>JACJUM010002878.1:16029442-16068105 GCA_020976665.1 Heortia vitessoides
ATAATTCCTTCATCGCAAACATTTACATGTGGTATATTTATAAACCGGCACGTCATATGAATTCTAAGTATATATGTATATACAATAATAATAAATAAGTTCCCTCAACATCTCATACTTTGACCTGACACTGAGATAAGCAGCTTAAACTTGCGATACGAATATTAGATAACAGACATTACAATTATAATAATTTGTTTCGTTTGCCCTGGGTGGGGATCAAACCTACAACCCTTGACGCACAAGATAGCAAATGCGCCATCGCCTGATGGCGCATTTTCTATATAATAAAAGGTAAACTTTAAATAGGCCGTGGAGCACCAGCGGATTAAAATAATACCTGACTCTATACCAGATATTGTAAGAGGCGACTAAGGGAACCGAGACCGATAGATTGCGGTATATCCATCAGAAATTGTGCGGCTTATATTAACACTACAGGGTGTGGATAGGCAGCAACATCCTCTTGGAGAAATTGCGCTCTGATTGCCACCACGCCTGCCCAGCGCGACAATTATGGGATAAAATCTCCCTATCTTGGACTTCCAATAACTGATATGATGATGATAATTTGTGACTTTGTTATCTGATGCACGTAACACAAATGCTTAAGCGATTTATCTTGGAGTCAGGTCAACGTATGAGATCTGGTGTGTACTTTTATAATGTCCGTTAGGTCAATAAATAAAAGAAAAAGAAATAATGTTCACCGCTTCATCTATATAAAGACGTATATTTACCTTGAAAGGCGAGCTTTCGAATCCTAAATTCTTAGGTGATATCGAGAAGATAAATCCAAAGTCTATATGGATGATATGACCTGCGCTGTCCAGCAAAATGTTGCCATTATGTCTGCAAAAGAAGAAAAAGAAAATTAAATATAGGCTTTACGAATGGATCAATAATAGTACAAGATACTAACTAGGGTCGATCGTCACCCCTCAGTTTTACAAATTAAGCTGTTTTTGGGGTTCCATGCGTAAGACAAACGAAACCCTTTGACGATCACTGTTTTTTGTTTTTGTTAAACACCTGAAGTTTTCTTCGGAAACAAGTGTAGTGCAGTGGTTGTATCAACTCTAAATTAACACCTAGCTTCTAAATCAACGTAATCCAATTGAGGAAAACCTTATAAAAAGGTCGTCACTTATTAGTACTCTCACTTATTCACACTAATTACCTCGAAGTTAGAAACATTACGATAAAGATTAAAACCGGAATAAACTAGATCAATCCAAAGACAATGGATTGGTGGAACCCTCATGAGAAAACTAATTGTGAGATCCAAACATACTTCATTATGAAGCGTTACTTTATCACGTTAGTAGACATACATACTAGGAAAAACAAAACCAAAACTCAGGCAAATAACACACATTAAGACCATAAGGCATTGAATTGGTCACAACACCCTACGCACGTGTTCATGCACAAGCACATTTATTATTCATCACCGGTTGACTCAAAGAGCACACATAACGAGCTGCGTTCCAATAAGATCGAGATTCGCGTGTGCAAACAATCCTTACTGTATATTTATTATGATTTTTTTTCTAGACATACAAAAGGAGAAACTGACTGACTGACTGACATATCAACGCAGGGCCTACCAGACGTATTAAACTATAAGCGTTAAAATCTTAAAGCACTAAATAAATTTGGATTTTTTTTTAAACGGAGGGGTTTCGGGAGGGGAAAAGTTAGTATGGACCTTACCTTCCGACATAAAATGTATAAAAATAAGTGTGATTTTATATATTTAAAATGTCTGTCAAATGATATATATCCTACAATATTTCTCGAAAGTGGGCTATGTAATACAGGTGTTTTCGGAACTTATAGTATAGACCCTGCGTTGATATGTCAGTCAGTCAGATAGATATAACATTTTATTGATATAACTCTGAAAATCAGATAATTTTTATACCCACCTTGCACCTCTTTTTACCTCTTTAGGGGATGATATTAGACAAAATACTAAATTTCATTCGAATAGCATCAAAAACAGCAAAATTTAATTACTAACTTTGTACCCCCATATAAAGTGATTTTATTTAATATCTTTATTCCTATTCCTTGCTTCAATCTTAACGCTCCTTAAAGTTATAAAAGAAAACACTGCAAATTTTTGTGAAAATTATTTCACTTTTAACCTTATAGTTTAAGGCCTGAGTTGATATATCAATCAATCAGTCAGTTTTCCTTTAATATACGTATAGATAATAAAATTTTTACTCGTCAAACTGTTCTCAGGTTGTGCGCAAGCACATATAAATCAACGTACTACAATATATTTTTTCGTCATTAACATAGATCGTGACTGCACATTGTTATCAGTACTCCAAGTTAATACAATAGTTAAAATTGAGTAAGCAGTATAAGAATGAGACAAGGACGTTTGCTTTTATCGCAGTCCTTTGTATGTCGTCTACATGTACAATACAAAGACACGCAGACGTTCCGTCTCGTTGGCGTTGTGATAGAAATCGCCCTAGATGCGTTAAGCCTCGGTCTGGATTCCTATAATAAACTAGCTAACAAATGTTGTCCTGTCTCAACTATAATCGTATACTTATATGATTATAGTTATATAAAGACTATTATATCAAGTCGGATCCAGTGACCGAAAATTTGTATGTATAAAAAAGACGTGAGATTTATTTATAGATGAACTTACTAGATGAAGACTTCTAACAATGGTCACATGCATTGTTACCTCATTTCTCACCTGTCACTATCGACAATAGCCAATGGTGTTTGCATTGGGTTGGTTGCAAGTTAAGAGACACTAAAGTAACTGGATAATGTGACATAATATCTCCAAGTTCAATAATGTTATCAACGCGCTAGTGATATCATTGTGATGACATGAGTGCGGCGGTCGCTCCGTTCTCAAGAGTCCAGTGGGGGTTTTCTCACTTTAGGGTCAGTGAGAAGTGGTTGATGCCATTACTAACATTAGGTAAAGCCGAACGAATGATACCAACCTGTCCTTCAGCTGCAGCAGGTAGCTAGTGAGCGCGTAGGCGGCGGCGGACTCAACAAAGTTGTTCTGCGCGCGCAGGAAGCCCTCGCTGTTGGGAGGCCCGTGCTCCAACTCCAGCCACGCGCGCAGGGACTTGCCCGACTGCTTCTTTATTTGATGGAGCGACACTGAATTCACCACCTGGCGGTAGGAAAGGGTGGCAATGAGAAATGGAACACATACGCAAACGGGGAAGAGAGGGGGGGGGAGCAGAAGGAATGTGAAGGCGCGGGGAAGTCATTGAGAGAGGGATGAATAGGAGAGAGGATACAGAGGTGGAGAGAGGGGGAGGAGAAAGACGGAGAGAGGAGAACGAATAAGATGGTTAGGTGGAGTGAGTGGAGGGTATAGTCACCGAGGTACTTGTATGCTACCTATCATTTAAATACTATAAATTAGTTTATTTTTTTCATATCATCCGTTGGACCTCCACTGTTGGACATATATCTGCTCGAAGAAAGGAAAATTAGCACACAATTGCCGTGCTGGACAAACGCGGCGGGAATACTGCTACCTAAAAGTAATTAATAAGTATCAGTTAAGTTGTGGGATATGTTAAAACTCATAACTAAATTACATAATAGACATATCAAAGCTCATACAAAAGGTCGTCTACATTGGTACCTCACTCTCAACATTTGTATCGCAAAACAGCAATTTTCGCATTGCTGTGCTCCTGTTTGAAAGGTGAGAGAGACAAGAAAATTACTGGGTATATCCCTGTAATATTACAAGCGTCTATATACTGCAGTAACGCTTACTATCAAGCGGACTGTGTGCTTGTTTGTCGACGTGAGGTAATAAAAAATGAGACAATGTGCAGACTCACCGACTGTTTCAGACTATTATCCTTGTTCGGGCCAAGTATTAGGTAAAGCTACTGTTTCCGAACACATTCACACACAAATTATAATAATTCCCACCACCTGACTCGGTGATTGGTCGCTTAAAACACAAGTGTTTCACAAGTGTTTACAGACATCAGACAAGAGAGAAATCAAAATATGTACTGAGTACAATGTAATACATACACATATGAAACACCAAGACAAAACAAAAATATCATCAAATTAATTTTAGTCTTGGATAGGGATTGAAACCACAGCAAAATAGGATGACTGCCATCTGAGCCACCAGGCCAGTCTAATGATGCAGGATGAGTTTACGCGACTCACCGGTTGTATGAGTCCGCACTCCTTGTCCAGGCACAGGATCTCGTACGGGTGCAGCTTGAGCGGCACGCGCTCGGCCGTCCACACGGCCTGCAGCCGCCGCAGCAGCTGCGCCGCGAGCATCTCTTGCCGCAGGTCGTCGCCCACTTTCACTATGCACCCGAGTAACCGCCACCCGGGCAGGGATCCGTACGGGGACGAGGAACGCATCCGTGCCAGTTTACTTTCCCATGATTCCTGAAAGGATTTCTCTATTAGAATATGAATCTTTAAGGACAGATACCCATGGCATAATAGAACAAAAGACAGGATTTACTGTAGGCCAGGCCTCATAGGCTGGGATAATCCAAGACTTTTAGTTCGAGTCATCATCATCATAGCAGCCGTAGAATGTTCACTGCCGTACATTGGCCTCCCAAGAAAGGGAAGCTTTTATCCACAATTGCCGGGCTGAGCTGACCTAGTGTATATCGCAGTGTGCGTAACTTTGCAAGAGGAATGCTGCTGTCAATCGCCCTGTCACATTTAAGCTACGCGGTTCCGGTACCTCGGTCGCCTCTAACCGCACTTGGTATAGTGAGGGCTAATATACTACTCTGACGTTACCTCTCGGTGACTAGTTCAATTACACTTATAACTAAACAAAGACAAACTTCGCTAACTGGAAGGAATTCTAGGAACAAACTTTCATCATCGCACACAAATTATATTCACACCTTTGCTTGAAGAGGCATTAGATATGAAAAGGACTCAACTAAAAGATATCTGTGTACGCCGTGTGAATGCTGCTAATATCTAAAAGGAAAGTGTGAAAGAAATTCCTTGCCCTAACTAATACTAAGGCCAAATAAAACCTTCAAGCGATATCATCATAATCTCATGGGCCAGGATCATATCTAGAACAAACAGTCACCTTGAGCGCCGTGGCAGAGGGGTCGGCAGGGTCATGTCGGAAGGCGTTGGCCGGCGTCGCGACGGTGGCGTCTGCGAGCCGCCGCCGCACCTCGCCCGCGCCCACCGCAACCGACTCGCGCGACCCGCACGACGACGTTGATAGTGCAGACACCGCTGATACCTGCCGGTGATAAATACACTCGTACAACTGTATACATAGATCCCTAAAATGGGACGGGCCCGATGGCGCATTCGATAGTGTTTCCTGCCGCGTGACAAGTGCGATGTAGGTGCGATCTCCGCCCAGGACTAGCATTTATGTAATGAACATTTCTGTTTTTCTGTGTTTGGGTGTTAAATATATCGTCGCATAAGTTCTAACACCGCGTATGTCAAAGTTGGAAACTTAATATTTATGCCCAATGATAACACGATATTACATTTCTAACGCTGCAGTAAACGTTTTATATACCGTGTATTATTTCATCGAAATCTATTTTGCACCACTATACTATGTATTACAAATATATTACTTAAATACACATATATTTAACACCACAGGACTCAGGACAGACCCAAATATAATCATATAAATATTTGTCTTGGGTGGGGATCGAATCCACGAACTATGGCGCAAAAAAAGGGTCACTACCATCTGCTCCATCATGCCCGTCATACTGTTTTCTTAACTCCTCTGTTGCCTGATACCTGTAACGAAAAAGCTTTAAACTATTTATTTCGAAATCAATTTTTTATTTTTTTTATTTAGACTCAGTCGACAAACAAGCATGCGGTCCGAGTGACGGTAAGCGCGTACATATAGCATATAGACGCACGTAATATCCCAAGGATATCACTATCGCAATGCCAAACTTATGACTAATAGATTTTATTTCAATAAAATATAAAATCAGTCATCTCACTACCTCTCACACCCTTCAAACCGGTATATAACCGGTAAATATCAATAAAATTCAACGTATGAGATGTTAGAAATTTAAAGGTTTTAAATTTAAATGTCCATGTTCAAAATATAGATATACTTCTAAGATCAAACGTTATGTACTTAAGTACTCTTTAATAAATTTGGTAAAAAACTATACCGAACTATTGATCAGATATCAACTAAAACTTGGACAAACAAAAGAAACTCAATTAAAATAATTATTCAAAGCCACCGAAAACCATTAAACACGAAATAATCGACATTGAAGTATTTCTCAAACCAATTAAAAAGACACCACTCTCTATCTACTGTTTTATTTTTACCCGAATTACTTATACATTGATGACAATATTAAAAATACGCCATTCTTCGAGTGTAGTATCAAACTTTAACTAAATGTATCAAAGAACCGGTTCTAGTGAACCATAAAAACGTCTTACAATAGACTTACATTTAAAGCTAGTTTTTATGTGCTATAAATGGCTAAATCCAAACTGGGACAAGCCTCTGGTAATGTGTTAAAACAGAGTCATAATACATTACAACTCCTGCTATTTTAAAAATACATTTCAGGCAAAGCTCGCACAAGATGTTAAAGTAATCAAACAATGTTGCAGGAAACTAAGAATCTACCTAAATATTAATCCAAGGAGGAAATTTGCCCATAATTGCCGCGCTGGGTAAGTGTGTTGGCAATATATAGCAGAATAGCGTTTCTTTCGTGACAGGGATGCTGCTACTCATACCCGCCCGTTACATTTGAACCACACTGTCTCAGAAAGATAAATTAAACATCTGTCGGTTCCGGCACCTTTTTTGCCTCTCAGGACACCTGTCACAGGCGGAGGTACTTTCTATTCTACTCAGCCGGTAACCCACGGCGCCTAAATATTAGATTGTAACAATATGTTACTCGCAGCTAAAGTAAAAAAAACCCATTTATATATTCCTATTTTCTGTGGGATGTCTATTTTTTGGAAATATATTATAACCTATAATATCAGTTCAGTAGTTTTTGACGGGCCCGAAGGCGCACATGATAGTGATATATTATGCGCCAGGGATCTTGGGTTCGATCCCCACCCAGGACAATTATTTATATGATGTTTGTTTTGTGTCTGGGTGTTAAAAATAAGTATTCAAGTATTATATTTATGATCCTGTCATCCTCAAAGTCAGATCAATGTATGAGATGTTGTGTGAATACTTTTGAGCATTCGATACAAACAACTAGCTGGCTCGACAGACGACCTGTCTTAACTATACCCCTATATGTTTATCATGAAACAAATATTACGACTATAAATTGAGATATTAACTATCCTATCTCTCGTTCTCAAGTTGGATCGAACTGTACACGACAGTTCGATCCAACTTGAGAACGAACAATTATTAAATTCGGTTCCGTAGTTTAGAAGTTTATCCGGAACACAGCATGACACGTGATTTTTTATATATAAAAATAAAACAAACGAACTTAAGTAACGCGACTTCTTGTCTTTGTTACGAGTATTATCAAACGAATAAAAGAGATATCAATCATGAAAACAGTTGCCGCAAAATTAGTTTACAAAGAATAGTTTTAATAACTACATTTCACTACAACACAGAGTTCTTAGTCAACATTCTTTTTTTTTTTCAAATCATGGTCTATGATTCTATCTGGTACTCTGGTATACGTATACCAAAGTAAGTAAACACAATGTGTGACAGTGTTGCGGTACAACTTGTAGGGAACGCGGAAGCCAGCACGTGTGAGGCGCGCGTGAGAGCGCTCGTGTCGCGCTAGAGGGCGGCCTATCGTCTGCGGTCGGAGGGGCAAGTGAGTAGAACTGGTGACGTCTTACGATCTACTGTAGCTACATTCCATTTATATGTCAAGCCCAAGCTATTTTTGAACAATCGAATTGAAATTCTAAAACTACGGTAATAAGGCTTAATATAATATTTAAAAGGAGAAACTGACTGTCATATCAGGGCCTAAACTAAAATGGTTAAAAACTAGAAATTTTGCGCATGGGCTCCTTTTATAAAGAAAGGGAGTACTAAGAAAGGATTTTTCAAATTCACTGCCTAAAGTTAGTATAAAATTTTGTTGTTTCTGCAATTACTCGAATAAAATTCAGTATAAACATAAAGGTTCTTCATTAAAAGTCAAAAACCATTGTAAAATATTTTTTCGAAACACATCCCTTAAGGGGGAAAAAGGGTAAAGGTACAAAGTTAGTATTAAAGTTCTATGATGTAGAAAGGTGCCGGTGAAACCGCGGAGCGCTGCTAGTTTGAAATAAATAGACTGTAAATTATATAAATTACATAATGAAACAGTTTCAGGAAAACTACTGAATAAATGAACCTATATATACCTAACCTTTAAGTTAAAAAAACCCTCTTTAAACTCAATGAACAAGTAGGAAAATTCACTGAAAAATGACAGTTCTTGACTGACTTGACCCAACAAAAAAAACGGACGAATTTTTATGCAATAATGTCTGTTAAAATCCGCTATTTATTATTATTAGCAAATACAAAACGCTAATTGTCACCTCTTTTCATACTTGTATAAATCAGATATATATCTGTACTAATACATATTATAAAGCGGAAGAGTTTGTTTGTTTCTTTAAACGCGCTAATATCGGGATCTACTGGTCCGATTTGAATAATTCTTTTATTGTTGGATAGTCCATTTATAGAAGAAGGCTGCAAAAACGGGGATAAGGCTACTATACCCCCCAAAGTCACTATTCTAGTCAGATACTGCAAATACTGCACTGCTAGTCAGATACCTATATATAAATACGATGACTTATTTTACTGTAGCTTGCACTCTGTTCATTGCACTAACTGTCAATCGACTGACATTTTAAACATAATTTATGCTATATTGATACATGTGTTGTTATATCGTTAAATTTTCTTAGATTTTATAATTTACTACGATTGCTTTTATTTTTTTCTTTTTTAAGTAGGCGGAGGCTCCTTTATAATAACAAACATAGACAATAACATAGGTATTATTTTTTATATACAGATAAATAAAAGCTGGTGGTTGGGTTTTACGGATTAATCCGTTAACCAATTTAGATGAATTAAGGGGAAATACTATACCCTAAGGAAGGGATAGGTTATGTATACATATTATTTTAAGAGATGTAAGTACCTAGTGTCTTTCGAATTGAATTTCGTTTGTTACATTCCTTGCATACTTTGCGTGCTTCATAATCACTTCTTCTTTAGACTTCAGCAAAGACATTTTTAAAGGCATCTTCCATTTGGTTCTTAATTTTCTTTAATTCCATATGGTTCTTAATAACAATTCTACATTCCCAAACCATATTTCATAAGAGATATATGAATATATAACTACAAATATATAGTTTCATAAGAATATATAACTACAAATGTTCGTCTGAAGTTTACGTAATTCCTTTTATTATGTTACAAATCGTTAAATCTTAGCTTGTATTAATTTAAATTTAATTTAGATTGCAAATTAAGAGATGTAACATCTATATTATCTTCAAATATTTATGTAACACGTTAATACAAACTTTTATTACGTGGTGTGTACCCAAGGACATAAGTTACATGTCTGATACTCATATTACGTATTAAAAACTATTGGTAAACTAATGGTTGCGCGTGAGTTTGTCCGAGTAGAGTACCGAGTAGGTAGCGAGCTTGTCTTGATACGTTACTATTTGAATAGGTTTTTGATTACAATTGTATAGATTTTTTGTAAGTGCTAGTTGAAGTAATGCTTTACCTAAAATAGTACCCAAAATCATTGTTATTTCATTCACAAATTTTATTTTATTTATTGCAGTGAATATTATATAGGCATTTGCCAATACATACTTGGTATTAACGCTATATTAATACCAAGTAGGTATCCTAATCAACACAGAACAATGTTTTATATATACGTGCGGAATATAGGTGCCGTTTATCATGCAATTTAGCAGGAAACTCGGCATCTAAGCTCGAATGAGGTGGCAAAGGAAAAATAATTCACGCTATTTACAAAAACCGGTCAAGTGTAAGTCGAACTTTGTGTATAATGTTTGTGTACAAAATATTCTTTAAGTATGTGTACTTGTACAGTTCGGTTCATAAGATGTAATACTCATATAATATGACTGATCCGTAATAATGATTCCTGTGGCTACTAATACTGTAAAGATTATTTAGGTATGTGTATGTAATATTCAACGGTCTAAGCTATACAGGGCCGATTAAAAGTGTGTGGGACTTATATGTCTAAATATGTAGACGGTTTGAACCCTAGGCTACTTTCTAATCCAGAAAGGTTCCCACGGGCCACTATCCGAAGAGAAGCCCACACGGTCAGAGGCATGGGGTGTTCCTGGAAAGCTAGTACAATAGCCCGACAGATGGCGCTGCAGTCGGTATTTAGATCATTTATCAGGACAATGTCTAAAGTGTCCACTAGTTACTTATAAAAATACTAGTTTTTTGCTGTACCTTCGTCCGTGTCGCGCTTAAGGTTCGCAGGACGAGCTGTGAAAGCGTAACACGCAGATAGACAGACAGGCAGCTAAATGCAATTACGCATTTAAAAAATTAGTTTTAGTTAAGTAGTGTTAGTACTTTAGTAGTATCATTAGTGAAGTAGTAGTACCTAAAGTGGATTACGTGGAACCTAAATGTTCCGTGGGGAACAATCTGGTGTTATGAAAGTAGTTGTATATAGACACAGATCTAGATTGAATGCTGCCACATAATTTTGATTAAGTTTTTTAACATCGATTCAATGAGGGTTCTATAAAGAAAAACGGTTTTAGTGTTCTCTTCGCTCAAACTTCAGTATGTTAGTCTATAGTCGGCGATATCCGGTTAAGAACTTTTCCTACTCCCGACATAGTGACAAATACCTTAAATACTTTAGTTAACTCCCACATGTGAATCACAACCCCTTGGCCTTAGGTTAACTCGATCCAATACGACTCCCAAGTTCGATTTGAAGTCATCCAATTAACAGTTCAAGCTATCTCTATTACGTCGACTCGTTTGTCTGAGAGCTGCGCTTGTACTTTTGTAAGCCATTTGCGTTTTATGTCCCACTTTGTTCACAATGTAGACTCCAATACATTCTTGTATTAACTATCCGTTGGTAAGGTATCTAAATAATGTACGTATTTAGGTACTGTAAGGTACCGGCAGAATAGAACAGTGCCTTTCACTGCGCCAGGCGTGTAAAATACCAAAACCGACAGATGGCGGTATATCCATCCGAAACAGTGCAGCTCAAATGCACGTGGCCGGGATGGGCAGCAGCATCTCCGTCACGATAGCTACGCTCTGCGATTGCCAACACGATTTCCCAGCGCGGCAATTGTGGGTAAAAGACCTCCTTTTTTGGAGATGTCCCTATGTTCAGCAATGGACTTCTAATTGCTGGTATGATGATGATCATGATGATGATGATGATAATTGTAAGGATTTCCTGTTGTTGTTGAATGCAAATCAAAACCGTTCTATAGACATCTAAAACTTTCGTAATAATAATGTGACTTTTATCATTGAAAATCTATATTTTATACAACCAATTCGTATAAAATATTTAATTCTTTGTTTTTATTCGACCAGGCCAACAAACAAGCAGCATACAGCCCGCCTTTTAGTAAGCGTCACTGCAGTCTATAGACGCTCGAAATATCACAAAGACATAGCGCGTTACCGACGTTGTGAGATATGAGTGACCGAAGATGTTATGTCACATTATCCAGTAATTTCACTGCCGCTCTCACCCTTCAATCCTGAACACAGCAATGCGAATAACTATGTGGCGGTAGAAATAGGTGAGAGATGTACCAATGCAGATGACCTTTGTATGAGGTCTACGTCATGTAATTCACAGTTATGTTCTATTAATTCATTCTATTTCAAGAATAATCAAAATTCTCTTCATCTTAATTAAAATTACATTCCGAACAATAAACCCACGAATCAGCATTGAGCGACGTTCTAATTACAAACGAATCAACTAAGTTTTGAATTCATTATCCCCAATTTCGGCCTTTTGTGATTCACATTTAATTATATCAACGCGGCTAAAGTAAAGGAAAGTAAGCTAACAAAAATGTATTTAAAAATTTCAAGCGATACTAGACTCTAAATATTCGAACACAGTGTATTTTCAAAAGAATTCCCGCGAACGCTACATATGTGGAATAAGCTCTCAGCTGAGGAACGCCAAAGAGTAAATTGGGTATTAAAATGTCAGCAAGCTCGTGTTGAATGCGCTCCTGGCGACGGTTACCGAGTGGTTAAAAATGTTGGTTATTGTTTGGCCACGTTGGTTGAAATTTTGATAATTTTGTATAGAAGGATCTGTCGCTTTCTGTACCTCTTAAAACTATCATACGAAGAAAACGTGTAAAGATTGTAGCGGAATAACAAATAGCCTCGACGCTTTAAAAGATTGCCTCAACAAAGTATGCCTTGAATGTATAGCCCTTAAATGTTAACATGCAACATATGAGACGCTCGGCCATTTTAACTCTTAATTTTTTGCTGACAAAGTTTGATATCCTCTGCAACTAACTTTTCACTTGGCTTGTTCAAGTTTCAAGCTTGCAACCAAATTACTTTAAAAAACCCAGCATTACTGAACACGGGAAACTAACTAATGTATACGAATGTGGCCGCGTGATATTCTATTTCTATTTCAATATTCAAAGAAAATACCGTTCACAATATGAGATAAATTTGGAGCCTAGTTGACTGTATGAAATTATTTAAAGAACTACGGTTTCCGCCCGCGATTTTTTTGCACGTGGACTTTGTAGTTCAAGCTATCTCATGCCATATGCCTTTAAAGATAAGTCAACCTGTTAAGTGAAAGCGTAACAAAACCCACATTCGCATTAATCACATCAGTATGGATTTATTTCATACACTTTTAATTAAAAAAAAAAATCCGCTTTATATATTTGTGCAGTCATTCTACTATCATCCATCCTTTCTAATCCGTCCAAACCTCAACATTTCTTTCTCTATTGTTGTCACAACATCGTCTTTTACATCACCTCGATCTCTTATCACACGATTCTTTAATCTATCTCTCAAACTCAAATCAGACATGTTCCGAAGTGCTCTCATTTCAACAGCATTTATTCTACTCACGTGCTTCTTCTGCCACACCCAACAGGCCACTATGAACAACCAGTCGCACCCTTTTTGACACGTTTTGGCAATCGACTATAAGCCGAGCTGCCCTTTACTTGAACTTTAGCTGCCCATGAAAGCATGTAACTCCACTTAGAGCAACTTAACGCGACGCTGCGAGCATACTTACTTTTGAACCTAGACAACATTTTCAGTAATTGAGCGTTGAAAGTTTATCTCTTTATCGCTCCTCTTTTCTTCTTCTTCTCATTCAATCTTCACTCGTTCATTCTTTACTTCTTAAATCATGCATAATATTTAACCACAATTTTATATAATAAAATTCGGTAGTTTTTCAAGAACAACAAACTGAAAGGATCCACCAGGAAGAACAAGTTCTGCTACAAGATTGAGGGACCCTACCACTAAAGGCCATGTTTCTATGAGTAGCTCTCATTGCATGCTCATCATCGTAATGACTTTGCATCACCGCACATCATCATGAGTACAGAAAACAGTCCAACACACAGTCATAAGTCAGCAAACACGTATCTCTAATCGACCTGTCCTTCTGTTATATCAGTTCTGTCCTCTCTATTTTTCCTATATCGATTAGGCTACGAATAACCAGGATTAAAAGCAGCTGTTACCTGTGACAAGCTGTCAGGAGCCGGCGGCTTGGTCGCGTACTGCGTGCTCAGCTCTTCATCGTCATGGCTCCAGCAGTCGCCCGCGTCGGTGTCATCTAACGCCGAGTACAGAGAGAGTACGGGCCACTCGGGCACCAGATTCTCCTCGCTCTTCGTGTGCCTGATTGGTGGCGAGTGGGGCGCCGGCGGGGCGGGAGGCAGCAGGCGCGGGGGCAGCGGTTCGTGGCCGTCTGTTTCTAGCACTTCTACGTACATTATGTAGGGGGCCTATAAAAAGAAAATTCATTCAATCATTGACATACAAAACAGGTCGCAATTATTTTGAGAACTGTGTAAACGGTAGATCTCGAAGGACCACGTCGCTATCTACTTTTGACTTCCGCAATTATAATGAATTTTTCCAATATGAAACTATCCGACCCGATCTTATCATAATTAAACTTATTTTAAAATTTAGTCTTTAACTCCGTGTATCTATCATATAAATTTACACAACATCTCCTATATTGAACTGACTGAAGTCGCTTAAAGGGCTTGTGTTGCAGACGTCAGATAATAGAGGAAACAGAAATATTAAACATAAATACATATATTTAATACCCAGACATAGATCAAACACAAATATCACGCACACTTGGCGTTAGGATCACTAACGTCTGCGCCATCGGGCCCGTCAAATTTGCCACTAACTAATAAAAAATATTAGATTAGCGCGTCATTCGTGATGCTTCTCAGACGAAGTACATGCGTCTCTTTATACGACAGGATTCTTTTTATGATTACATCCTTAACTAAAACTATCCAAAATATTGTCCTATAAATGTAATATTACTCCTATCCAAACAAAATTTTACATCTATAAAATCCTTCTTCAGCGTGGAATAAATTTATATCAATATTAAACGTATAAAAAATAGTATACATAAACAATGTAGGAGGGACATACACCAGCAAAACCATATGCATCCATTATCATAATAAAGCAAAGTTTTTATTTGCAAAACTTATCTATAAATTCTTCGACGTCAAAAGTTTTTTTAAACAGGAAGTATCTTTCGCCAGACTTCAAACTGAGGGCCATATTCGAGTTCAAGGTATCCGTACACACACATATGTCAGTGAAACCGATGAGTTTGAGAATTTTAGTATCGCCAAGGTAAAGACACATTGGCATATTTGTTATACGTCAGTGAAGTTCTAGCCTGTTTTGTATTTTAAAAACTATGCATTTGCCATTTAACAGTGAAATAAAATAGTATAGGTTTGTCTACTAAGAGTCGTAAGAGACGAGTACCAGAACCAATAGATAGATTTACTAGAGGTAGACCTATTACAAAGGTCATCGGCATTGGTACCTCACTCTCACCTATTTGTAATGGGTAATGTGATATAATATTTGCGAGTCACAAGTTTGGCAACGCGCTAGTGATATCCTTGCGATATTACGAGCGTCTATAGGCTAACTATCCAGCGGTGTGTATGCTTCGACTTGGTCTAATAAAAACATCCTCCAAAGTAATAAAACGCCAGGCCTAACAACCGGACCTATTAGAGATGTTTTTGTTGTATCTATGTCAGCTGCAGTGGATGCTGTATGTAGAGACAATCTTTAATGACGTAAATAATGCTATTAAGAATGTGGCTTCCAAACATTGTTGCTGGTAATGATGATTATCTCGATTTGTATACGGTTAAATATATAGCTTTTTTTAATCTAGTCATTTGGGTTTGCCCACTGATATAGCTTCGCTGACGCATTATAATGTATGGCATAGTTATAACACAAATAAATTATAAGTGGGGTGTTTTTAGGAAAAGTCGTTGCTTCCAGAATACAGATAACAACAGAAATCCTCTAATGAGAGCCAACACAATGTGCCTGATGCTATCTAATTAATTACTAGAGTTCTATCGCTAGCGACAAGAAAAAAAATTATCGACCCTTTCGGTGTTAAGAACCTTCAATACCGACTCTACTACTAACTTGATATTTTAAATTCAGTGACATAACTACTTTCTGAACGGTATTGTATTTGTTTCAAAGAATCGTCATGATTGTTTAGTAAACTCTTATATCTTCAATCTGTTCCAACCAGAACTTACTTGTAAAATCAAAATTGTTTTGACTGTGCGGTTTGCCCGGAGCGGGATATTTATTAGCCTATAACCTTCCTAAACAATTTGCGTCTGAAATGGAAAAACTTTTCAAATACATCAAATGGATGTATCTTAAATTGCGCCTTCAATCATAAAGCCTGCTCTATTATATTATTACTAAAGGTGGTTGAACTCTTTCATCAATTGCTTGATATTTATTAATTAATTGAATTTATAAATATATTTAATAAAAGCTTCAGTCATTTTCTCTCCACTTCAACTTTGCGGATTTTCCTTAAGAAAAGGTAAAATTTTATGCTTCGCGTATTTAACATATTTTACAAATCCTATTGGTAGATCCAGAGATTAGCGCGTACAACAAAAAAAAGCAATCTCTATAGCCTTATTATGATACAAAAACCATTGAATATCAATTGTATGCCTCACTACACATAAGATCCGATACCGTGTCTCTGTAATTGTAGTGCATATCTCGAAAAACCAAAGTAGTACGAGAAGTCCACTCAATAGTAGTATTTGCTGGCGATATTAAGTTTGCTGATATTACATTACCCTTTTTCTATTACTGAATACCTGTTTGTAGCTTAATCTTTAAGTTAAAATGTACGATATGTATATATGGATAGTCTTGTCTTTTGTATGCGTGTAACTGTTGGTTTTCCATCAAATAAATAAATAAACTAACACCGCAATCATATACTTGTATTTCTTAGAACTTACAAATGATGCAAGTCTTTAGAATAAAATACAAAAGGGAACTATACATGCACTCAACAATCTTGGGCCGACCTCTGCATGGGGGTATGACCGCTGGATAGTACGCCGAGGTCGCGGGTTCCATTCCCGCGAAGTAAGGTCAAATGTAAGTCGATCGAATTAACGTATTCCTTGACCGCTTTCTCCTGGTCGCTTACCATACAATGCATTTGGGTTTAATAGATGTTTATTATATTACGCAGCACTATTCCTTTACATTATACAAATGCATTTTTTTATTAGATCAGAATTTTTAAGAACTCGTACAGATACAGTTTAAAAAATTTACCAGCCCTAGAATGTTCACTGCTGGACAGGCCCTTTGCCCATAATTGCAAAGTTGGCAATAGCACTGTTGCTCCGCGATACGAATGAGGCTCTCTATGCCTATAGGTGTATATACGGCGATATTTCGGCTCCAGAACACAGTTGTTAGTACCGAGAGAGGTACTATTCTACGCTGCCGTTACTTCACTTCACTGGATGCATAATGGATCTCGAGTGAATCAATTTCGAGTACCCATCCATATAACAACCAATGCGAAAGTTCCTTAACTTCAAATATCGCGCGGCGGCCGCGTATCCTCCGCCACGATTTCCTCAAAAATTCCTATTAGGCACACAATAACGCAGAACAACGCAAAGGTAATGGATTGAATTAATCCCATCGAATCTAGTTCACGAGTTCCAAGTACGTATCAATCAAGAGTGATTGGACGCAACAGATGTTGCGGTGATAAGCTCCATTGTTTTATGGCAAGCCCGAAGAACGTTCCCGCCTATTATGACCATTTTATCGTGCGCTTTGAGAATGCGAAATTAACAAATATAAGAGAAACAACACGTGCGTGGTTGCACAATGCCCATTGATACGACGTTTGATAAGTTCGCCGTCGTTACAATGCAGCTGTTTGAAGCGATCAGGGGAATCTAGGATATTCTAGTATTTCTAAAATGTTACTAATATTCTCAGTTCTTTTTTCTCGTTTAGTAGCAGGTGCGCCTGCGCAGGTCAACCGAATATTGGTAGCGTGAAGGTGTAACAAAGCGGTACAGGTGCACCGTATTGTGTACCTCGAAATAATTGATTTTCGATCTTGCGCCGGTCGCATGCGCTAGCTCAAAAAACTGCACAGATCTATTCCCACACACATTCCGATCTACCTGCGCAGCGTACCTGTACAGGTAGACCTTTCCGGGATTCCGTACCGTGTATGGCAGCCTCTCTCTCTATCATTTCTGCTTTATAAAAATAAATAATAAATAACCAATGTATTATGTAGTGTTTTTGTGTTAATATCTATTGAAAAATACAAATATTGTAATCAATTTTATTGTAGATAAGATGTTAATTTACTGTAATTAATTTTATTGTTCAATAGATTGTATAAATTTGATATTATTAGTACAGCTAGCTAGAAGTTAGTTCTTACATATTGCTATACTCTTCAGGGCAGGGCGTCAAATTAAACTCTAATTTATATTGTAATTTCATGTAATGTGACAAGCAATGAATTAATTTGAATACTCACACCGCGAAACATAAGCGGTTTGGTTCTTACAAGTTTAATTACTTTGTAAGTTTGGTACTTACATTACTTACACGAAAGAAATCAGTACTAATACTACAAATGAGAATATCTGTCTGTTTCTTTGTTACTATTAAATTTCATATCTTATTTAATGAACTTTGACATGTTGATAGCAGGATCACTAGTTCAATACCCTATGTCAACGTCAATGTTAGCTCAATAGCGTAATTAGTGGTTGTAAATAGTTCTAAATACGTATAAAAACGTGCTGTAATTTCAACCTTAATACTACGCGGTATTCAAGTATCTCTGACGATGTATTACTATCAGGTCTGGGAAAATTTCCGAGGCTTGCAACATAAAGAAATGAATGCGGACGAAAGCTAATGTTTGTCATACAAGGAGGATGTCCTGTATCTAAATGTATAAAATACGTATCAACTTACGGTGTTTAAATCTTTTTCGTGTCACATATTTTACTGCCTTTCTCAATGTTTTTCCGGAATACACTGCTAATGTACAGAAAAGATTTTAATCAATTTTTGATCCAACATGAAAACAGTTTACATCTCAATTATAGATGCAATATTGTTTTCAAAATAAACGTTAAAACAGAACGTCTGTCGGGTTAGCTTGTTACATAATAGAACGCCCAAGTACATTACAATATACAAGTAAAAACCCAAAATATAAAAATAAAAACTAAACTCATTTCCATGAGACTAATAAACATTGGGGAAGCGGTGAAATAAAAACTTTTACAACCCGGGAACCACACAAGCGGAGTCGGACACTGGCATAATATACATTTCATTCATAATACATATATATATATATATTACAATAGGCCACATCAATTACAATTATTATAACACCGTTTAAATAATAAAGTTAAGGTCACTTAACACGGACAAAATAAATGAATGCGTTAATCATGAACGTTTTATTTCCTGTTTTGTTGCTTGGCTTGCTGTCCGTGTATACTCAAGGAAAGCTTGAGCGGCAGAATGTTCCTGGAGACTACGAATAGGTGCTAGCTAACTACACACACATGTTTTAATTTGAATGTATAACTAGTTCCGATTTGATCACGAAATAAATATAATAAAAATGTGAAACTCTTTTCAATAGGATTGTGAAAAAAATAATAAGGCAGGCAGGCAAAGACTATGGATCTCCACTTTTTACTCTTGGCATGCCACCTCTCCTGCTTCCCTTACTCGCACTTCTTGCTTCCCTTTCATACACGTCTGTTCTTGGTACTTAAGACCTGACCCTTTTTTAATACATCTAAAACTAAATGTCTATGTCCTGAAAGTGAACGGTTTACGACTACGATGATGCATGGTGATGATGATGGTGCATTACGCGTTACGGTGGTGACAACAGCTTCTGCAACCCTTTTTCGTCTCTTTATGTTATAAAACTAATAGTTCCTGATCTATATATATTTCGCATCACGCTGTTTGTCCGCGACGAACTCCTTAACTACAGAACAGATTTTAATCAAGTCTTGCTCACTTTGTGGAGTATCATCCAACTTGAGAGATAGGATAGTTTACATCTCAATTTATAGCTGCAATAGTTTTTATTTCAATAGAGCAGAACGTTTGCTGCGTCAACTAGTTATCAATTAATCAACATAAGTTACCGCATATACCGTCAGTTATCGGCTTGAGAAAGTCTCGACCAACCTGCAGTTTCGGTGATTAGCCAGCTATCTGTCAGAAGTACTGTACATACTTTCATAGGCAATTACCAAAAAAACTGTTATATTGTCTTCAATTATTTGTATAGATTTACTTTGGCTGACACGTTTAGGCAACTAATAAAGTGTCAAAAGTAGTTGAGAACATTCAATATTCGGTCGACAAATTAAAAAAGAAATCCTATACGATCACAATTAATAGAAATACGTCTATGATATCGCAGTAACCCAATTACATGTAAAACCTTTCAAATTGCACCTACGTTCACATTGACAGTCCAATATTGGCTTGTAACGTGAATTTTAAAGCTCCACGAAGGCCACACTACGCACGAGTTGCGAATAAAACGGTTATATCAATTTATTATAATCTAGTTCTAAGGTTACCAACATTATTGTTTTAAAAAGAAACACGATTTATTTTTCTGTCAGATTTTCATATATGCATCTGTATTTATAACTATATAAAGTTGGCTGTACCAAAAGAGTAGGATAGTGCCTCCCTCTGTACCAGGTGTCTCAAGAAGTGAACAAAAATCGGCAAAGGTATATCGACAGGCTCGATGGTACAGATGATAGTAATCCTATCTTGTGAGCCAAAGGTCGTGGGATCGATCCCACTCAGTCAGTTTAACATATGAGATATCGTGTGATGTTTTGTTTTATTTTTATATCAGAATTGATGTAATCCAAATACAAGAGGTTAGGGTATGCCAGTAGCATCTCCAAACCTTTGTTCAGGAAATCTTATCAATATTGCAAGGGAATTTAGGGCAAAAAATCCCCTCTAGTGTTTAATCTCTTGAGGAATCTTATAGAGGATGTCCCTGCGGCTTATACAGGAAACAGTTTCCTGTTTCCGTAGTCTAAAGTCAAACACACTATTATGTGCTCTTCAGATATTATATTATGTCTAGTATTTACGTAAATATAGAAATCTATATAAATGAGTCGTCAAAATGCATAACTCTTGAACGATTGTAACAATTTTCAAATATTTTCTAACATTTACGCGTTCACTACTTACTCATAATAAGTGTTTTGTTCATTCACTCATTCCTTCATTGTTCAAAATGTGAAAAATTACATAAACCGGGTTTCAAAGCCGTTAAGTGTAGCTTTAATACATATTTTTTGTTGTGTTAGTATTTGTTAGTACTAAGTAGGTATGAGATTATTGGTATTGAAAATAGTTTAAAGGTAATGTATTTGACGCGATGGTAATGGTATCAACGGGTTAAAATTGCGCCAAGAAACCGAACATAGCTCAGGCAGGCCGCTAGTCAATATTAATGTTGTAAAGGAAAGATTTGATTGTATGTTTCTTTAAATTTAACCCAAAAAATATTAGACGCATTTTCAAAATATTTTCACCATTAGAAAGCTTCATCTTGGCTATATATATTTAATTAATAAATTGTATTTTTGAAGTGCATTATCAACGAGTAATATAAGCTATATTTATCTTCATATTTTTACGGAAAAGAGACTAAGGTAATAATAATAATAATAATAATAATACCGCGGAGCACAACTAGTATATCATCAACATATCATAGCCAAAAAAGTCCACCGTTGGAAATAGGACTCCTTAAGGTAGAGGGATTTTTGCACATAATTGCCGCGCTGGGTAGGCGTGGTGGAAATCGCAGAGCGCAACTTCGCGATGAGGATGCCGCTGCCCATTCCCACCCTGTAGTATTTAGTATTTAAGCTGTTTCGGATGGATATACGGCCATCAATCGGTCTGGTACCTCAGTCGCCTCTTACGACACCTGGTACAGAGAAAGGTAGTATTCTACTCCGCCGGTACGACTAGTAAACTATTATAAGATTAATTCTAGATATGCATGTCCTTTTCCCGCTTAGGTTGCGCGCACGTGTTGAATACAGGTCATGTTAATGATACAAGGAAAAGCCTTTGACCAAGGCACAGTTTGAAAAGTTCATGACTAAATAATGTAATGATAATTCTTCCGCAATGAGAAGTTGTAACCACGCTACACTATCTTAACTAATTCGAACATTTTCGACAATTCCAAAAGGTATATATATCACATATCGTCATTGATACTTCAATACCGCGTATGTAGCTTAAGTTAATAAGGTCCATTTTTAATCTTTTCTAATTGAATTTTCAACTTTATTTGCAACTGCTACTTACGCGATATTGCCCTGTCATTGAAGAATTATATTGAATTATTGTAGTCTTCATCTAGAAGTGCGATATATTCTATACGCTTACGTTTCAGCTAGCTTCGTCCCTAGGGGTGGGCCATAAGCTTTGGATCAGAGACAAATTTCCTCGGGACACATATTGGCGTCACGGACGTAAAACTAGTACCTTCATACATTTTTAATAAGAAGTCCATAAAAGCTCGTGAGTCTAGTCGAGTCATAAAAAGCTCCAGTTTTTTTTTGTTTATGAGACGTTACGAATTCCGAGATATGCGTATGGTTTGTGCTTGTTTATTCATTGGAAGCGTGTCCAAGAGCATTTTGTAAACGGACACAGTCTATTTTCGTGATCATATTTAAATCGCCCTTTAACAAAACAGCGGTATAGAAGATGGAGTCGGAGTTATTTACTACTAGCTGTGCCCGCGACTTCGTCCGCGTGGAATAGTTTTTTTTTGGGTACCATACCTCTTTACCTTAACTAATATAAACTTTGAATGACATGTTTATTTATATCGAACCAATGGCTTGAAAAATAAGTTTCAAGTTTCTAACTCGAAAAATAGCGATACTTTCATACAACTCTTCATCTCCACTTTTGACCCCTCACAACCCTTTTCTCGAATAAAAAAATAGCATATGTCCTTTCTCAGGGTCTAAAGATTGTCTGAGCCAAATTTCATCAAAATCGGTTGAGAGGGTTAAGCGGGAAAGCGTAACAGACAGACAGACAGACAGACAGAAAGACAGGCAGAGTTACTTTTAATAGTAGGGATTACATTTTCTCACACATATACGTGCATTTAGATGAAGACTGCAACAACTCAAAACTGTTATTTAACGTATACCTTACGAATTTGACGTAAATAAAAATGTCCGTAATGACGTAAATGTCCACGATTAGCATACATGAGGTAGACCTCATACAAAGGTCGTGTGCATTAGTGTCTCCCGCCAAAAAACAGTGTACGCATCGTTGTTCCGATTTTAAGAATGACTCTATCATTGCAGTGAAATTACTGGGTAATGTGACATAATATCCTCAAGTCACTAAGTGAGCAACGCGCGAGTGATATCCTTGTGATACAAGCGTCTAAAGACTGCGATGACGCTTATGCGAACCATACGCTTGTTTGTCGACCTAGAAATACTCATGCGAAATGAAAACATTTCTGAACGTGTTGGCTGTTGATATTTTCTGTATTTAAATTTACCAGTAAATGGCGATGTTCCTAGAATAGTGATAAATATATTATTATGATTTGATTCAGTATTTATCTAGGAGAGTGGATTTATTCAAGTCTTCAAGAGGACTTTAGCATAGAAAATATTTATTTTTGCTATATAATACAACATATGTACGAAAGCCGAAATACCGGCGGGATAGAAATGGACCTCTCTATGTACCAGGAGTAAGTAAGACGCGACTGCGGTACCGGAACCGACTGATGGCGATATATAACTAAAACAGCGCATATTAAATACTACAGGGTGGTGATCAGCAGCATCCTCGTCGCGATCTGTGATTGTCACCATATCTGCCTAGCGCGGCATTTATGGTCAAAATCCCCCTATCTTGACTATGTATATGTCATGCCTATGTCCAACAGTGGACTTTCTATGGTCAATACGATGACGTAAGATTATATCCAGTGATCTTCATATCAACTATACGAAGTCCACTGTGTACGGCAAAAGTCTCCTAAAGATATTTCCACAAAGACCATTTGTGAAACTCAGATCGAACGAACACGATCGAATCTGTGAAACTCAGGTACAGACTCAAAAACAAATTAAATTCCAAAGGAATTAATAACCCATAAGACAACGGATAGCGCAGTGAAGAAATAATGGCTGATTGAATTCGTAAAATTTACAATTTACAGATAACGTATGTCTAAGAACAACAAACAAATAATTCCTTAAAATAATTAAATTAGTAGAAGCAAAAAAAGCGATAATGAGTCGTTATATTTGGCTCACATCCAGATCTCAGAAATTACGCAGAATGGAACAATTACGTCATTTTGAAATGATATCATTAATACTTTTGGCAAGTTGTCACTGAATATAAAGATTGTTATAATGTATGTAAATAATAATAATAATAATAAATCCACACCACATCTCATACATTGACCTGACTTCGAGATATGTGGCTTGAAATACTTGTTACAGATATCAGACAACAGAGGAAATACAAATTTTATACTTAACACTTAAAGTTCGTCAATAACTAAATATAAACATAATTGACATCTAATCACTAAACATACACTAATATTCATCATATAAGTATTTGTCCTGGATGAGGATCGAACCTAAGACCATTGACGCACAAGAAAGGATCACTTCCATCTGCGCCATCTAGCCCGTAAACAATAAAATAAATTAAATTATTTTCGGTATAATCGCGCGTCTAGTTTCGTGGCACATATCCCATTAATAAATAAATGTGGTAGATGTATGTGGTACATTTTAATAGTTTCATTTATTACGCATTTTGGAATAATGCAGCAGAAATTATACTCAAGGCTGAATAAACATTTGTACGTGAATTTTCCACTAACGTTCCTACATATTTTAAATACCCTTATTCATGTATAAAATTTTCTTGTCAAGGTGTTTGTTCGTGATAAACTTCTATACTACTGAACCGATTTCATTAAATGTTTGCTTATTGGGCTCAGTTTTATCTAACTTGAGACAGGATAATTTATATGATTTTATATATCAAGAATTAAAATTGGGGATTTTGCCCATAATTGCCATGCTAGGAAAGGGTGTTGGCAATTTTTTACAACGGGGATGCTGCTGTCCATGCCCTGTGTTTTTAGACTACACTATTGCGGTTGGATATACCACTATATTTTGATTCTGGTACCTTAGTAACCTCTTACAACATCTAGTACATACCATATAAATGTAATCGCAATTCGTATCCGCACACGAACGCGGAACGTGCTTTTAGTATATTCATATAATGTACAAACGCGCCCTAGAATAGTAACTTCTACTATACTAAAAGTCTCAGAGGAAACTAAGTGAGAGATATGTTCTGTCAAACCTCCACTAGGATTTGACTAAATCGACTCTATTCTATCTGCCACCTAGACTGCTTGATCGTCTTTTGTTTTTGTTGTCATCACGCACACTAAGACACACACACTGCATACGACTGTCCATGTCTTTGTGTTAGTTTTAAATTTTAAAAAATAACAAAATGAATAAAATAAAGGTACCTTTCGCGTCAGTCCTGTTCTACTTTTCTCGTTATAACTCGAGTGTACTGCGTACTGTTTTAATACGGACATGTTCCTACATAATTATGACTTTCAATTTAATTAAGTAACTAGCCCTACGCACGCCCGCTGGGGTGAGGACTCGTCATTATTTTTAACTAGCTCGTTCCGCTACACTTTTCCATTAAAATGGGATTAAGTTTGTAATTCCAAGGTCGTTTTTGTTAGACTTTTAATTATATTTCTAAAATAAAGGTGCCCTTAATTCCTTCCGGTTTATTAGGTTTCAATGAAAATTCTATTCAAACCAATCTAGACATTATTAAGACTAAACGGAACGCAGAGACAAAAAATATTTATTTGTTTCCATAATAATATTGCTGTTTATAACAATAACGTTCATTGCGTAATCAACATAATTAAGATTTGATCTACATTATTTTTTTTTAAATTTAAAATAATTTTGCTACGTTTAACTTGTCAGCCGAAGCACACTTCGTAGTTGTCTGTTACTGTTTCACGACTTAAGCGATAAAGCGATTTACAGGAAATTCATTCATTCATTTTTCATTACAGTCATTTTGCTTATGACCGTGCTTGGCACGCTTGCTTGCTTGCTTAGCACCGCACGAAGGCCATAGTTTTCTTTTGCTTGGGGCACAATTTACGTGGTTCGCGTACTCCAACCGAACAAAGTCGTGAGACGTAAGCTAGTGTACGGTAAAGGTGTTATTGTAACATCACAATCCGTCACAAATTTATTTATTTGTACAGATGAAACTAGGCGTGAACTTTCAAAATAAGTTAAACACACAACATTCACATAATCAAAAACATCCGGGGACATCGTGCTAGTATAATTATCACGAAAGTATCTAAATACGCATTTCCGTAACACAAGTGCTGTAAGCGACTTATCTCGGAGTCAGTCAATTTATGAATGTTATGTGAATTTAATTGTATAAATAACAATGTATTAGATATATTCTAACAGTGTTCTAGG
The DNA here is from genome assembly GCA_020976665.1 of Heortia vitessoides. Classification (NCBI taxonomy): domain Eukaryota; kingdom Metazoa; phylum Arthropoda; class Insecta; order Lepidoptera; family Crambidae; genus Heortia; species Heortia vitessoides. Next base: position 16,055,801 of record JACJUM010002878.1, read on the forward strand.
ATCCCGGTAGATCATTGGCTAGACATGATATGTTATGCACCGGTCTTGGGTTCGATTTCTCCTCGACACTTCCTAGGACTGGTGACTTTTTACGAACAAAAAGTCCTTTCATTTTGTTCAAACCACAGAGTGAATACAAAAAATCAAACAATGAAAACACTACAATTTTGTAGGCAAAAATTTGTAGTTAATTGTGGTTTTTAAATGCAAATGACCAGCAGAAAAACATACTCTAAAAAACACTATATTGATATTAATTTTATATGAAAAATATTTGTGTGTGTTCTGAACCTAGGTGTTATATAAGTATTTAGGTTACGTCTGTAAATTATGTAAGATTTTTAAACACCTCTCCTATAATAAAACTTCTGGTCTGTTAATTAATTTTTGAACTTATGCTTTATGAAAAACAATTGACGAGCCCGATGGCGCAGATGGTAGTGATCCTGTCTTGTGCACCAGGGGTCGTGGGTTCGATTCCCACCCAGAGCAAATATTTATATGATGATATTTGTGTTTGCTCTGTGTATGGGTGTAAAATATATGTATTTAAGTAGTATATTTGTGATTCCTCTGTTGTCTGGCGTCCGTAACACAAGTGCATTAAGCGACTTACCACGGAGTCAGGTCAATGTATGAGATGTTGTGGGAATTTATTATTATAAAAAAAAATGTAAATTTGAATGTGTAATCACTTCATGTGTCAAACGTAAGGCATACCTTATCCTTGCTGTTGAGTACGGCAGCGGCGTGTGGCGGTATCCTCAGCACGTAATGTGGCCGGTGGTGTAAAGGGAGCCACACGCGCGCCGGCAAGTTGAGGTCCAGGGTGGCGAGTTCGGCCCGCAATCGGCCATTGCGGCGTTCCTTGTCGGCCACGCTCGCCAGTCGACGGCCGATGTTCGTCAGCGAATTCAGGAACTGAATGGAGAGCATACAATGCAATAGAATATACCATGTTAAATGGATATGTTCAATCACTGTGGGGCACCGGCGGACTAGAAGAGTACATCCTTGGCACCAGGTGCCATAAGAACACTACAAATCTACCGCCAAATAGCAGTATTCGAATTACTGTGCCCCGGTTTGAAGGGTGAGACGCGCTAATAAAATCCTTATGATGTTACGAGCGTCTTTAGGTTACTATGACGCTTATATATCATGCAGACTATACAGAACATATTTAGTCTAATACTTGTTTGTCGATCTGTTCTAATAGAATATAAATAATAATAAAAAGAGGCGACTGAGGTACCGGAACCGACAGATGGCGGTATATCCATCCCAAACAGCGTAGCTTAAATAAAACAGAGCGAGGACGAGCAAAAGCATCCTCGTCGCGAAAAATTTATGCAAGACAAGCCCAGACGACTATTTTGTTTTAAAAGTAAAGTTCACGTTTGTGTTGCGGAAAGTACCGATCTTCGCTAAGTATCGAATACTTAGTAAAAAAAGTCGTTAAAGAAACGAACTATACTGATTTGGATCCTTTTCATCAGTTTGATCCAACTTAAGATATAGGACATCATTTTCAGTCGCAAAATTTTTATCATGATAATCATATACCTATAATTATGAGAAAACGTCTGCCGAAATAGCTAATTCTAACATTACTGCTAGTTATTTTTTTATAATTTTTTTATTTCTAAATATGACCACAGTTAATTTAATGACCAAATAAAAATCTAATTCAAACTGTATGTATATGGTGGTCCACGAACAAATCTAAAAACGCCAGGTGTAGAATTCACAAGATCAACTTAAAATTTACCTCTGCATTTTTACTAAGTGTTATATTTTCTATTAATTATATAAGTATTTTACACGGGGGTATTTTATAGGGTTATTGTTTATTTTTTTTAATTACACTTTAGTCGCTGTTCACAATATAGAAATAAAATTTACCGAAACAAAGTATATGATGTCATCACAATACGTTGTCGGCACCTAGTATATTCTTATACATGAAAATCAAAACAATAATTAAATAAAATTAATGTTGTAAAGCTGACGCGGGGCGTCTCTCGCACGCTTTACTCCATTTGTACTGTTTCCTAACTCCTTCTTAGGTACATGATGTAAAATCATTTGATTGATTTATTTTAGGGACAGCTTTTTGTTTAATATTTACTTCTCATAATAGAATATAATTGTGATCACTATTATTGTAAATAGGACGGGAAAATATACTTAATTAAAGCATTACTTTTATATAAAAAACTAATTACGTTTATATTCTTCCTTATACGTCATTAATAAGAAAAATAGCATTTTAGATTTTTATCATTTGGTCTGCAGTATGACACATACCTACATGGTTTTTAAATTAATTATTGTAAATCTTGAGAATGCTGTTATATAGGCCAATTTAATTATATTTTATATTTATTTATATTTTAAGATAAATTAAAATAATAATAGAGGGCTGCAATAAGTGTAATTACGATTTGTTATCAAATTTACCTTGCAGTCACGTAATTTTTATTAACACAATCCATTAGGCAACATCCAACAATTTCTGGTACGAGGGAAAAAATTAACTAACAGTCGGTACGTATGTGGAAAACCACGTAATTTTTGTTAAAAATTGTTTTGAAGGTCGTGTTTAATTGACCTTACTATTTACAAATTTTTACGTCTTCATTATTAACCGACCATTTATGAACGTTGGTAGGATTTTCACATATATACGTCTTCATAAATGAGAGGGCTCATACGCATTAGTTCATAAATAAACATCGTCAGGAATGAGGCTTTAGATATTAGCTAATTAGAATTGATGTTATTTATTACTACAATTTAATATGTTATCAGGACTCGACGTTATCTTATCGATAAGATAATGGATTATCTTAACTATTCCCATTGAGCACTTAAACCCCAACAAAGATTCTCTAAATAGTATCATTGTAAGATAAGATGTATACAAGTACAATAGATTTTCGAAATACGTCACAATTATAATAATAAAACGAGATGTATCGTTTTATCATTGTAATTGTGAAGAAGAAGTAAGATTTTTTAATGCTACCAATTTTTGAGAACATTTTTAAAATCTTATCTTGTGTTGATAAACTATTTGATCTAAGAGAAACGTTTAGGTCATTTGCGATGAATTTATAAAAATAAATGTGAAATCAGGCCTGTTTGGTTGCGTGCAACAGACGTCTAAAGGAGCCATATGAGTCTGTTGACATCATTGTATTACTCATCGTGTATTAGACCCGTTAGAAAATATACAGATAACGAGTCGAGAAAGCTTGACAAAGTCATTTATATTATATAATTATACGATCTACAACTTTATGTTTATTTACAACATTGAAAATACAAAGGAAGGCTCCTTTGTACTTTACCAGGAAACCGTCGCTTGTAAATATTGTCAAAAAAGTACGAGGCTATAAATAACAATAGCGTTCAAAACAACAACAGGAAAATAAATGTATAAAGAATAAAGTGTACCTGAGTTTGTGGTGCTAATCTCGGAGCGCCGCACGAACATTGCTCCCCACAAAGGCATCCATTGTCGAACGCACGGCCCGACGCGAGGTCCCCTAGGTGCCTTCCCGAAGGGGTTGCCAGCCGCAGAGCCGAAGCGTCCGACTGGGATCTGTGGTGACCCCGCCTCGCCGCCGGTCTGATTTCTTCCGCCAGGATGGAATCCCTCAGCTTAGTCGCTTTAGAACGTTTCATGTCACCACCGAACGCTGTCAAAAGCCACGCTAACCGCAGCGAAAACTCCGCGCTCTGTTTACATCTGTACACTAAGTACGGCCTAAGGACATCGGCCACATCACCCATCTCCACGTACATGGTCGCCAGTTGCGGCAAATAAAAGTCAACATCTCCGTAAGGAAATGAGAACAGTTTGTTGGCCAAGTATGTCTGCACACCGGGCTCCTTTGTATTGAAAAGATATGAAATGGCCATGCTCATATCGAAGAGTTTACTTTCGAATAGTCGCAGTAAAAAGTCTTTGTTTTTTGAAGTGTCAGCCGCGGAGACCTCTGATTTGATAGCGGTTTCGACGACTGCGTCTGGTGGGTCCGGTGGTTTTTCTGTGTCTTCTGGATTGCCCGAGTCGAGGCTTTCTCTCGATCGAGCGGCGGCGGGTGCGGGCGGTCGTTCCTCGTCATTGCCGTCGGGTGGTGTGTGTATGCCCGAGTCGTCGGAGCCGGCTGGGACTTCGGGTGGTAGGGCGAGCCGCGGTGCGGGCACTTCCATTGGCATTCGAAGCGGCGCACCTTCCGGCGATGTCGGTGTCATATCCTCCGGTATCCTTTGAAGGACAGAGTCCAATGATCTGTTCCTTTGGTGGCCGCATCCCGCTGGCGGCCCGCTTGCACCGGTCACATGCCTAAGGACAAATTAAATTATTCATATGAGTAAACTTTATGTTTATTTAACTTCCAACTACCGAGAATAAAAGTAAACGTTAACACTAGCGAACGAGCACGTACTTATAGAACGGATCTTCGTAGTGTCGAATGCCGACAACGATAATTTTTCTAACCATCTGGCTAGATTCACTATAACAAAACAAAACACAATCACTGCTTCAGAGCACCGCACAATATTTAATAAACCTTCTCACACAAACATGGTCGTCACACTCGAGCACCGCCTCGATGCAACAATGCGAACAGCCGCACAATTTATCATAACGTGTAATTAAAAACAACTAGATAGAGCGCACCGAGCACGCGTCCAGCCCCGTGGCCGTCGTGGAGCAGACTGCTTTACGCAACCAACAGACAAGCACGCCGCGCCGCATACCATGCGAGCAAGGATCGCCACGGTTACGCAGCCGAAACGCAACTAAACAACTACGAAACTGTAAACAAAGATTCTATACTATCCAGGCCATAGATTTCCCCGACCGAGTTCGCGACGTCAAATGAATGCATTTTGATGTACGTGGAACCGACCAGTTTTGGCGTGGTATTTATGTTTACATACCTACCACTTGTACAAATAGACGTAAGTAATGTATGAAAAGGCTTAAGATTATTACGTCGTTTTTTGCTTGTTACTATCGCAATTTTATGAACGGCTTGTTTTTATAATACATTGTTGATAATTGTTCGGTGGGTCAATGTCTACTTCAATAAGGCACGATTTCATGTCATTAAATTCAATATAAGTCGACGGAAAAGGTCGACGTAAGTATTCATTTGTATTCATCTACGAGTTTCCTAGCAGTTCCTTATGAGGCTGGACCGCGTATTAGTTATATGTGGTTAGGAATATTAATGGAGATATAACAGTTACCGTCACAAACATGTGTTCTTCATATAGTACAACTTATTGAGCAACAGTGCATACTTTTTTTAGTTTAATTGGCTAGAAATTTTCTCGATAGTCTCATCGGACATAGCAAACACGCTGACATAATACCAACACATACCAGCATCTCGGAGAAAGCGGTCGGTAACCTCAAACTTTTATCACCACTTATGCTATCAATTTCAAAAGATCGGTAGCATACTACTTCTCTCGAGTGTAGCAGGCGAGTTCTTAATACGGGCGTGTATTCACTCCATCAAAAGTAGAGGAAGTGGAAGTCTTCTATAAGTGTGTGGTGGGCATTCATTGAGTGTGCATTCCATGTGAATCGTGAGTGGCGAACGAATTAACGACGTTTATTTTTGGAACGTTATCGGGAATGGGGCATGTGTTCGTTCGTATAACAGATGTGCCGATGACGAGCTAACGGTCCGCACAGAAAGGGAGAACCATCCATTAGGCCCTATTTATCTCGAAAATATTTGAAGAGCCCGCATTTAAAAGCCGGGCCAATTATACCGCTTACTCATTCATGTTTTCACGTCGATTAACAAAGATAGCAAGTATCCTATCCAACTCATTTAAAATATCTCGATGTTCACGATAATATAAACGGCATAGAATACGCGTAACACGATTTCTTTCTTTAATAAAACAAATCGAATAACAGAATAATTATATAAACTCCTTGATAAACCTTCATTATATGATCAATCACTTTCAAATCTAGCGCATTGACTTCATGGAACGAAGCCAACACACTACGTTTCATTACCACAACGTCGCTCTTTTATGAATGTTTTCTACAAAGCAAACAAACCAGACGAGAAAAGTACCGCGGTGCATACACGCGCTTTCATAGGAGCAAGGCTTATTTACAAAAAAAACTTTACTCGGCTGAAATATGTTATGTTCAAGCATCCACTAGAAAAACATCAATAAGCACTTGATCAACTAAGTAAATATAGGTCAAACGATCACAATCGATGGATCTAACACGTATTAGATGACCTCGCGTGCTTACCAAGTAAAAAATGTTTCCGATATTCACTGTGGTTGCATAATACCTAATAAACACGCAAAATAGTCCTGAAAAACATGATTAATTGTGGTGCCAAACAAATCTATTAAAATGCCTCACAATTTATATGACGCACCAAGGTGACCTGAACAATGCGGTGTTAATAGAGAAGTTGTTCAGAAAATTGACATGCCACTTAACCATGAAGATGCTACAATAGTTTCAATTGAAACATAGTTCCTTATAAGTAGTTCAGTCACGTGTGTGATAATCACGATAAAATCATCGTGAATAAAATATTATTTGATCATTAATGAATTTTTCTGTAAATCTTTATTTTATTGACCTACAGTATCCTAAAATCTAAAGACTGAGTATTGTATTCATTAACAAGAAATAAGTCGTAGCCAATGGAGTAACAGGTGACCGTTGGCAGTCACCAATGAAACCGGAGTTGTGAAGGACTGCATGCCACATTTCGCGCGGCGATTGCAATTGACGTCAACAACCAAACAATAGTGAATTGATTCGTCTCGGCACCATACCGCGTATTGTAGTGAACGTTGGTGAAAGCTTTATGAGTAGCTTCTGCAAACAGGCCTTAATGACATTGTCTTGATGCGGGAGACAATCGGAGAGACAATAAAGTTTAGGATTACCATCAACTCCTGATAACAGCAGAAGCGCAACCACCTACAGAATTGGATGTAATATTCCCCAACTCAGTAATTGCATCTGCATTGCAAATTGTCATTAAAATAGTTAGCGTAACGAATATAAGTTGAACTATTATTGCGAGTTGCAGGTCATTGAAGTTGTATAAAATGCCATTACGTTCCTTTAAAATGTATTAGAAACTATTGACGTAATCGTAAAGTAACAACGGTTTTGGTGAGTGAGAAATAATAGCAATTATGAGAGAACGTTCGTCGAATGGTGTTACGCTATAAAAGCTGCTTTCCACGAAAGCGAGGAGCCCAGACGAATAGAGCGAGGCAAAACGAAAAACACAGTTGGTCCGTATTGTGTTGCAAGGTAACACAAATAGTAGTAACAAACAAGGGTTTGGGGGCGTAAAGAGGTGTCATTTATTCTGAAGATTTATTTCTTTCTTGTTACATCAAGGACCGGCATGATCGCCCACTGGCCGGGACTGTTGATTCGAAAGTGATTATTGTGGGAGCAATGTTTGTTTGTTCAACAAATTTCTGTCGCCTTGGTGTCCAGACCGTTAGAAAACAAACCTAACTCGACTTGCGAGTCTTGTGTGCCAAACGGTGATGCGAAAGTGAACGCCGCCGCTGCGACCTTGCCGTTTTTACGGCTAGACCATATCACTTTCTTACGTACAATTTACACGGTACATTATAAATGGGAAAATATAGGCTTTACCACGACCAAGGCTCTGTTTATATCTATTGGTACACATATAAAACATTATCCATCTAATATTATAAATAAGTTCTAACACCGCGTATGTCAAAGTTGGCAACTCAATAGGTAAGCCCAATGATAGCACGATATTACATTTCTAACGCTGCAGTAAACGTTTTATACTGTGTATTGTTTAAAATCTATTTTGCACCAACTAAATGCACAAGCAAAATTTAAAATAATTTAATAAAACGTGAGCTATGTTTTCCCAATTGTCACAAAGTGTCAACATTTTGACTTACGCGGTGTTCTTAGAACTTAAACAATTATATATATATTTATAAATAAATTAAACTTTATGTATACATATATATAGTTATATTGAGATTAATTTAGTAATTTATAGTGTAACGAAGGTTTTTTTGAATTTATAATATTATTAGAAATCCGTTAATTCCGCATGTGTACACACTTCGGTTATGTAAAATGTCGCACCGTCAGTATTGATGTAACAGACAGCCGATGAAACCGAAATACGAATTGCTAAGTTGGCGGGAATGATGGCTTGCAAAACAATCTACTTTCCAATACCAACAAGAGCATTCTGTCTTATCTGACAGGTGAACTTGATACCATCGCTATTACCGACCCAGTGCAGTAAGCTCAGTTTACATACAATTGCCTGGTGGACCCACTCTATATTTTAAGACAACATACTGCACCCATTCAGTACGAAGACCATTTGTACGTGAAGCATTACTACTATTATTATAAACGAGAAAGTTTGTGTGTCAGTACTCTTTCACGCTTATATGAAGATTTGTTGGTGGGTATAAGCATTTTACGTAACTTTAGCACAGTACTCGTATATCTAAGAACGATATAAGTAACATTTTACTTAGGGAAAGGTTATAAATTTTATCTTAGTGTCTGTTAGTAATCCCTACTAATATTGTAAATGCGAAAGTAACTCTGTCTGTCTGTCTGTTTGTCTGTTACGCTTTCCCGCTTAAACCTCTCAACCGATTTTGATGATATTTGGCATAGACAATCATTAGACACTGAGAAAGGACATGGGCTATTTTTTAATTCGAGAAAAGGGTTGTAAGGGGTCGAAAGTGGGGATGAAAAGTTGTATCGAAGTATCGCTATTTTTGGAGCTAGATACTTGAAACTTATTTTTCAGGCCATTGATTCGATATAAAAAAACATGACATTCAAAGTTTATATAAGTTGAAGTAGGTAAATAGGTATGGTACCCAAAAAAACTATTCTACGCGGACGAAGTCGCGGGCACAGCTAGTTACAAATAAAAATCTTTCCACTAAATGAACACGAAAGAAATCATTCTAACATTAAAAAAATAACATTTATTTAACCACGCGGGTGAAGCCGCAGGGCGCTGCTAGTTTAAAATTAATAAATTCACTCAATATCTCATACATTGTCATACTCCAAGATAAATCACTTAAAACTTAACTTTTTTCATAAGAGTAATTTTTTGCACGGTGATGATGTAGTGACCATAGATCGACACATACTCCTCATCATAGGTAAAGCAAGATTTTCGTAATGTACAGTGAACTCATCGCGCAAAGAAAACTAGTAACTCATAATAAAACTAGATTTAACGGATACAAAACGCAGTTTACTTAACTTTTTAAATTTATTTGTTCGATATTTCGGTTACCTTACAGACATCTTTTGTCAATCTTGAGAAAATTTATATCAGCCATTGGAAGTCTACTGATCGATATAGGCCTCCCAAGAAAGGAGAAATTTGCCCATAATTGCCGCGCTGGGCAAGCGTGTTGGCAAAAGCTGAGCGCAGCTTCTGCAAGAGAGATGCTGCTACCCATCCCCGCGCTGTGCATTTGATCCGTCGGTTTTGGTACATCAGTCGTCTCTTACGACACCAGGTACTATTCTACTCTGCCAGTACCCCACGGCTTGTTATAAGTAGTTAACGCGTAAATATAAGAAAATATGAAACTAGTACCAACTTCATAAAAGGTTTTATTATATCTTCAGACATCGTTACCTCGCAACGCACCTGAGACGTGGGCTCTCGAGTCCAACAGTGAAAGTGCAATTTCCCATCTCGTACCTACATTAATCGCAACGAACAGTCCGGCTTTGAAATGCGTACATTAAAATATTTTTGTATACATATAAATTAATTTATGTTTCACTCTTAATGGCGTATGTCTAACCGTCTTAAGCGCCAAAGATAATGAATCTTGATCTCCGCCCAGGATAAACATTAATGCTGTGAACATTTGTGCTTGTTCTGAGTCTGGGTGTTAAATGTATTTAAGTACTATACATAAATAAGAATAAATAAATTCACACAACATATAAGATATACATATTTGATATCAGTAGCACAAGTGTTTTAAGCTACTTATAGTCAGGTCATCATATTAGATGTTGCGTGAGTTTATAATTTATACATAAATTTTAATTAGTTGATGTAATTTTATGGTACTTAAATGAAGACATGACGTGTACAAAGGGATGGTACTCCGCTATTAGACAATCTAGTGCAAGGCCACACGCTTTTTAGTAGCTGTTATTCGAATGGCGAAGGAAATGTATTTAACTTAAAATATATTTATATTGTGAAATAACACATTAGAACAGGGCCGCGATATAAATAAACATACTTGAAACGTTACGAAATACGAAACATGTAATTAACACGGTTTGGTGCTATGATAAACGAGGGAACTAAGTAATAATATTTATAAGGTACCAGAACCGACAGATGGCGGTATATCCACTCGAAACATGCAGCTCAAATTCATAGGGAGGAGATGAGCAGCAGCATCTCCGTCGCGAAAGCTGTGCTCTGCGATTGGAAACAATCTTGCCCAGCTTGGCAGTTATGGGCATAAATCCTCTTTTTTGCAGAGGCATATGTCTAGTAGTGGACTTCCGATGGTTGTAATGATTATGATGATACTCATAATTAAAATGATGATATTTATAATTAAAATGATGATATTTATAATTATAATAACTCTGAAGAAGAAGTATCAAGAATAAACGAGCGTGTATTAAAAGACTAATGCGAGTAAAGAAGGCCAAGATCGCTGCAAGTGAAGATCCATAGTCTCTGCCTACCCCGGTAAAACACAGGCGTGATGTTTGTATGTCATTGAATAACTATAATCCTATCTTGTGCGCCAAGGGTCGGAGATTCGAACCCGCCCAGGGGCCCACAAATATGTATACGATGAATATACCTCTGTTGTCTGACGACTGTAACGCAAGTGCTTTAAGCGATTTATCTCAGAGTCAAATCAATATACGAGATGTTTAGTAAATTTAATATAAAAAACAATATATAATATATAATACTCTTCTTAAGAAATGATGTCAATACGCCCAATATATATGTAGCGACATTTTTTTATTAATAAAAAAACGACCTCCTTAGACTAGAACATCTTTGATAGGAATAAGAATAAACAATAATGTTCTTACATTGAGACACTCCGTTAAATCTAACAACCGTTGCGGCTACAAACACAATAACAATTTAACAATGATTACCAAACCTGACTTTTTACGTAAATAGAATTATTCGCAATAGCTTCTTTTGTAATCCTTGTAAACAATATCTGAATACTAACAAGTTATTATAGTTCATTTATTGAAACGTAGCTTTGATGTTTAGCATTTCATTTTAATACCGCAGATTTATAACAAAATACTCTCAATTATTACATAAAAAACAACACTCTAAATGTTAACGCATACGAAAATCCTGAAAAATGACATTCAACATCTTTGCTAATATATTATAAGGCTATGTATGGATGTCTAGATTTATGTTTGTTACTCTATCACGTCGAAATAGGTGAACAGATCTGGATGAAATTTAGTCACAGATTTCATTGATAATCTAAAATAACACATAGCTAAAGTTTTATCTCGCCAACGTTGGGAACAACAGATAATTCTAGCTTTTTATTTTTGTCTATGGAATCGGCACAATTTACATTTTACTTTGACATGGAGTTCCTCGGGGATGTGATAAAATGCCTCGCAGACAATAACTAGTCAATAAATAAGACGCATTCATAATTTTCTATGTGTATTTGTAGTCTATCAGATCGAATGGAATAAATTTCAAATACCCGGATAATTATTTAGATAAACGAATTTGGAACTAGACAGAGATTGGAGCGACCAAAGATATTTGTCATATTGTGATACACGAGAGCGCTCTTTTGTTCAAACGCGTCGGATGAAACGAGATAGCGAAAACTACTAAACGATCTCGTCCCCGGTTTATAAATAGGTGATAATCTGCATCGGACGAAAACACGGCAAGGTCGGCTGACCTTCAACCGGGTGCTCAAGCAGTCATTGTACTGCACGTGAGTGACATTTTTGAGGATTCCCGGTAAAAGGCCGTCATACACAGATTTGGCTTCGGTGAGTTCACTCACGCCTTTAGACTGACGAGAAAGTAGCGCCACGCAACATGCAAAAACACGCGAAGAAAAGCTTACTACCCCAGTATTCTTCGGACGGAACGTGAATTGCCCATTGTCCTCTAGAGTTATAGGTATTGACTTAAAGTATGATTGGACTATTATTAGTAGCTTAATAC
>JACJUM010002878.1:16068115-16400046 GCA_020976665.1 Heortia vitessoides
TGGGCAATGTGACGTAACATCTTCTAATCACAAGATTGGCAACGCACAGTGATATCCTATGATACGAGCGTATATAACACCGCAGGCTGACTCTTACTATCACGCGGAATGTGTGCTTCTTCGTCAATCTGGTCTGATATAAAAATAGATAAGTTAGAGTGTACATTCATCAATTTTTCACATTATTGTGATAACTATCTTGTCAACTAGGTTCGCTAGGGTCTGCAAGCTGATACAACACGAAAGACAAAATAACGCAGAACCCGATCATACGAGCCATGTAAAGTTTTTATGATTAACTAAGCGATTGAGGAGTGGTTAAGCATAGTCGTTTAATATTGAACCACCTCGCTAACTCCTTCGGTGACGCTAGACCTAAGTTTGAGTTGGACCATTAGGTTCATAAAAAAAAAACAAAATTAAAACCAACCAAGGCTAACGCCCTGCTATGTGCCTACTAATAGGCGCTACTAATATCTCGATTGGTCATGTAGGAGTTCTTTCAACACAGCCATATCGAAGGCTTCTCGTAATTACACACACGAACCAATTTCATCATAAAATGTTGCTTCTTACATTGATATGCGAGACGAGCAACACGTGGCAACTGCAAATATATAGCCGGTTACGCAACAACCGTATATTCTCCAAGGCTTGGACTGTAATATAAAATTATATAAGTCACAGAAAGCAACCTTTCTATTAATTTTCTGCTTAATACTACACTTGCAAAAAAGCAAACTGGACTACTCAGCCTTTATTAAATCTTTGAACGCTTTTCATGGTCCGCTTGGTTTATTCTTTCTTGCCATTTAATAGTCAATACACTTAGTCGAATTACGTTTTGGGGTTTAGCATGGCGACGGACTATTTTGTATTATTTACTTGAAAGATTAACTTGTTCCAATATTAAAAAGGGGCATTGAGTTTTCGATCAGTATATGTATAAGAGTTAAGATATTTTTTTATTGACAATGATATTCGTAGTAACAAGTTAAAATTTTATTTGATTTCCACCCGACGTTAATGGTTACCGTAGTTGTTCATTCTATACCAATATTATAAAGGGTAATGATTTTTGTTTGTAAAGAGTAGGTCCTGAAAATTCTGAACCGATTTTAGATTTATTTTCACAAATATAAAGATCAATTCTTCTAGGGGAACATATACTTTATTATATTTCTAAAAAAAAATATATATACGTAATACGAATATGTGTTTGTATATTTGTACGTTAAAATTGACCGATATTTAATATTCTTTAACATAGTACGTTAAACTATCAGCCAATATATATATACATATACAATAGTTTGTCGGCCAATACTTTGCTTCTTCTTAGGGAACCACGCGGGTAATACCTTAGAGCTCTACAGTTGCAATATAAAAGATCAATAACGTCGTCATTTATAAAACATAATTCGATGTTTATAACAAAAGGCTAAGCAAGTCATAAACAAACCGCAATAAACTTTCGATAGCAATAAATAATTGGCCGATAAATGATAAGCAAGATGACACCCGACCACGTCCTAGTCACGTAACGCGATAAATTGGAATCCGTAGCAGGCACCGGCATAACTCAGTTCGTATGCGGGCGCGGGGTGCTAATTAAATAAAACCAACAGCGCGCGCCCATCCACCCTATTTCACCCTGATTTAAAACTATGGCTTCCTCAACACTGGGTTTATGCACTATTATGTAAACACCTCTCCGATTATTATTATACGCAAGAAAAAGGATTGCAAAGTTTGCGCCATACTTTCTAGTACACAACGCTCTACGTGACTTCATACTTTGGAACTTTATTGCATCCCCTAGGAACTCTTGTTATTCCGAGATAAAATCTAGTGGCTCCCTAACAGCTAAACTGTGACGATAAGCGATTCAATAGAGAAAACTAAAAAGTCCGATCTCGATCTATCCCACGGAAACACGTTTTCAGGATAAAAAAATTGGCCTATCAAGGAAAATTGATAGATTTGCCTCCGGACTCTCAACAATCTCTGTGCCAAGTTGTGTCCCGATCTTTTAAGCCGTTCTGACGCGAAAGAGTAACAATCATACAACCAGACATTCATACTATAGTAGACATACTTACTCGCAACCTCTGGCGTTTAATATTAGTAAAGAAGTGTAAACCTATACAAATTATTAAGACATCAGTTTGTTTAGTCGAAGGTAACAAAAACACGTTGCACTATGCATTCCTAATATACATGAAGTCCAAAAGGTCATTAAAGGATCAAAAAACCTCCTAGGCCTCCTCCTCTGTGGGTTCAAGCTGCCTACACATGCCAAATTTTATTAATAATCTATAACCGTTTAGACGCGATACCGTAAAAAACTAACCGACATAATAAATAAATATCGTATTTTACACAGTGATAATGTTTAAGTAAGGTTTCTTATAAGTGACAGAATTTTTTTATTTAGTTTCGAAATCTTTTTTGTTTCTCTATTACAAACAAACACATTTTTATAATATTAGTGAAGGTTACATAATACACGTGCAGAGACATATTGATACAGGAAGAATAGAAGTTGGTGATGCAATATGATCTACATAAAATGGCAACCTAATATTAAAACAACCTACCTAAAGCGACTTCTTGGTGACCTCAACCGTTCTCCTAAACTTAAACCGGTTTTCGGCTCCCACATTAAATTCGCCGTCTGATGATTGATATAAAACGCAGATTATTTATTTTACTAATTGAGAGGTTTTAGGCATTAAAAATGCATGAAAGTTAAATTAAATATTATCTTTAATATGAAATGCTGCATTTTATATTAAAGATAATATTTAATAGAAATAGTTCCACGTGTTTCAGTAGCACAATGGCAGAGCTGCCACCCGGCAAGGGATATATACAAGTTCGAGTCCCGCCTGAAGCATTGTGACAAATTGATTTGTTTCTAGCAAGTATTATTGTTGGCTTAGCTTATTTTTTAACAGAACTAGCCATTTTTGTTTAATTCTATTTTGGGTGTCTAATTTTAAACTATCTTCAAATAAATATTGGATAATACATTCCATACATACTTTCCGATCCAGCATTAACCTGGTCCTGACATATACAAACGCAAACAAAAACAATAATTATTCAATTCGGTGTATTCTTGAATACCCGCGTACTTTCCGTTGCTATAAGCAAACACAGATAAAATATAGCTTGTATTAATTGATGCATAACAAGAGAATACAGTGTAACTTTACCTTACACTGTAGTCCTTTGTATTGTACAATGTACTTTCCTCACAATAATATAAATGGCGCCTCATTACATTCTATTTTAGGTGTTTGTAGCTCTATAATGGTGAGATTAGCAAGCTACATACAGAGATGAATTATTTGAATTAGTCGAGTAGATATTGAGATTATCACTATTGGAAGTCTACTGCTGTACATAGGCCTCCCTAAGAAAAGGGGAATTTTGCCCAGCATTGCCGCGCTGGGCAAGCGTGTTGGCTATCACAACGGGAATGCTGCTGCCCATCCCCACCCTGTGCATTCGAGCTATACTGTCTCGGATAGATATACCGCCATCTGTCGATTCTGGTACCTTAGTCGCCTCTTATGACACCTGGTACAGAGAGAGTTACTATTCTACTCTGCCGGTAACCTCACGGCAACATATTGGGTAATTTTAAATAAAATAATAAAGTATTACATACAGTTACACATTTTCATATCATAACATCTTTTATAAATGAGAGTGACGGCTGGATAAGGACACAACGGGCAGCTGAACGGATGCGGCAGCCAAGTCAACAATGGATCAATGATCAGTGAACAAAAGGCCCAGTGGAGTGGGCGAGAGGCGAAAATTCGCAAATGACTAAACACGGCCCGACCTAGATGACCGAGGTATAAATAATTTGATTACGCCGTGGGAACTGCCCCTGCACTAAGCAAGTTATGTCAACGGCGAAGTGAAACACAGTCACACAAAGTATCGTAAAAGTAACAGGTGCGGAGTATTCAATATGGTAGATGAGTAGTAGTCCTATCTTGTCCGTCAAAAACCGGGTGTTCGATCCCCGTCCAGGACAAACATTTATATGTTGATATTTGTGTTTATTCTATCTAGGTACTGAACATATGTATTTAAGTATTAAATTTGTGATTTCTCTATTGTCTGATGTCCGTAACAGAAGTTCTTTAAGCGACTTAAGGAGGTACACCTCGGAGTAAGGAATATATGAGATGTGTGAATTACTATTATTACAATCCCCAAAGAAAAAAATATGTTGAAAATTTAGGAGCTACTCCTGTTTGTGTTGTACGTGCGTACACAGCTGCTAAGGATCTCATCGCTGATTGGTTTGCCGTACGCCATGTTTTGCGAAACATCTGCTGGATTGATTTCACAAAGATAATATAAGTCTGGCCGCCATATGAAAAAAAAACGTTCAGAAGAATCAATAGAAAACCAATAACGCTTTAAGTATATCAGACAATGATTTTGATTTTACAAATGAATTCTGTGAATTATTAACAACCAAATTTGTTATTACCGTTATTGTATTATAGACTTGCGTTAAACAAACTACAATAACAAATTCGGATAATTTACTTCATACTGTTATGGGTCATCTAAGTACTTAAATGGTTGCAGCGTCTATGAAATATTCGTTTGTTGCTAATTAGTGATTAAATAACTTATTAAAGTTCTAATTTCACATTAAGTTCCAGAAAAAAGGAAAGCCATCACTGCTTCTAAAACGTAAGTATTATCACACGCGCACGCAAAGTAGAAAATAATCAAAACAAGAAATAGGAATCACATTGACACGGTCTCATCTATTGAGATCGTGTGTCAATTGCCCCTCTTGAATACAATAGAGTTTCCTAAGCGCCTAAAAACAGCTTCCTCCCAATGCAATAAAGGGCAATTAGATTACTTCCTCGACGCACAATAGAATGTAAAAGGCGGCAAGCATGACGAGACTATAATTATAAATGAGGTGGGGTGACAAGATTTCCATTCCTAAAATATAGGCATGTGCAACCGAATTTACGAGTGTAGACATTTGAAATTTTCGAACCAATTATTTGTTATCAAATTAATTATAAAAAGACAGTAGTAGTAAACGCCATCGTAAATGGAGTTCCCAAGGATTTCATACAGACTGTATGGCATTTCTAACATCATTATTTTATTGTGGATTTATCTGGTGTAAATTTATCATTATATTTTTTTGACGATTTAAAACCGCTTTTATCATTTAACATGATATGTAAATATTATGTTGAATGTATACATAAATCCCCTATTTATTCAAACATCTATTATGAGAAAAAAATAAGAAAGTCCAATTTAACTTGCAACACTCACCCGCAACGTTTAACTGAATAGCTCACCTAAAATTGGAAATTGGGTCATTATTCTTTAGGAAGCGCTAATAAAAAATAATTGGATTACAGAAAGTAAGACTGCGTTTTGAATTGGGCCTAGAATATATAATATATATATATTTGGTCGGCAAACTGTACGACCTTGCTTCTTGCTAGGCAGTTTAACCTATGAATTGGCACTTCCGAAATCAAGCGAGCGAGGCCGTCAAATTACTGCGGCTATACCCAAACGTGCATCAATTCCCTCTTTGCTCCATAAAGCATTTTATTTAGAGTATATTATTTTTTTGCTTTTTTAAGTAGGTACGTTACTGGAGCAAACTAAAGCCTAAATACATTTACACGACATCTCATACGTTGACCTGATTCCGAGATAAGTAGCATAAAGCACTTCGTGTTATGGATTTCAGACAACAGACGAATTACAAATATAATACATACATACAAATTAGCTAATACCATTTCTTGTCTTTGTGTCTTTACTGCAGAATAGTTAGCGCACTTTCTTTACTAGTAACAGTGATTATAACTTGAGCGTTTCATTCCACATAAAATTATTTGAACTCTTGCCATAGTTAAAAATAGCAAGTGGACATAGCGATGCATTGGCCTCTGCACTCGGTGGCTTGAGACAATCGTAGGGGGCACTCGTGTGCCGTTGGCAACTATTAAAGACCATGGACCCTCTCGTTGTGGGTGAGGACCACTGATTGATGATTTCCGTCCATTGTGTCATTCCCTTTTATACACCCCGTCTGGTGTGCGTAAGCTGCGTGATGCTACAATATGTCTATATTTAACCGTAGGGAATGAAATAACTGTATAACAATTTTATACTATATAATATAAAAGTACTTACACATGTACCAGGTGTCGACTAAGGTTCTACAATGAAGAATGGCGGTATAATCATCCGTAAGTGTAGTTCAAATGCACATGGCAGGAATGGACAGCCTCATTTCCATCGCGAAGCAACCATCTGCGATTGTCAACACGCTTGTCCAGCGCAGCAATTATACGCAAAACTCCCCCTTTCCTGGAAAGGCCTACGTCCAACAGTAGTTTCAATGACTGATATGACTATACTACGATAGTATTAATGATTGTGCCTTATTAACATTATTGTGTTGGAGTATATTTTAAGCTATCTCATTTTTTATTGTTTTGGAAAAACTAGCTTGATAAACGATAACAATGTCCCAACATATTATAAAACAACGTCCTCCGCCGCCTCTGTCAGTCTGTCTCAATATAAACTCAAGCAAGGTATGGATATTAATATGTTTTCACAAATGTATACACAGTAATTCATTAGGAAAGATCGAATTATAACTTGTCTAAATACCCGAGTTTTAAGCGATAATTGTTGGAAAGGTCAGAGATTGTATCGACGGTCATAAATTCAGTTGTCGTTAGGTACAATGTGCAAATATTTTGCCCAAAAGTTACATTAAATACAGATAAGAAAATAAAAACAATTATTTCGTTATAAATGTATTATTTAAAGTTATTTTTATTTAGGCTTAAGCTGTTTTCAACAAATATTATCGAAATTGAATCCTCTTTTATAAACTACTAGCGGTCCCGGCAAACATTGTATGCCATATAGGTTATTTAAATTAATTAAATTTCTAATATTAACAAATAGGGGTTGGTGTTAAAAGGGTGAAAATTTAGGGTTGTATGTATTTTTAATGCCAGATTATAAAAAAAATTAAACTTTATCAAAAAATTGTTAATAAAATGTTTGAATATGATATTTATAAGGGTAAATATCATATCACTCAGAGGTATGAAAAATAGATAGTAGACGATTCTCAGATCTACAGAATATGCATATGAAATTTCATAAGAATCGGTCAAGCCGTTTCGGAGGAGTATGGTAACTAACACTGTGACACGAAAATTTGATACATTAGATTAACAAAATAAACTACATATTGACAAATAAATAAATACAACAATTTTTGCTGATATGTGCCTTATGTCAATTGAATTCCAACCGTCGATGTACTTACAGCATGCACATAATTATGATCTTAGTGAATCCGCGGAACGGTTGCTAGTATACAATATCTGAGCTAAGAGATTAGAATAAACGATTAGTCTTTATAGGTACAATATGATACCTATGACACTTGCTGATAATTTAATTTCCCATTAATTAGAGAGATTTTGCAATTAGTTCAGTAAATTCTGAGTTTAATGGTTACTAACGTACAAACAAACAAATCCCGGTTACAATCCGGTTTTTTTCTTTTCGGGAATATAACATAGCCTACAAAATGGGTCTAGCAGTTTTAGAATTTAACGGCAACAAACAATTTAATCTTTCCTTTTTATAATATTAGTATAGAAGTATAGACTATGTAGACCTCATACAAAAGGCCGTCTGCATCGGTACCTCACTCTCACCTATTACTACCGCCAAATAGCAGTGTTCCAATCGCTGAGTTACGCTTGAAGGGTGAGAGAGGCGAGTGAAATGTGACACAATAACATAAATTTCCCATAACATCTCATACATCGATCTGAGTCTGTGGTAAGTCGTTGAAAGCACTTGTGTTACGGACGCCAGACAACAGAGGAATCAAAAATATAAATGAATATTTGTCCTGGGTGGGAATCGAGCCCCCAAAGGAGAGTAACGCGCTAGTGATATCCTTGTGATATTACGAGCGTCTGCAGACTGCGGTAACGCTTAATTTGACGCGGCCTGTACGCTTGTCTGTCGACCTGGTCTAATAATATATAATATGTAGACCACCACCCCAAGTAAAAAGGTTTGACCTAACACTACGAAGTCAACGGCACCTATTTCACGGGGGGTGTGTCTAAATACCAACATCATTATAAGTTACTACCCGTTTACGGGGTTTGTAGGCCGCCCTCAATATCGGGCTCGTCTACCATACTTCCGACATATCAAATCGGCGTCTAGAATGCTTGGCACCCTAAAATAACTTATCACGGTTATGATAAAGGTTTCCTTGTTCATTGTAACAAGAGGTCAGTTTTGTAGTTCAGATAAGAAAGAATATTACGTATGATATTTTTGTTTTCTTGAGAAATAGTAATCACAAAGAAATTCAAATAAAAAACCTTGTATAAACATACGGGCCCGATGGCACAGATGGAAGTGATCCTGTGGTGTCGTTAAGGGTCGTGGGTTCGTGCGCCACTCAGAACCAATATTTATATGATGATATTTGTGTTAGTTCTGTGTTAAGGTGTTAAAAATATGTATTTAAATATTCGTTTGATTCCTGTTGTCTGATGTCTGTATCACAAGTGCTTTAGGTGACTTATCTCGGATTTAGGGAAATATATAAGATGCTTTGTGAATATTATAACTATTATCTTGATGTATGAAAATTTCGTATCACGTTGTTTATCCAGGATTTACTTCTCAACTACTGAATCGATTTTTTTCTTACTTTTTACAGTTTGGTCTGAGAGTGAGGTACCAATACAGACGACCTTTGTATGAAGTCTTCCTCATGTAAAAGTTAGGACAACGACTGTCGCTTTAGCTAGAAGTACATAAACCACACTAGTGTTTCTAATTCCGATGACGTGTTCAGACACAAGAAAGAATTAAAGGTGGTTGTATTGTTAGTAACAATGACGCAAATACTTTATTTAACATGGTTGTCTCTCGCATGCGACGGTTATCGTCATCAAAAGAAAGACGGGTGGAAATAACATACAGCCAGACGATAAGAAAACATTGACTCGATATTTCTTATCTAATTATATTAGATATATCTATCATACGTAAGACAATTTAAAAACCTATGATTTTGTATTCTTGTTTCTACATTTTTGTTTGATGCTCCGCACAGAGACAAAAACAAAAAATATATATATTGTTATATATTCCGTGTATACATCCGTATGCATTTAGTCAATTATTTTAATACAACAAACAGACATGCATTGATATCTATCATACGTAAGCAGACAATTTAAAAACCTATAATTACGTATGCTGGAATTAATATAAGAAAAAAATTAAACTGAACAGTTCAAAACATTAATGTTTCATATCTATTTAGGTTAGTGGACGTTGATAATGAGCAGGTATTGCTCTCGTTTAAAATGTAAACTATAAAGGATACACACTACAATTGTAGGCGTTGAAACACAGCTGATTGAATTACACGCTTCTGTATAATTAAATTTATAAACTGACCATGATAGATTCACTGAGTCATATCTGTAAGCGAGTATCAGTGATTGAAACTTTAGTAAAATACTGCCGGTGGGAGCTACTATGCTAAATAACGACCTTTGTTTCACATCGTGGGCGCAGAAATGACCTCGATATAAATCCGTGGGAAGGCGCGTTATGGCCAAGTGTCTCTCCGCAACGAGGTCTCAGTCATCATAATAGAAATCCGTTATGTGTCCCATGAGACTACTAATGTAAGTACGCCTATTAAGATAAGTAATGTGCATACGCAACTTTTTGTTTCCTTTTATTGGTTTTATTAGACCAGGCCGAGAAACTGTAGGCTTGCAGTTCGCTTGATAGTAACCGTCACCGCACCCTATAGACGCACGTAATATCACAATGCTATCACTAGCGCGTTGCCAATCTTGTGACCTGAAAATAATATGTCACATTACCCAATTTTAATTCAAAATTTCACTGCAAACTCTCATCCTTTGAACTGGAACACAGCAATGCTATTTGTCGGTAGAGATATTTGAAAGTGAGACACAAATGCAGGCGACATTTGTATGAGGTTTACCTTATATAGAGCAAGTTTGTGCAGTATTTTAATAACGGGGGAATACTATTACCGAGTGTTTGAATTATGTTTATATACAAACAATAAACAAATGATCGTGCAGTATATAAACTGGAAATCCCCAACGTAAACATACATTTACGGAAATAGTAACATTGTTGCTATCCGATGTTCTCAAGAATATTGTTCGGAATCGATGTATTGTTAACTCATTGGAATGTTCGTAAAGTGAAGTAATCACGTAAAATTGGAAACTAAACAATTTATTTCACGATTTAGAGCAACATCCTTTGGTAATGACAAGGAGGACAGAACGAAAGTAGGCTACTTCCTCGCCGTCATATATGGCATTTGAGGACAAAGCAATTGGATATAAGCTTATAACAATCTAAAATTCCGTAGCGGAGTATAACTTTGTACAGGCGACATACTTATGTGCCTATATTTGATTAATACTTTTAGAGGAAGATGGTTATTATTTCGAAACTGACAACCGCACAGAAAATCTTTTTGGTTGCGCTGAGATCCGGGAACTACGCTACAACGATTGACATCTGGCGTACGATCATCACCTGCCGATGCCAGCCCAGTGCATCCATATAAACTAAGCATTTTGAATAGAGACTTCGTTTAATATCGAATATAAAAAATATTAAGACGAGCCCGATGGTACAGATAGTATTAATCCTACCTTGTATGTATATATATTAGATAAAAGGTATTTGCGTTTGTTATTTGTCTAATTGTTGAATATCTATTGAAGTAACGGATTGTTTCCTCTGTGCTTTAAGCAACTTATCTCGAGTTGAGTCAATTTATTGGACGTAGTGTAAATTTATTAAAATTAATATCAATTAGCCGTAGTATGTACATAGTTCGACATATGCCTAACTATTCAAGAGATTAGGATACATCATTAGGGTTTACAGCTCTTGATTGTGACATTCAGAACGTAACATCGGTTTGTGGAATTTACTAAACACGGCCTACTGCATTTGAGCTACACCAGTCGTCAGCTCATCAAACACGAGACTACTTTTTATCAAATTATCACTTCCGCATCATCGCTGACTAAATATAACTTGAATTGGCACCATAGGCCTGACTCATATATGCATGAATGAACTTAAACCGACGCAAGAAGTTATGGTAAACAAATCGGCGACAGTGTTGTTGAGTCAATTATCAAGTCATGAATCATTTTACAGGCAGTTAATTAGAAGTGACTATTGATCGGTAATCGTGTGTGTGTTTCACTTACAAATCATTTATTCAATTACATTTTGTCTTGTAAGTATTACTGTTTTATACGACCAGATCGACGAACTAGAGTACAGTCATGTGATAGTATGCGTCACAGCAGCCTTTAGACGCTCGTAATATCACAAGGATATCACTAGCGGGTTGCCATGTAAGATATTATGTCACATTATCCAGTAATTTCAATGTGTCTCGCACTTCAAACCAGAAGACAGCAATGCGAATACTGCTTTATGGCAGTAGAAATAGGTGAGAGAGCAGTTCCAATGCAGACGATCTTTGATGATGTACTTTAATTAACCAGCCGTAATTACTTAGATAAACTACTGTACTGTGAAGTCATGTTTTCGATTACAATCTTTATTTTTGTGATTTATTGCATTAACAAATCTGCATGATTACAATCTGTTGTATCTTCCTATAAAATAAATAAATAAAACAACATAACAAATAATTGTCCTATTACAAGCAGAAAGTTAGTAGAATCTCACGATAGTTAGTAGAATCTCACGATATCTATTTCAAATAAAAGATAGAATCGTTCGTTTGAAGTGCAAATAAACTTTACGACCTGTCAGCAATGCTACTATTTACCGCGACTAATAGAACTCTATGATGTAGGCCTTTGACGTCTGGTATTATTTTCACCCACTCCGTGTCCACCTTTAAGAGTTGACATCTATGGCCGTTTTAAATTATCACAGTCCGGATTTTATTAGGTACCCAAATAAATGATGAAATCAACAGCTCCGTTCTACGTAGTGAGCGGCGGTGGCGGTCGGTGCGCGCGCACTCGGCGCTCGACCGAGGACACGACGCGCTTAGCAAAACTCACAACTTCGACTTTGGAACTGAATCACTAATTATAGACTTAATATATTCATCTCCGAGATAATAACGTTCATTAAGTACAGCCGCTTGTAAACTTGCTCACGTTTAATCTAAGAAGAGCAAACCCAATATTTATACCACACGACGGCAAACAAAACCATGTCACGGTTTACTCCAGACGCGCATTAAAGGCCATGGCGATAAGGATATAAAAGAAATACAATTGAATTACGACTCTTATCCCAGTAGATTAAAATACGAATTCAATTAATGAAGTCAGGACAATATGTAATTATGAGAGGTCTGGTTATCGTGGCCGGGCGGGGTAACCGAATCCGTTCATTAATTGCAGTCGTGGCCAGTAGCGTGACTGGCGCGTCGCGTTCCACGAATGCCTTTGTTAATTCCCATTGGTAGGGTCAACATAATTATTGAACTAATTGACAAACTATGTACGAACCCGTCCGTGGCTGACTCTCACTCCAGAAAACAGCACTGAGCACGTTACTTTGGTATGATTCATCATAGCGGAGAGCAGGAAACATTGTCAATGAAAAAAAGGCGCAATGTGACCAACGAAAAATAATAAGGACGGCCATCTTTTTTGTTCCAAGTCGGAAGTTATCGGTGAAATAAATGGATAGTCGATCAATCATTCGCGTTGAGGACACACCTGAAGCGGTCTTGCGCAAATAATAGTGAAGCAGAAACAAAAATATGTACGCAAATTTAAAAATTAAGACAGTACAATGGTAGCGATCCTTACCGAATAAAGCGATCCCTTTTAGACAACCTTTAGATGAAAAGTCATTGTCAGTAAATAAGAGAACAACTAAGTAAGAGAACAAAAAATATACATTAACTGGCTAACTCGACTGTATTGACTGTACTTAGTTGTTTACCATAAAAATAATACTGCTACTATAAATGAAGATATAAACTATTTATATCACAACAAGCAAACTTAGAAGTTCATCCCACAAAAACACTATGACACGATATTGTATATATAAAAGCAGAAATATAATAAAAAGTAATATACCGGCAAAAATTATCATTTAATTACAGATGACAGTTAATTCAGCGAATTATTTTACAAACATTATTTTAACTTTTTCGATCATGTCAATCATTATCATAAATGCATTACATTGATAAATTAACATTGCAAAAATACCAATACAGCCAATAGACGCGAAACATACAACCTTGTTGACATTAACGCCTCGTGACACTACCGTCGCTCTCCTAACGATTCTTGTATACAAGTCGAAGTTACCAATACAACTTCACCTTGGTCGGTCCAACGCACACCGGCATAGCTAAGGCCACTCACATTCATTTAAAACGATTGTTTTCAATCAATCAATCAATTGCAAAACAAAAAAAAGTCGACCGGAACGCCGCACTAAAATTAAAAGCTATCAACAAAAGTCATTAAGCAGGTTCGCTTTAAGACTAGGCATGTTTTGTGAAAGAACATTTAGATTAGAAGCAAAGGTTTAGCACTTTCAAGATAATTAATTCGTCGCTAACGACGTGACTCGTAATGTAGCTTTGGTGCTAAATAAACGGTAAATTGAAATTAATAAAGCATTTAGGATGGAGATGACGGTTGATGTTTAACGACCGCCTTGGCCGAAAAAGCTTTAACGTTAAGGATTATATAATTTCACTAGCAGCGCTCAACGGCCTGACTTTTAAAACTTTTTTTTATTGAAAGAGTTTTTATATCGGCCCAGACATTTTCGAGTTTAACTAGCTGCAAAGGCAAACACATCCATTTGCATAATTCTATTTTTGGTAGGGATCTATGTATATATATTTTATATTAATCCAGGAGAATTAAGCATTCCATTAGTGTAAGAATTTACAAAATAAGTTAAACTTTTAAGCCTATTTATATTAGCCCACAAACGTCCAGGGCATACAAACATAGGCCTCACCAAACTCACCTCAACCTACAGCGTGTGGTTTTATGCCGCCTGGAACCAACGACTCCCCGAAACCTTAATCAGGTCGTCCGTCCACCTGACAATGGTCGTCTCACGCTAAGCTTTTCAGTACGTGGCCGCCACCGATAACCAGACGGCATGGTTGAAGACCGAGGATGGCAGTACTGTTTCGTCCAAACCATGTTAGGGGAGATTGAGCATTTCAGACTCAATTGAGTCATGTTTACAAGTTGTTTTCGAGAGTCGTTACGAAACGTCGCGCTCGCAAGTTTGATGACTTCTAGCCTCCCGAACAAGGTTTGCGAAAAGGCTACAGTACCGTAGACCATACAAATTTACGCTGCGGCAGGTTATACAGAAGTACGAAGAGCATAATCTGCCCTTATGCTTAGCGTTTGTGGACTATAAGAAAGTCTTCGATTCGGAGAAATCTTGGGCAGTGCTGCAAGCCCTTCAGAAATGCAGAATTGACCATCGGTATATCTAGGTGTTAAGGTATAACGTAAAAGCCACAATATCAGTCCATCTCTAGGATCAGAACTCGAAACCGATCCAACTACAGAGAGGTGTGAGACAGAAAGATGTCAAATCTCCGAAACTACTCACAAATGCGTTGGAAGATGTCTTTAAGCTTCTGGACGGAGACGGATTTGGCATCAATGTGAACGGCAAGTACATCATCCACCTACAGTTTGACGATGACATTGTGGTCATGGCAGATTCAATGAAGGATTTCGGCACAATGCTTGACAGCCTCAGTAGAGCTTCTGAACGCGTGGGCCTCAAACATAAACATGGATAAGACAAATTTATCGAATGCCCACCCTAATTAATATTTAGCTTTTTATAACAATAATTTAAACAAATCTTTTCTTTCGTAATGATTTTAGTTGTGTTTAATAATAAAGATTCAATTATATATCTGTAAGTAATTAAGTAACAACAAAGTAAATTATCTTTTAAGAACATTATTTAATAACTGCCTTTATTTAATATATTTAATGTAGCTTAGTAGCAAAAAAAATACATATTTATAGAATATATTTTTATAAATCTCTTCCAATATATTCTTTATTGCTATTAAACAGCATTTTAAATACTTTCAATAACACACGTTAAATTTTCTTAATTAACTTGTTAGTTTCCATGAACAGGATTGGTGTGAGTTCTATCAAATTCTCATAGGCAGCTTGTTTTTTTTTCACTACTAATTTTATTATAAGGGTAGGAATAACCTTTGTGGTGCCGTTCATCGGTTAATTTCATCTAAAGAGTTCGAACACGGACGGGGCAATAAACGAACGAGAAAAACGTTCCATGAACTCAGGTCAAAATAATTTCACTTAAGAAATAATTTAGACTTAACAGAGGTGAAAAACCTTACCTTACCTTCAAAGATTGTAAGAAAATTATATATCACGATAACAAGCAAACTTTGTAGAAGTCAACACGAACTCGTGTAGGGTTCTAATTTAAAACCATGTAAAGCTAGATCTTATTATTAGGCAAATTGAATGTCTATTCTAAGAAGCATGCTTTTATACTCAATTATCGCCCGCCCCGCCTTCACAAGGGTACAATGGAATAAAGTGGTTATTGTGGGTTATTCCTAAGAGGTAGACTAACCATCGCGGACATTTTTATAAACCTCTTTAAGGTGTACAATACTACGGTACATCATTTTGATCTAGGGTTCAGCCCCTGTTCGCCATGTACTCAGCAACAAAATGTGTTTAATTATGACATCACATCAAAAACTTCTCAAAATTGTTATCTACACTATATATACCTTCCTCGTGAATAACTCTATATAATTTAAAAAAAACCGCATCAAAATCAGAAGCGCAGTTTTAAAGATCTAAGCATGCATAGAGACAGACAGATAGCGGAAAGTGCCTTTGTTTTATACTATGTAGTGAAATATAATTCACAATGATCACGGTAAAAAAAACTTTTATATTGGCGATGATAAATTATAACCTTAATATATGTTTTTAAAAGAACGTCAACTGGTTTTTCTATTTACATCCGCCGTTACGAAAGAATAGTTTGGCAACACTATTGGACACGGTTGTCAGGTTCGGGGGTACGGCACACCGGTGCCTAATTCATTGAGATGTACAGGTACTGCCTGGCAGTTGGTTGCATCATCACATCAGTTAAATGGTCCAAGTTAATGGTCCATGCAGATTTCTTCGCTTAACGGAGAAATATACAACTATCTATTGTACCATGCTTCTAGTGCAATAATTCTATAGTAAAGTTCTATACTATAGTATTGCACGATGGTATATGTCTATCTTTTAGAAATAACCCACATAAACCATTTTTTTTCCTAGACCCGTGCGAAGCCGGGGCGGGTCGCTAGTAACTTATAAGCGATTGTTAATGAAGATATAGACGCAGGTGACCGCAGGTAAAACATTAATGGTAATTCCTAGTACATCCTACGGAATACGCTGGTCGTAAAACACGCATTGATATAGTATAACGTAAGTTGTACTGTACCATAATTAAAGCTTCGCATAAAACCAGTAATTCCTCTTAAGCACATAACAGAACCTCAGTTTTCTAGTGAGCACTTGAGTACTTGGATAGGCTGGCTCGTAATTAGTCAGGGTACTACACGTACTTGATTATAGCGAGTTAACTCTTCAGGAAATTGTTCGCTGTCGCCGGTGAGACGGCGTCGTCCACTTTTACTTTCACGCCGTCCGTTCACCTGGCCCCAGCGCTCGAGATATGCCCTACATTCCATTTCATAGATTCGATGTTTACCCGATCCCTATTAACACGGCCCAAATATTGCCAAAGTTTATATATGTTATAGCATTATTGATTACCGCGGGTAAGGTGAACATTAATTTTTGCTGTTTATCTGTGATGTCTTCTAACTCTAAATCAAAGAGATACCTACATATTTGGCCTTAGGTCAGTCTCAACAGAATTATTTTAGGCAAATGGAAATTTGTAAATATATTCTAAGTGAATTCAGGTTATATAAATGAAAGCAGAACATGATAAAAATACCTATCTGTTATACTTCTGTTCATTCTATATTATGTTTTGTCGTACATTTAAATAAATTGTTATTAAAAACCTGGTAAGCCTCTTTTATTAATAAAAAATCAAAACATGACCAACATAAACTAAGTTGTATGAGTAAAACTATTTTTTTATAGCAATTGAATTGAAATTAGTTTAATAATTTTTTTAGATTCTAAAAGTAGCAGCAGAATATATTTGTAATTCGAAAATGTAATATACTAATGATTTTTTTTACAAATATAAAAACACATTTGCATTAGTTTGAAAATCCTATAATGATTTTCTTGCTTAAAATTGGTACATCACACCAAAATTGTGATGAATGACAATTTGGCTATGTAAATATAAAAATTATTACATCTAAACCTACCAACTATTAGATTATTAGAACTATTAGAACTATATTGACAATTAAACATTAAAAAAGTTAAATGAAACAGATAATTTAGTTAATATCTTTGGAGTCAATGAAAGTATTTTGAAATTCTGAGCTAAACTATGTGGAGTTCTGATTTATTATTTATACAAAACAATGTACTAGCAGGTAGTACGAAAAACTGATACAGGATATGAATAATATGAAATTGTTGTCTATGCATCAGATAATTATGCTAAGAATGGTTGGTGCAACCATACACACAAGATGCAGGTGCAAACTTGCATTGTAATTATGTACATAAGAACAATTATGAGAACATATAAGTATATATGCATATGTCAAAAAATTATCAATTAATTTGCCTATAGTCTTCAATGCCAGTAGTATAATCTATTTTACAATTATAATTTACATAATTTTAGAATTATTGAATAAAAATAGAGTTGATTACAACAACAGGGCCAAAACCTGGATTTTGGGTAGAAAGTGCCTATTTTTTTTATTTTAAAAACAATTATTTAAGTAATTTGTCAAACCCAACGGAGCAGATGGTGATGATCCTATCTTTTGTCCACTTTATACAATAATACTTTAGTGATTCAGATTTAAGATAATAATGCCCAAATCTTAGCTACACTAAGACCTAAGACTATATATTCCAGATATGAATATATAGTATTTATCATTTTTGGGTATCCACCATAATAAGGTGATCTATTAGTTATATGTCTTTAGGTTGAAATTGTATGATGAGTACAACACATGTATATATAGTCAAATAGAATTTAACAACTTGGTATGTACTATAATGCTGGATTTATCAAATTATTTCTAATTTATAATGGTAATCCCTTACCTTAATTAAAAACAGAATTGTTTCATGAGTTACCACTATCAACTACAACTCAATAATCATATTAATTTATCATTAAATTGGCATAAAACATCAACTAATTATAAACCTACTTATAACAAATCTCAATGAATTTTTGAACCAAGAATACAAAGTATATAGCTATCACATAAATAACCCTCATTCTGGACTGTGTTTTATAATATGCTCTGATGATGTGAGTGTTTGAAAATGTTTACTTATTAAACAAATCATGTATACATAACAAATGATTTGAACACAACAATGCTTCTGTGATTTATACCAATGACTAATAAAATATATTACTACAATATGATTTAAATGAAATGTAAGATTACTTATATGTGTCTCCTTCATTTTATTTGTCTTCCAATTTTGTATTTATACTTAATTTGACTTAAGTGTTGTAGATCACTTGATTCTTTTTCTATGTATACAAATAATCAGAATTGTCTTTATACAAAAAATAATATTTTATTAATCAAATAAATACTTAGTGTATGTATAACACTAAGCATTTATTTGATTAACCTACCCAAATCTGATAACATTCCATGTTCAACATTATAATAAACATCCTTAATAGAGAGCAATTGAGTATGAAATTCGCTGAGACATTTATTTTATCAAATTAAGGTAGGTTGATTTGTTGTTGTTATTGTTATACTATAAAAATACTTAGATAAATTATTAACTATTTAAAAGAGACAAGTAAAACTAAAAAACATATGTATATTCCCTTCTAGTTTTATAATAATTTAAGACACAGAACAACACAGTTCATATAGCTCTTGTTAACTAAAAGCATTTCTGTTGTCTTTTTTAGTACATTTGCAATCAGCTTCTTAATTACCAATATTGTTGTGAATGATAATACTATAAACAACTTTTAATGTTGGTGTTTTTCAAAAACAACAAATCCATTTATAGAGAATTATGTTTAGATTGGTGTCAGCCAACTCTATTCATGTATAAACATTAATACTTCTATAGGGGGACATTTAACAACCTCTATTACCAGTCCCCAGATATTTACAAACCAAATCAGATATTATAGACAAATGTAAAGTAAAACAGTTGCAATGCTAAACACTATTATCTTGATATTATCAAATAGTTAATTTGCTAACTGTGAAAGACTTCATGCACAGTTAACATGTTGATCAACTATATTGAAATTTTGTATGCACTAATTTAACCTTGAAGATTGCTCAACTAGAGAACAATTCAAACTATGCACAAAAAAATTTAGTTGTTTATCAAGCAAAGTAAGCTTACTAAATCTTTTTAATTTGGAAAATTTTAAATGCTGTCACAAACAAATAGTTTAATAAAGAACAAGTTGAAAACAATGCATATTTTGTAAAAAAAAGTGTTTTATATTCTGTATAAAGAATATTAGAAATTAACTTATTCAGTTCGTCATAATTTAATGCACCTTAAGTGTTAATAATAAATTTCCATAATAATAATTGCAGGTGTCAAGGATAAAGTTATCTAACAATAAAGATAAGGTTTACTTACCTAAAATCCAAACTGAGATTTCTCTGATGCGTTGGAGGTTTCGAGACCCTCGCCTCACATCGACTTCCGTGGACGGGCACATCTTCCAACATGCTCACACTGAATTTGTCGTTGCACAAAACAATATACCCATAGCACTATAACCCGAGAAAATCAACGAGTAAATAACAACATTGCCAACATGGCGTCCAAATAAACTAAGTCAAAACGCGTCCTATCTAACTTGGTTATCAAGAAGGATGCAAGACGTTATTCACGTAAACTTTCTTATTTTGTGTACAATGAACATCAATACGTTTGAAAGGGGTTGAATTGAGAATGGTATGAACTAATTCCGTGTTGTGTCCCAAAAACTAACTAATAAATGGAATGCAATAAAATTATATTATAACACAAAAAATATTTACACTGTAAACGATTTGTGGTAGAACAATAAGTGCAGGTATAACAAAAGAAACAAATTTCTCAAAATTAACGAAATCGATGATTCTTCGTCAGAAACGACATCTTATTTTTACTTTTTTTTTAAATGTCAGTTTGTTTTTGCTGGATTCGTTTAAAAATTAAATAGAAAACGCTTTTGTAAATGTTACTTTTAGTATCAAATACACTTTTAAAAAAGAAGATGCAAGATTTTACGATTTTTATTATTAAATATTTAGATCATGATCCATTCATGATCTAAATCTTTAAATAAAGATTCGCTCTTCAATTGTAAACGAAGTTAAAAGCACGCAGTGAACGTTCTCATAATGTTTGCTCAAATTTAAAAGAAAGACAGCAATATAGAATGTAATCAAAATTTAAAATTTCATTTAGCCAAATTGCTTACCGTTAATCGATTGTAGTTTTGACAGCTTTGTGTAGATTTATGAATTAAATTGTAAACTTAGATTAGGATATGTCGATGTATGTACATTGAGTTAATAAATTTACCAATGAAGTTGGCATGTTTACCTACAAGCAAAATCAATTAATATTAAATACCGCCTGGTAGAATAATTCATTCTTCATCATACTTAAAAAACCCTTTGTACAATTTACCCATACCCATTTAAATACAGCAGTTATTTTTGCAGGATGATTTAGGCCGGCTTGACAGATCGAAATTTACAAATCTTTCAACATGAGTTCATAACTGAAGTAATTTGATATACATATGATGGGTACATATAGTTTATTTGCTAAACATAGAAAAAACTAGTGAAAATAAAAATGTTTTAATAGCTGTCCATAAATATAATATAGCTTATTAAAATATAAATAGGGCTTAAGTCTAACAGTAGCATATATATTTAGTAAACCAAGATGTTTATAAGTGTTATCCAATATCAGGTGCATACCACTGCAATTTATTAACATTACAACAAAAACTTTCTAACAAAACAATTGGTTGCATGTGGTTCATATTAACCTCACCAATATTACACAGTTTTTAATACATATTTTAAAAGCAAATTCTAAGATTTTGGGGCAGGTTCTTGCGATTGCCTAGCAGATGGTGGTCGCTTATGTACATTGGGCTTTCTGAGCCTGTGATAATTGGGCATCACTTTACTTAAGAAGTCCAACTGGAGGAGCTGTGAGGGCTGTTTCTCTAGTGCTTCCCTGATGTGATGCTCTGAACCCCATATTACAGTGTTATCTACTAAGGTTTGCGGGGCTGTCAAATGACATGCTGCACCTGAAATATAAAGGTAAAATATGAATGATAGTTTCTAATTAGTATCTATATTCATGTATTCATGTGTTTTCTATTTACAATACATAATTATAATCATATTTTCAATGACTTAGTAACAGACACTATAGGTAACTGGATTTTGCATATTATATTGATGTTAGATTAACTTCTGGCTTACAATAATTCTTAAGAGTGACAAATATATCTACACCTGTCTGATCAATAACCTTGCGATATTACTAGTAGAGAGATAAACCTTTATTTTGTTAATTCTTTTTTTGTAGTAATTTTGCACAGCCTATTAATTCATAATGTTATAATGGCCTATTTGGATAAAATATTTTCAACAGACAAACAAAGAGTTTACCTATAACACAGCCAGATCCAATTTTTACATCAACTCCAACAAAAGACCTGCACTCAAAGACATTGCTCTCTCCAATGTGTCCACAAGGTGATTCCAACCGGCAGCCAACTTCAAACACATTGTGAGCTCCTATGAATAATGGTTTTGGTGGTATTTCTTGCTTGTCACTTTTTCTGAAAAAGTCATTGACCATGATATTAACAAAACATTTAAAGAAATTTTAAATACATATTTTTTTCTTTTTATTCTTGAATAAAATGTATTAATTTATTTATTATTAAAGGTTTCATATACTTATATACTACAGAAACATTTTAATTTATTTATTACTAATCAGCTGAACGGTAGCTAATGCTGGACATAATCATCATCAGGAAATATTTCATCACAAACTTTGCTCATAATAGACATTCTAAGCAGGTATGTTGTTGGGTTGTAATTTTCCTGCTCATATCCTTCTTGCTACTATTAAAATAGTTTAAAATATATACCCGATATTCCGTCCTTGTATTTAAGTAACCTTTTACAACACTTGGTACAGTGGGAGTTATCCATTCTACCAGTGCCCTAAGAATATTATGTTAAACATTACCAATTAAAAAAAAGATTATACTTACTTATGTATAATAGTAGAGTATTCTTCAATAATACAGTACTCTGCTATAATAATTGGTCCACCTTCAGCTATTATAGTCACTCTAGGATGTATGACAGTGCCTCCTCCTATAGTGATGTCACCCTCAAGAGTACAATCCTCACACACGGTAGCTCCTGGCAATATCTTTATGCTGGGAAACATGATAAGCCGTGTTGAGGAAATCTAGAAATCTAAGGCCCTGGTTCTAAAGAATTAAATACTTACTTATGAGACATGTTGGGTGAGTCTAATTTATTGTCTATAAATGGAAAAAGAATTTAACTATATCTATATCTAAATAGAAATATGAACAAGGAATGAGTAATCAAGCACTAAAAATCAAAAATGTAGCGTCGTTGTAAATTGCAACCATTTTTGTGTAAATAAAGAAAATCTATATATCACGAATATCACATTCATGTCACTGTCACAGTGTACACTTGTCGTTCAGAAACGCGTATGTATATTTTGACATTTGTTGCTATTACATTTTTAATGTTAATATTTTATGAAATCAAAACAATGAATAGAAGCGATCTACAGTACACTAGTATACATTTTAAGTTAGAATTCAACTAGCCAACTATTAAATACTTAATTAGAAAACAATAAATAAATAAAATAGCAGATATGGAAATGAAAAAATAAAATAACCATACAATAATTATTTATAATGTAGTTCATTATTCTAACGCTATTTTGAAATTATTAACGGCTGCTTAGTTATACTTTATATTATATTGTTAATAGATACTATAAACTACCTTGAGGAGGCCTATGTCCAGCAGTAGAATTTCAACGGCTGATGTGATGATGACTATAAGCTTTTCCCTCTATTTATTTGGATAAAAATTATTAAATTAAATTCAATTAAGCTCCTTTATATGTAAACATAGGTATAAAATGGTGCCAAGAAATATGTTTGGCCATTAACAGGCGTACAAAATTTAGTTCTTAGGTATAAAATTACAGTGAATTATATGTGAATAGAAATTATATAATGTCAACAAATTTTAGTGATTATGGAGAAAATATAATGTATTACTATTGACATGTTAATGTACCTCCTAATATGTCCATTTTAAAGTTAAAAATAATAAGTTGAAATTATAGTATAATATCAAAGAATTTAAATAATCAGAAACTATTAACAAATATTTATCAGTTTTAAATATGTCATATCATTCAAATTGTCACTGTAAATAATTATTTTAACAGAAAAAATCATATCGTTAGGATGTCAACATTGTAAATGAGTGTAAAATAATGACCATTATTCAAATAATCAAGACACAAGTAAAATTAATAACAGTCACATTATTACATAATATAATAATTCGGGTTTATTTGTTAGAAGTTTTAACAATTTTGTTCTTAATGTAGTTAGTGTAGTTTCTCTAATATTTTTGGGTAGTTTATTATAAGTTTTAGGAGCTATATAGTAGAGGCTGTTTCCCTTTAATGCAGTTTTTGCCATCGGCGCACTCGATTTTTTTCCGTAGAGTTGCTTTTTTATTTGACAGAGGAAATTGTGAGAAATAGATGCGAATTCCTCCTGACAAACATTGCAGTTTCAAATATGTAGAGGGACATATTGTATTTATATTTGTATATAAATACGTATGTATGTGTAAAGGTAAAAATAAAATTTTGTTAATATGAAATTCAGTGCGAGATTCTTTGTATAAATTAATGTTTTAAATATAATTCTTTGTATAAATATATGTTTTAAATTGTTACTATTATTTCATCCTTATTCCTACTATACGAATGAATATTCACATTAAAATTATTTTACCACTCAAAGTCGTTGTCACGTAAAACTTTCGCCCGTATACCGACTTTACAGGCAACCAATTTTTTTGTTTATAGAATTTCCCCAGCGTACACGTTACAGCGTACGTTTCCCCAGAGAACAGCAGAATTGCAGCGTACTATAACGTATAAGTCTAGTAAGCTGATTAACTTGTTGCTTAAGATAATAATCATGAAGAAAGTCTTCAAGAGTACAAATATATACTGTTTCTAATTAGCCTGTCAACATTAAAATCTCCACATAAAACAAGTTTTGTTTTTTTCCATTTACCAAGATAATCTGAATTTTGTGTAAAATTTTCTAAAAATAGATCATAGTTAAAATTAGATGGTCTATATATATAGACAATGATTAAATTAGATATTGGGAGTTCTACTACCCAAAATTTAAATAAGCGTTTTACGCAATAATTAAATATATATATAGTATTAAATTCATGTCCATGTATAAGGATGCAGGAAGCACCCCTGCGTTCGTTTCTTGAATATCAGGCCGCTAGTGATTACATATTTTAAATAATGCTTTGACTTCCTCGAGCATAAAGTGTTCAGTCAAACACACTGCGTCGATATAACATCCATCTGTATAAAGTTCTTCCAAATGTAGTGTAAGTAAATTAGATTGACTGGAAACTGGGGGTACATAGATTCTGATGAAAAATACTTAAATAATTATGTATAAACATTTACAATTGTTTCATTGAAGAGATTAAGTAGAGGTTTGTTTCTGTCAGACTGAAATTTAGTAGCTTCACGCCTCCAATTTTGAACACTATCGGTTCACTATCTATAGAAAGGAGTCGTATTTCGTATTTAAGACGTTTTCATCTATAATTGTAAAAGTTTTAAAATTTCGTTATGTGTTGCTGATAGAAGTTCCATCAACGATCATCAGTTTTTCTCAAGGAATAAAAAATCCCGATATAAAGATGCATATAGTACCTACATACTATCTTAGTTTCAATACATTACCTGCTAGTAAAGTTTAGAGCACCTTGACTAGTCTATTTTCTTTTACTTTTAAAACCGATCAATGAAATGAGCATCGGTTTTCACGCAATGGTTTCAGACACAAGCAGCACTTTCGTTGTTTCTGTTTGGTGATGTATGAATGATTAGAACAGAGCAAGTCTTTGTATTTTTTAACGAACATATTTTGTAGGACTTTCTGCACTAGATGTCAATCCCAGCGTCACCGGAGGAAATTGGCCAGGTCGCTTAATATTGGGCGACTCTTTGCCCGAGTACCTACTCTTTGATCATTTCCAGGTGACATTTGGAAGATCGGGGATCAAAAATCTAGATAAAACTAACGTCAAGCACTCAAGGTTAGATATTATGAATAGGGAACATCAGCTTGAGTGGTCGTCATGATTTAAGAGTGACAGTGGAGAGGCTACTTTAAGAAATACTCGGACTAAATAAATTATGATGCCCCTTATTAAAACAATGTTTAATTAAATTCATGTTATGCATTAAATTGTACAAATTAATATACTATCAGTCTGTAATAATTTTTAATTACAACTTTCTTTAGTAAAATACTATTTCAATAAATTAATCTAAGACATTTTTAGTCCAATCCGAAAGATTCGAAGATAGTCGAAAAAAACTCTTATCATAGTTTGATAAGAAATTCTATAGTCGAAAAAAAATTTTCGACTATAAAAGTTGAAGAAAGAAAGTTGTGCTTTACTTTTTTGCAAAGAATCTTTAATAATGCTGGACTACTGATAGGTCATTTGCAGCGCAAAATTTTACATTATTGAATGTTAAATTTTGCGCTGCAATTGGCCTATTGAGGTCTGTGTCATAAATATCAAAAATGTCTTATTTCGATAATTTAGTATCTGTTTTACCCCAAAAAAATAATATTTCATGATAAAAATTATATTTAAAACACATATTTTAAGTTTGAAAAAATATTTTTAAGCTGACGTAAAAACACAAGAAAGTGTCATGGCGTCGTGAATGACGTCACATAGTTCACATCACATCACAAAAAGTAGTGACTACATATTCAACTCATAAATCTTAAGAAAAACCAAAGTTTTTTTTGTTTCAAAATAACAATGCAACATTTGGTTTGAGGTTAGAATGTCTCATATTTGTATTGTGTTAAAACACAGTTTTCAAATTTTTAGTTGCCAAACGATATGCTGAATTATACCGAGTACAAAATAATGGGAAAGGTATCTTATGTGCGAATAAAACCAGGTTGTTTACCAAGTAAATTTGAATGTCAAGAAGATAGAAGAAAACGAACCTGCACCAGTGCAGAGCAGCCATACATGATAAAAAAACAGAGAATGTCAACAATAGCAGAGTGAGAGAAAGTTGTACACCTAGTACTTCCAATGAATTACTAGAAAATTGTACACCCTGTACTTCCATTGAATTACTAGAAAGTTGTACATCATGTACTTCCATTGAACTACAAGAAAGTTTTACACCAAGTACTTCCCTAGAACAACAACCTCAAACAAGTTCAGCAGGTATGTAATAAACTTAATATTATATCACATAACACATACCTACTAGGCCGGCGAGGATCGAACCCGGGCGTCATTGGCTCGCGTTTGCATTAATGTCGTTTGTGATTTTTTTACAGATTTGTGCTGGTAGATATTTGTTGCTGCGTGTACCTACTTCTATAAATAAATTTGATAGCATATTAATATGTTAAAAAAATATCATTAATTAAATATTGTGGGCTACCTATTTAATTGGAAACAAACAGCTGGTAACAGAACAAAATTACTAAAAAGTATTAGTGAGTAACAACAAACAATTTATGATTATTTTTCTCTCTTTTGTCCAATAGATCTGGGAAATTAGGGCTAAATTAAAATTACGTAGACATATGAAACGACAACAGTGCCTACAACAGAAAAAAACTTTTTTTTTTTTAAAAAAAGCGGTAACAATTAGCTCTTATTTTAATGTTGACTCAACATATTTGTTTGAACATATATTTATTTAACACTACGTAATATTTAGTTGAGTATTTTTATGGTCCTTCAAATATTTAACCTTTTCCGATTCAAATAACTCTACCAGTCTTTGAGTGAACTCTGCATGAACTTTATCAATTTCTTCTTGAGTGGGCTCTAAATTTTTCTTGACTTCCATCGGAGTGCCAACTGAAAAATTAGAAAAAAAGTTGTACTACGCCAAGGACCATAAATGTGGAAAAAATTGTTATACTTTATACATATTTATATTTAGAATGAGCATGTTAGCAGTGATTGAGGGCCGAATGCATCTATCTTCATCATCTTTGTCTGTTCTACGGTGGTGTATCTCCTGTGTTCTAAAAACAAATAATAGAACTCTTACTCTATTCCGTTGATACACCAGCCATGATACTTATCTACCTTATATACTATATATCTCCACATCGTAAAAGACCAATGTAGGCGCCGGATACACAGGAGTTCTGGATTAATCTCAACAATCTATACTCTCTTAAAATCCACTCCTAAACACTCTCTCTTATTTATATAGGTGCTGAAGTTATAAGCTGCGCTGCCCTTTTGATCTTACCTAATCTAAGGCCTTTAATCTGTTGCCTTAAGTCAGGGTTATTTTACAAAAGGTACGATAGCCGTATAGCCGTGAGATAGCGGCAGATTAGAAAAGTACCTGCCCCTGTACCAGATGTCGTAAGAGGAGACTAAAGCACCAGAACCGACAGATGGCGGTATATCCATCCGAAACATTGTGCCTCAAATGCACCGGGCGAGATGAGCAGCAGCACCCCCGTGTCTGCTGCAATCTGTGATTGACAACATGCTTGCCCAGCGCGGCAATTATGGGCAAAATTCCCCCTCTCTTGGGGAGGCCTATCTTCAGCAGTTGACTTCTATTGGCTAATATGATGTTGATGATGACGGTAATAACTTGAATCCTTAATTTTGAGTAAATTTATTTAAAAATGAATTGATTCTAAAGCTTGCTCAATTACATCAGCATATTCAACTGATATTAACCGTTAATAGCTGCGGGCCTAGAACGTGCTAAGTCCACCACTAGATTCCGGCCTATATTTGTGCTTACTTAGACATATTCGACTGACAACTCACCGACGGTTGTAACGGGAGACCGTAGTGGGACCACTCCAAACGTGTACTGAAACATGCCACGGCCTATAGGGAACATGGGTGAGATCCCTGTCCATTGCTTCACTTTCTCTTGGAACCTCCTTAGCAGGCTGTCATGGGGGTTGTTTAAGGGCCTGAAGACATCAGGCTCGCCGAAAGAAAACACCGGTACTAAGGGCGCTCTGGAATCGCAACACACATAGGTATTACAACATATTATAAGGATAGGTGCGTTACGTCGTAAACGTCTGTTTATCGTTTTGCGATAAAGTCGTATAGTACGGATTTCCATGTGATGCAGATTGATGGAAGCTTTTGTAGATAACGCTACCTCTGAAATATTTTAAAACAATCCAGTCATCTATTTTATTGATCGACAAAAAGTCCACTATACAATATATATATTTTCCATGCACATTTGACGTATAATTCATTATATTTAATAGATCTTCTAAATAAATGGTCACGCTAACGAAGCGACAGATCAATC
This sequence comes from Heortia vitessoides, assembly GCA_020976665.1. Lineage (NCBI taxonomy): Eukaryota > Metazoa > Arthropoda > Insecta > Lepidoptera > Crambidae > Heortia > Heortia vitessoides. The sequence goes on from JACJUM010002878.1 coordinate 16,097,203, forward strand.
ACGTATATAAATCTGTGAAATTTTATAAATTTTGAAGTCAACGCCTTTTATTCAAAGTTCAATATCGATTTCTAAAATGTTTACAGATTTGATTGGTTTCTTTGCGTAAAATGCGCTAACTCGAAAGCAGATAGCTTGTGAGTTACTTATAAGGATTGGAAAGGACTGTTTTAATACTTATCAACCTAAATACGGTAGAGTTACCTTAAGCATTTCCAGCACATTATTATAATCTTACAATGTCGCTGATTGTGTTAAATGGAAAGATCTTCCGTTAAAAGAGTCGAGATCAAACCTAATAGTTGGGTTGACCCCAGAACCACTGCCCCGATAGTTATGTGTTGGGTAGATATTTAGGTCCGAATGACGTAACATAATGTATTGTTTGTTGTGGTACTATGTGTGGCATTACAATTTCAAGCGCGTTTTTCTCTCATATGACGGGACTCCCCTGACGCTGATTCATCAGATTAATGCGATCGAGGACGTTAACCGATGCGAGGACAGACAGAACTGGTATGGATCATGTGCTCTACCAACCGTGAGAAGCCGGGGTTGCTAGTATATTTAATAAAAACATAAGATTGATGATGTAATGTGTAGTAGATACGGTACCAAAGCACTCTGCAAGGTTGAAGAAACTAATTGCCTGCCTTGACGCATTTACAAGGAAAATTGTGAGAAAAACACAATACAAAGTTGAGTTCGTTGACTAGTATTTACTTCCCTAAATAATTTTACAAGGATGACGATAGAATATGAAATTGGAGTTAATTATTTCCTCATTGTTGTTTATTTTCAGTATATTAATATTATTTCGACATTAATTTTAACCTTTTGATTAATGTTTATATCTTGTTTTATACCTACGTAATAATATAAACAATGATAATAAGGTTGTAAAGAACTAATTGTAAGGTTATTTGTAAACTGTTATAGCATGATAATGTGCTTTGTACATTAAATGCAGAAAGCAGTTTGGTTCCTGTTTAATTTCTGTTGACGGTGGTCTCTTACTAAATTCTAACATTTAAGATTTTATTTCTCATTACTATTTTATGTTTGTCTTTTCGTGAACTGACATCAAAGGTATCAAATTACCCGTAGATCAACAACAGCTGGACATAAGGTTCAAGAGATTACCAATAAGACCGTTTGTATGCGACATCCAGCGCGATCCGCCAGTTGTAGTTACACCGTCTACCTTAAGGTAACCGTTTAGTTGCTTTTTAAATATACCACTAACTTGAAAGCTTACCCTGCCATCATCGCAACGCGGACGAAACCTTTTCTTTTGCTAAGAAGCAGCTTATACTCCCCAGGATGAGAGTCTAATGCTTCAGCGGCCCCCCCAACAATAAGGGCTACACATTTTCCAGAATAATTCTTTGGATTGAGTAAATGCAGCAGACTTTCTTGGGACGAACCACAAGCTCCGGACGCCAGGATCAGATCCCTAAAGAACGGTATCATGAAGTGGCCTCTTAATGTGATCATATTGCAGGTCATGCCCGGGAAGACCTTGTAGAAGTCCAGTGCATTTGTGGCGAAGGCTCCAAACGCTCCTGAGCTTACGACTCCGTGAGGGAAACAGGCGAAGAGATAGTTCCTGTCGGGATCCAAGTCGGTTGTTTTGACCAGCTTGATCGGAAAGTAGTCGCGGTAGTAACGCCACCATCCCCAGTTTCGGACCCAGTCAATCCTGAAATTAAAGATGATATCAATATTAGAGCAAATTAGAACTAGACATTTTGTCATGTCTATAAAAGATTCTGACGGGCCAGATAGTGCATTCAGTATAAATATATGTACAAAATTCCTCTGTTGTGCCATGTACGTAACAAAGTGCTTTAAGCTACTTAACTCGGAGTCTGGTTAATTCATGTATGAGATGTGTTATAAATTGTGCGTATTCGGATCCACCATCGCAATATATGATTGTATAAAACAAGGTCTTTAATAGCTTGCGACTAAGAAAATTTAAGCCTATTTAATTAATTAATAATTTATCTGGCGTAACAACACAGGGCCCTTTAGAAATAACTTTTAGGTTACTAAGGGTTATTTCTAACCCTTGATATTTTGCAAATGAGTTCCTTTTAAAAAGGTAGGGGAGTATGTAGTAAGAAATGATTTTTGAAAATTCACCTCCTAAAGGGCTAAAACAGGGGTTCAAAGCTTGTATGAAATTTTGCTGTTTCTGAAGTTATTCCAATGAAATTCAATATAAATGCCGACTAATATTCAAATTCTAATGTATTAATTCAAAATAATGTTCTATGAAACACTTATAATATATTTTTTCGAAAATCATCCCTTAAGGGAAAAGGGTAGTGCAAAATTAGTACAAAAGTTATACAACTTGGGAGGAGCGAGTGAAACTGCAGCTCGCTGCTAGTCTATTTGTATATGAGTCGATAAGGTAAATAGAAAAACCTACTTTCTACCGCCTCGGTTGCAGATATCAATATCGTTCACCATCCACGCAGCGTATATGAGCCCCAGGAACCAGTAGTCGGAGTAGATCAGGCAGACAAGAAGGTAGATGCCGAGAGCCTCGCCGAAGAGCACCAGGCAGATCCAGCCAGCGGCTGCCAGGGTCTGGAGACGTCGCTCCATGGGCACGTAGAGGGGCGCCCATTGTACTCCTAATACGTTGGATATTTTCCTGAAAAATCAATGTTCGCGAATAAGCTGTCATGTGTTTTGTAGAACCTTAGTATATATGTTACTAATATGGTCTTGAAAATATTCCCCAAAAAATATAAATATAAGTAACTAGCTTTCATATAGCATCCAATAGCTCATGTTATTCTGAGAACAATTCCTTGTCGCTCTCTAACAGCTGTTGATAAAATTGTGTTTAAAAATATTTCATACAGAAAAATAAAATGCCAAAACTATCCCATGGGAACATGTTTTCGGGATTAAAAGTAGCCTATACCTGGGCTAGTTTTTACTACCTATTAAAACCGCGAGAGAATATTCTGTGGCAGTTTTATAGTATAATTTCATCCAGATCTCTTTAGCCGTTTCGGCGTGAAAAAAAATTACACTCAACCATAGACAGCCTTACTAATAGTATGAATGTGATATAGTAATTTAAAATTTTGAGAACAAATATTTTTTAAATATCACCCAAGCAGTTTCATTGGAAATTAATCTCATTGTCAGTGTTTTTCTTTTACAAATAATAGTTCTATTTCTTATAGTATGAAACAGTGTCTTTGATTTCTTCTGTCTTTTTTCAATTTGTTATGGTGTTCATTGACGAAATGGGTGTTAAATAAGGATTGTTTAAATATAAGATAAAGATATTATATGACAACAATAACCACATAAAAAGGCCGATGTTCCTACCTTAGAGGCATCACCATTTGGCGCGCAAGCTTCATTCAGATCCGGAGACTACCCCAAAGAGGGCTCTCATGGCTAGCCAAGCCAATTATTAACAATCATTAACACTTACTAATTTGATAACCCGATGCTCTAGTGAACACGCGTAATCTTCAAATCAAATTTATGCCTACCGAAAGTCAGCCATAGAGTACCTACCTATGACAGTTAAATCGTACTCACCTTTGTACCAGGTAAGGAACCGACAGACGGAGATATATCCGTCCGAAACAGCACAGCCCAAGTACAATGGGATACAAAGTAACGTTCTGCACAGCGAGGCAATAATTATGGGTAAAATTTCCTTTTCTCTGAGAAGCTACGTCCTAAAGCGGACTTCGATTGGTGTGACGATAATTCCGATAGTTTGATCTTCGATATAGTAAAGTTAAAACCTACATATCAGTACGAGAAGATTATTTTAGTATTTTTTTCTAAATTTAGATGACCTAATGCTGGACTAATCTGACGTCATTTCAGCGGCCCCAGGAGAAGGGGCGAAGGGCCGCTCAGTATAGAGCGGCCCTTCTCTCCTCCTATGCTCGATTCGCCTCCGCAGGCTTCGCAGGATCTGAGTGGGTTCAGACCGTACACTACGTCGCCAATAAGACTGTAGATCGGACAAGGCTAGTCAACGCATGGCTTATAAAATGACATATTAAATTAAACTTTAGTCGACCCCATGACAAGGTAAACAGGATACAGTTGGAAACGACCATTGTACCGTATCAGTCGTTAACTGAAGGTGATTTTGAGTGCTTACCTTATCGTATTATCAAGAAAGGAAAGATACGTATAAATATAGAAAGATATAAGTAAATATTTCGACATTTTTGGTGGTTTAACACGATTATGTATGCGTACCATTGAAGTATCAAGTTGGCATAATTTACTGCTAAAAACATAGGTATCTATAAAAATATAGTATACAATCAGACACTATATAACGTGGAGTATTTTAGGCGACTATCATTTAGGTATCTTCCCCAAATAGTAACAAAACATTTTTCTATCATAATAATAATATTCATTTTGAAAAAAATCAGTCGTTTTGCCGGGAAAACATATGTAATATACAGACAGTCATATTTGTTTTAATCGTATAATGTTTTACCCAGCGCATATATTCCAAGACAAACTAGTTGTAGTGACGAGGCAAGTTGTAGGTGCAAAAGTCCTTGCTAGAGTCTTGTTAAAATCATTTTATAGGTAGAGGTATTGTTCCAAAGGTGCCCAATAGGCTATGCATACCTCAGTCTCATTTTACCACCGCTGTGTTCCGGTGAAAAAGGTAAGAGCGGTAGTGAAACTATTAAGTAACCTTTATAAATGACAAGAGCATTTATAGGCTATTGTGACGTTTAAAATCGTGCGGTCTATATGCTGGCTAGCTTTAATTAGTATATTTATATAAATTAAAAGCATTTAGCAATAAATAGTTGCACATAATTCACGATTTATGTGATCGCAGTCCGTCCCTAGTTTTCAACACTGCCCCCTTGCGGATTCTCTCCTTACAAATATTCTGTCCCGATTACCAGTGATCAGACCACTTGTTGGTGGTTACTATACTTGTGTTCTAAAACATTGGATCTAATTTAAACGTGACACATTCGTGGTTTCTACTAAACAACCCTAATAGCTGATAGTTCTGGAATTATAAATGACTATCGAGATTAATAAAGAACCGACAAATATTGTTTTGTCTTGCCTTTGAAAATGGAATTCTTTTTGGTTTTTATCAATAAAAAAAATATGATTCCGACCGATGCATATACATCCATAGATATATTTCCATCCTATAACCTGTTTTCATCATTTCTGATGTAAATAATTTGAAGCATATTTCAATTAGAATGAGGTATCCGTATTAAAACTTTGATAATGTAAACTTAGGTGTAAAATAGCAAAGTGATGTTCTTTACTTTTATAGAAAACCTCGAAATTATTTACTAGTTATATTTCAGAGTTATGTCACAATAATATTTATTATAATTTAGGTCTCATTAATCGTACCTTAATCATTATATCAGCCATTTAAAGTAAACACAGGCCTACTTATGATAGGGGGATATTTGCACATAATTGCCGCGCTAGGCAGGCGTGGTGGCAATCGCAGAGCGCAACTTTGCGACGAGGATTCTGCTAGCTATCCTCGCCCTGCAGTATTTAAGTTGCGCTGTCTGCCGGTTCCGGTACCTCAGTCGCCTCTTACGACACCTGGTACAGAGAGAGGTACTATTCTACTCTGCCTGTACCCCATAGCTTACCTTAGTATTAATCCTTATCCAAATAAATCACTTCGTAACTATTCCAGGCTCATACTGGTGAATTAATGATAGAATTATTAAAATCGGACATACCATTACCACATACCACCACCACGACCTCCATGAATCAAGGGGTATAGAGGTTAATTAATTTGTACCTACAAATTAATTTTATCACAAAGTCTATTAAATAGCAATCGAAGGCATGGCTATTGTCATCAAATCAAAGTTCATTTGCTTGTTTACCTTTGAATGTTATATATATATTGTTCTAGTCATTGATTCATAGGAGTCAAGTTCATAAAGTGATGATGACAATGTCGAGCTATCCTTGAACTAAACCCGAGTGATACCTACAAGCCTTCAGAAAACTAGGGGATCCCTAAATCCCCTAGGGCCTGCCAGTATTCAGATATATGATTTAGCCAGAGATGGCTCACCGGATTTTAGGGAGCTTTGAGAGTCATAAGCTAGTGGGATATAAAAATTATAGGAATTAACACGTATCTGTGATCCTAATACACGATCATAAATAAATAATAAAAAAATAACCACAATATCTCATGCATTGATCTGACTCTGTGATAAGTCGCTTAAAAACTTGTGTTACGGACATTAGACAACTCAAATATAATACTTAAATACATATATTTAACACCCAGACACGGAACAAATCCAAATATTATCATATAAATATTTGTCCTGGGTGAGGATCAAACCCACGACCTTTGACGCACAAGAGGATCACTACCATCAGCGCCATCGGGCCCGTCAATAATCATCATACTGTTCTGGGATGTTGCGAACATGCGTATCGATTTAGACATCCGTATGTTCATCGCATCCGTATAAACATCCGGACATCCTGGATACGAACCCTCGCAAAACAGACTGGAGCCTGAAAAGGCGTCATTTAATATAATGCCCCAATATTCAAATTTAATGTTAATATGTTGTTAAATAAATAAAGGATAAATGTAGCTATGTTTTTTAGTCTACTAAACCGAGTGATAGATGACATTGTACATGTTAAAGTAATAGATAAAAGTACAACGCATAAATGACGAAAGAAGAGGTATTAAAGAAGGACCAGATCAAAAGGAACAAGAAAAACGAGCGTGTATGAAAGGACTAATGCGAGTAAAGTAAGCGAGAAAGGTTTGCCGCGATCGTAGCAAGTAAGTAGAGTTTCTGCCAACCCCCGTGGGACACAAGCGTATATTTTATGTATTGTATATTAAAATGTGCCTCTATAGTAACTTTTGAAAGTACATAACGTTCTAAAGTGAACGTTTGTTTACTGACCCAATTCCATTTAACCCTATTTAGTGTGTTATCATTTATGTGTAATTTAAAAGATATGAAGCAAGTACTTCAAACACGTATTCTTTAGAAATAAAATTAGGGACCATTAATAATTGTTTATGTATCCGAATAATATTAGATCACGTTATTACAGAATGATACTACTAAAGCATTTTAATGTCAATAAACAGATGATGTACGTACAAAAAAGCAGTTGAATAAACTTATATGAAGAAATGAATTCACTATAAGACGAATTAACGTGATTTCAAAAGATCTCATCAAATAATAAAGGGCAGAACTAAAGGCAAATGTTTTAGTATTTTAGTTAAAATGTTTAGTATCAATGGATAAAAGATTTTTTTAATAAGTAGTTGGTAGTGGTATACTTCGATGGACATACATTGATCATTTTTTCTAACATTTACGCGTTCACTCCTTATAATAAAGCTCTTTAACCGCTATCAACCGCGGTTTGTTTAACTTTCTACATTGCAAGGTGATCGAAACATCGAACGTACAATGTATAAAGTTAGAACCGTTAAAACAGTAGTTTTATTACACGTTGACTAAATTGAAAACATTCTTATAAAGAGTATTTGTTATCAAAAGTTGAAAAACCAAGGATTGTAAGTATATGTCAGGGATATCAATAGTGCATATTATAGAGATGTGATATAAGGACATCATAGAGCCGTTTTTAACATCTAAAACGACACAAATACATGTAATTCGTATTTTCTGTATAAAAATTTTTACTTTATAAAAATGAAAACATAAATGTAAGAAAGTATGCCTAAAGGATCGACAACTACTGATAGTTATGCCTGAGTTTATATTTTTTCATATAAAGAAACTACCAATACAAAAAAGGTAGGATTATAATACCAACATATCTTTTTAAGAGACAGTAGTACGTATTAGCGGATAATAAAACCTTTCAAGTACCTACCATAGAAAAAAGCCTGAGAAATAATGTAAAAATTACCGAAGCCGGTAAAAGAATTTGAATATACCAAAACCAATTTCGACATAACAATTTTGTAACTCAATAAATAAATACCTTCTTTATTCATGTCTCGAAACATCCAAAGAATATTTATTTAACCATTTATGACGTACCCACACGCGGTCACGACAGCGTAATCTTGTTCTATCATTCATATAAACATTTGAATAAATTTAACAACACAAATAACATGTTGTAAATGTACCGATGCCTGTGATATCATAAATATACGCTCGCGTCAACAAAGTTGAACAGGAAATTTTAATTTCTTACAAGAATCATACACAGAAAAAACAACAGTATCACAAAAGTTGATAGATGAAATTCGTTTGTCTCACAATTGTCTTTAATTTGATTGTTCTAAATGACGACGCACGCTCCAATCAGTCACAGCTGTGCAAAAACTCACCAAAACGTGTTCTGAAATAACTCAAATATTTTCGTCCGGTCCATGGCGAGCTCACAAAAACTAAGGCACACACATCCGTACCACGCGACGTCACTTTGGCGACTATGGCCTAATCAGACACGATAGCAACAATCATTTTAATCGCGCGTTTATTTCATTTGTAATTATGCCCTTTTATCTTATTTGAATGTCGAGTGTCTGAACTAATTGTTTAGAAAAATATGTTTATTTTTATTGAATGATTCATTCGTGTGGGTAGAATAGACAACGGTCAACGGCTTGACCCGTCAATTGCTAATGTGAACAATAAATTCTCACAATTAATAGTTACTTTTAAAACTGCATTTTTAATTTAACTTTAATCATATTTGGTTTTTTATCTATGCTAGTATTGCAAACATGAAAGATTTGTTTTTTTGTTTGTTTGAGGAAGTCAACCTGAATTACACGCCGGTAGAAAATTAGTAACCTAATATATAAGACGCCTAGTATTTTTTGGTAAGCAATATGCAATATGGAAAAATTAGATAAGAGTTATCGTATCGCTGCTGACCAAGGTACGGGAAACCCCTTTTCTTGTTAGATAAAGCCTATAAAAAAGTAAAACTATCAAAAATTTACGCATTCTCTATCCATAATAACAGCGGCATCTATTTTATGGAGTACTAAAATGTTGTTTATCGTTAATCCCAAGGAAATAGTTCGTTTTCGGAATAGTTTTCTCCATCATTCTAACTATAAGTATGCAAAATTTCCTGGATTTAACTATACTTTAAAGTTCTACCTTAACTCTTTACCTGCAGATTACTTATGAAGTGACCATAGTGAATACAATTTATATTGCCATATACAATAAAACAGGTTTTTTTTTAAAAAAAGAAAGTATTTTAATGTATGGATTTACCATTAACAAATACATTATAGCCTAATCTTAATTATAGAAATACATTTAGTAACAAAAGTAGGTATTATTTTAATGCATCATTAGTTGAAGAAAAATAAACTGAATAAGACCTCTAACATTATTGACATGGTAAAAAGTTGAACAATAATTTATTTTATATATAATTGTAAATAATTTAACGGTATTCTCAATTTTATGGTGACATACATATAAGCAATAAAATTTTAAAATTAGTGTGTGAAATACTGCTGATGTACTTTTTTCAACAAATAAAGAAATTTAAAATGAAAAATAATGATAAAATATAAATTACTAAAAATCACTGTCTATAATAGCTTTAAAATCCTTAATTCTTTGCTCAGTCTCTTTAATACTCTCTTTGAGATCCTTGTGTATTTCACTGTATGCTTTTATGGATTGGTTTGTTTCTGTAAAAATATTCTGCAGAATCTGAAGATGCAAAATTCTGAAAGAAAAAATTATATGATATATTACACTGGTATTTTAATTATTGAACAGATATTGCTGAATGAGTGGGTGAAATAACTATGCATATAAGATCTAAATTATTTTATAGTAAAATTATTATACAGTTTAGTTTAACAATCAAAATATATTAATTTTATGTAATATTCATCAATTTTGAAACACTTATATCGCAAAAAGTAATACAAGTTTAAAAAGTATTCTTGCAGTAGGACTTGTCCTCTCTTTGTGGGTTCTTCATAAATACATATTATTATTTATTTTTTGTAAATTAAAGAACTTTAAGTTTACCATCAGTTATTATTGTATATGACATAATTACTTGCAATGCTCGCAATCATTATACCATTTTTAACCACCACTACAATATTTAGCAATCTCCTATTATATTATTTATTACAATCTTCTATTAGAGTATTGTTCTTGCCGCCAATTGTACTTTACTATGTATAACTATAAATACTATTGTCTGTAATATTTAGTGTACAATGAAGTGTATTATTATTATTATTACATTGCTTTTAAATAAAACATTAACAGTACATCTTCATCAAACTTGAGAACTGCTGCCGCAAGATAAGAGAAACATTAAAGATGCTACTGCATTTATTACTTTAATTAAAAAAATATACTGTTGAAAAATAGATTAGAAAAGTAGTAAATTAAGTTCTCTAACTGTAACTGTTAAAGATAGCAAAATAGAGTACAAATAAAAACCATTTAAGACATTTATTATTACATTTACGATAATATACTCACTTTGATTTCAAATCCAGTATCTTTGTTTTAAGATTTAAAAGTTCACTGCAGTCTATACTAAACTTTGAAACTTCCCTGACTCGGTGATTGACCCATTCCATCATCAACTCCACTTTCTCTGCTTCCTGTTTTTGTAACTTATTTAATTTGTCATCTAAACTGTCCTGAAAATCTTTTATCTGGTCTTTATGGTTTTGACTGTAGGTGGCAGAACTTTTTTTAAGTTGCTCAAGTTCTATAGTAAACAACGGGAGTTTGTTCTGAATTTTGAGTAATATGGCTTGGTTTAGTTCAGACTGCTCATCAAATGTTAATTCGGAAGATGTTTGTTGCACAAAACCTGAATAATAAAAGATACTCGACATTGTACCAAATAAAATTTGTTAAATTATTAATGAAACTTATGTTTAAACAAAAATGTTGTTTTATTTAACTTCACATTATACATAGTGAGTGAAATTTCATAAGCCTATGGGTACTTGCCTAAAACAGTAGAAGTACTTTCATCGGCCGTGCTCAGTTTATGGAGGCTTGTATGGTGTGCTAGATCACAATCTGCAATTATTCTATTAACTTTGCCTCGAAGTTTTGGAGAAAGTTTATCTGGGTCACTGCATAATTCTTTAATCATTTCTAGGAGAATATTTTCTTGATTCATTTTCAAATCTAAATTTAAGTCTTCTGTGCTGGTAATACTGTCCATCTTTTTATTTATTTCAAAATAATTCAAACAAGGTTTACCAAGCAAGCTGTCTGTCAGTAAATTCAAAAGAAAAATTTTTAACAGTTGTTAATGTGACAGATACGTTTTTGACGTTGTATAGGGTTCCGATATACACTGCGAGTACTGTTTATTGCTCTTACTGATGTGAAATTCGTTCTATTATGCATTATCAGTATACTGCCGCATTAGGTATATTTTTAATATATGACGTCATAAATTGGTTGCCCTTTTGTATACTCTAAGTATTGGAGTATTGAGGTAATGTGCTCTCAGTACTTCAATCATGTGATCAACAGCGTCCAGAAATTTTAAACACTTGCACTATTGATAATTATTATTAATATGGAATATTATTATATAAAGATACAAACATGGATTATTATAGAAATTTTATTTGTTTTAATGTGACACCAATACTATTTTCTTTAATATACATGTTATATAAATAGTTTATATACTTTAGCTCTTATTATGCTATTAATTTAACTAACAATTAACTTGAATATTAAATTTTCAAATATAAATACATTCAAACGTTTCGTTCGTTTGATAGATAATTTGTATATGTATATACAATTATTTTCACATATTTTCACATGAATACAGCCCCATAAACCATAGATGGCATTATACTAAACAGGGTTACCTTTGAAACAGTAACCAGTATACCAAATTAAAAAAGGAACGGCTTTGTAGAATACTAAATTGACATCACACCTTACAGTGTTCGTAGTGCATATCGAATCATGCCCATATTCTTGATCAAAACAAGCTAACGATCTAAACCAGCAACAAACTAGGCTCTATATACGGTGCATATTTTTTTTCTGTTGATTTAAAATTGATGTGTGATTTGTATAATATATTATAATACATACAAACTCGTTCAATATGCCAACCTGATCGTCGAGCGGTTCTAATTTAATCGTCTGTCTACCATATGGCTTCATGGTCCAAGATCTCTATTTCAGAATCTTACGGGGCTTGATCGGTCTGTTACTTTACTTGCTACCCCGCCGGGATATGTTAGTAGTTTTGAGCTTTAATGGATTTTCTATTTTCTAGTTTGATTACCTGTTATATCCTTAACCCTTCTATTATTGTAAACTCGAATGTTTATGAGTATGGATGTCTAGATGTAGGTATACCTACATGTTTGTTACTCCTGCACGCATAATTTACTGAATGGATCTTAATGTTAATACAATAAATTAGCTTATACATCAAAGTTACACACAGGCTATATTTTATAAATATTTGTAACCATAAATACAACAACAAGGACTATTTACGGCCCAAACCCTTGCCAAGATTCTTTCGCAAGTCTGTTTACTATTTCATCAGAACGCTGAATATATGGCATCTCAGTGAGCTGTTGTAATTTAAGAACTGTCCTAGGATTAGCGTTTTTTTAACTTTTTATTATTTTCATTATAATTATTATATCATTATTAACTTATCTACTCTAGTAATATCTTGCTGATCTCTCTTGCCTCATCTTTAATTTTTTTTTGCACGAATCTATTGCTGGTCTACTCAGCGCCACCAAAAAAAGAGGGCGGGGCGTCTCATAGATGAGAGGTCCGATGCCTGCAGATATCCTGCGTGCCCCGCGTGCTCGCGGGATCTGAGCGGGATCGATGGAGATCGCTTGAGGGCGCCTCTAGAGGCTCGACTTAGGCTCGAGCGGCCATCGTTGGGGGTAAATTTAATTATGAAAATTCAGCAAAAGAGGACGGACGGAGTGAGCCCGGCAGCTTTAGGGCTGTCGGTTATCGCTCGTAGGGGCAGGGCCTGCACGCGTTCGCCGGCGAACGCTGTGTACTGCTCTGTGATACGAATGCATGTGCAGTGTCAATGATTGTGTTGTGCCAGTGAGAGGGCGGGGAAGGGCTGCGATTTTCGCGGTAATCTTGTCGGGTCTTGCCTCATCATTCGAACCCACTAGTAGGAAGATCAGCCGCGGACTGATCCATCTAGGCTTATAGCTCTTAAACACCTCATATACAAACTATACACACACTAAGTAGGTTTAAAGTAGCACACGTACTCGTCGACGTGATATCCCCATCACACAACGCAAACCGGCCGCACAAGTGCAGCTGGGCTCAATCCATCCTCCGATAGTACCGAACGACGATCACTCAAGCTAAGGTCCATAGAGGTGTCCCTAGGTGATATTCGTCGGTCTCGTTCCGATCCCCAAACTTAGCGATCGCAGCCGACCTCGCGCGGTGTGGGTCGACCGAGTGGGGCGGGCTGTGCGCAGGCACTCATTAATGAATAGCCTGACCCCTTTCCCCCGGAGGTGCTGGAACTAACATCAAAGTCAGTAAGCATATGATCGTTATAAAAATTAAAAAAATGAGCGTGTGACGTTCGGGTGCATCATACAATAGGAATTGGTACACATATTTTATTCTAAATAGTGTATAATGGATTTGCATTATGAATATATTATTTTGGATTTAACTGCAGCCATCAAGGCGTTCTAGTGCCTTAACGAGAAACTTTAAATGGACACCGACTTCCCGCTTTGCTAAACAGTTCCAGTAGAAGTTCTATGCCTTTCAGATTCATCCGGTCTACTCCATACACGGATACGTCAGTCATCTGGATGTGTACTGATCCGTGAGTCGTCAACATGGATACACTTTTTAATTTTGCCGGAGCTGTAATCCTCTGTCCCCATGTGCCCCACTGTAATCTTCGTCGCTATCGTTACCGTGTGATTAGAAAAGCTCACTAAGATCTTCTTACTTGTAGTCCGGCTTGGTGTAAGCAAGTTTATTGGCGTTGTTTTGTTGGTTCAGTTTGGCGACCACTCCAGGGTTGGTGAGCTAAGTCTTCCATGCCTGGTACTCCTCCGTACTTAAATAAATAAAATAAAATAAAAAGTAACCCCCATCCTAAATGTTACAATTAAGTTAAGATTAAAACAAAAACAATTCTGAGACAAATTCATGTATAATTTCATTAAATTAACATATAACATATTTAGCATAAAGGAGATTAATTTCCATAGATTCTCTCAAACTGTTGTATTTATCAAAAGTTGGTCGTCGACGCGCAGCCCTAGGCTGCGCGGAGGCGACTACGGCGCAGGGCGCCGTAGTCGCAGTATCAAACGCCGCCGATTATTATCGGCGGGTAATTACTTGCGGTGAACAACAGTTTATCGTTGCCCTTCAGGGGGTTGCGGTCTCGGGCTCGTGCCCGAGTCATGTTCGACCTCACCGGCCGTGAGTTCTCGCTGGGAGGCCTTGGAGTCCGGTGGTCTGGCGTGCAGCGGCGCTATGTTGCGCAGGTGCAGGTTCGCCAGGGAGGCTTTGTCGGCGCGCGCGAACATTGCGCTCGACAATATGCTAATGAAATCTTCGATGTATTCTGTTTTCGATGTATTAAAATTACAATGTTGACAATGTGCTGGTGAGTATGCCCTTGTAACGAGCGCCTATAGGTTGCGGTTCTTACTATCACGCGGACCGTTTGCTTGTTTGTCGACTTACCCATTTAAAAAAAACAAACAAGTTATTGTACATACATCTTTACAATAGAAGTCACAAGGTTATTTAAGGAGCAAAGTTAAAAACTTGACATTATGGTAAAAGAAAAAGAACATGATCTTGAGTAGTCGTAATGTAATAGTTTCTTGAGAAGCACCTATATATTTTCCGACATCTGCATTTTTCTAAAAAGGTATGTTTAAGATAATATTTACTTATATAACCTAATTTTGCTAAATTTAATTCAGCATTCTTCTACGCTTTAAACCTTTAACAGAAAAAAGTTACCTTTGTACTGTGTTACTTTTAATAGTATTTGCTGATAGAATAAGCCATTAATTAACTTGAGTCCTCTTTTAAATCTTTTCTTAGATCTTAAGTTTAACTATTATTATGCAGGCTTCTAGGATTTCATATGCTTAACTTCTTGTATCCCAATACGTACATTAATAAAAAATAATATGCACAAATCTATTAAGAAAAAAAACAATATATTTACTCTATGTCTGAAGGTAAGAATTCACTACAAATAGTGACGATTTGCGTAACCATACGTAACTAACACTTCTCTTCGATTTTCTAGCCTGTAACTCGAACACTATTCTAGACGTGTCTACATGTGACAATAGAAAAAAAAACAAAACTTAAGTATACGTAGGTACGTATACTACGGCCCTTATGCAGTGAGTTAATGTTTCACATGGCTAGAATAAATTTGTATTCGTTTTTTTTTATTTATTAAAGGATGTTTTTTTAAGCGTAAGAGGGCACTTGATTATAGTAATTATAATATTTTATTCTTAACCAATAGGTAGGTATACTTATAGCTACCGATAGCTAGTGTACCGAATCCAAAGTGCCGAGATACCTGTACCAAATAGAGTCACTTTTTATTAACAATATATAGTCAACAACTTTCAAAACATTCGAATGGTTAAATGAAATTATTAACAATACAATACAGACAAAAAAAGTATAATATCTTTAAATAAATAGTTCGCATGATATTAGTCGGATCCCGAGTTGTTGTAGTGAGAATATTAATCTATTGTAAGTAGGTATATAGGCAAAGGCCTTGAAATTATTATAGAAATTTCTGTCTTTTGCCCGATATCATCAGGGTCGAATAGTTGAACTGAAAAGTGTCAACATAAGTGGTGGTGGCTACAGACTTTGACTTATAATATCATGTATATGATAAAAATATCAAGCACATTTTTCATAATTGATGTTTTCAAGGCAACAATATTTAAATAAACTAATGTAAAATTTCTGAATCTATGATGGACATGTAATAGGTACTGAGTTCAAAATTGATTGGATTTTTTAACAGATTTGTACAGGTTGAACGATTTTGTTTGAGTGTTCCTATGAATATATTTTCGCGTTGTTTTGCTAATAAAATAAGGAGGTAACCGTTTATTTTTTTTTAGTTGCCATAACATGGACGAGAAGGAGTCATTAGAAGCTGCAGACAATGGTTCCACGTGGACGTATAGAATTCAATTGTTCTTAGGCTGGCTTGTTAGCTTTCTATCTGGGTTCGGGCCAGTTATAGCACCCGGTCTTATGTATTATAGTTTATATGGACCTTTTTGGTGGCTGGGTTTCATTTACATATTCTATATATTGAACGATGGACAAGTGGCGTCGCGTGGAGGACGGTTGTACGTATTCATCCTGACTTTTTTACGATAAATTTGAGCATTCTATCATAACTCAAACTGTTTTGGAGTCTTATGTTGTAAAGGGCATATGTTAAGACTTCGAGGTAAGTCGCTTCAAGCACTTGAGTTACGGACATAAGACAACAGAAGAGACAAGAATCATTAATATTACACCTGCATAAATATTTTTAACACCCAGACACAGAACACACACAAATATCATGAATATTTGTTCTGGGTGGCGGATCGAACCTACAACTCTTGGTGCGCAAGAAAGTACCATCTATGTCATCGGGCCCGTGAGACGGCATAGCAAATAATCTTATTTCTTGGAAATACCTTAGTTTTAAATCTTGTTTATTTCGGTTGCGATAATAGTTTAAAATAATCTATAAAATGACTCGGCAGGAATCTTTAGGACAACATTTCAAAGAAATTAAAATAATGTCTGTATATGAAAATATTATGTATTTTCACAAAAACACAACTGATTTTCAGAGAAATAATGACATAAATTATATTAATTCTGGAAATAAGTATATGCTTGTAGTACCCATTGCTAGACTCAACAAATAAGTAATTCATTCAGTGGCAATATTAGATTTTATAATAAAATCCCAAGTAGAATCACAAATATGCTATAATGTAATATACTTATTAAAAATTCAATAAATTCAAAAACTGCGTAAAAGATAAACTTATTGCTTAGGCTTATTACTGCTTAAAGATTATATTAATGATAAAACTGCTTGGAATTATTTGCTAATTGATTAATTATCATTTGCTCTAACATCTACTTTTGAGACAACGATTTGTTAGCGCCGACGTCAGTATGATTTCCAATAATAAATACCAGTAGGTGTTATTGTAACCCTTATCACTATCACTTTTTCTTTATGTAATAAATCTTTCTTCTTTCTTTTTGTAATAAATCTGCTCATAAACTTAGTTTTCCTTTTATGTGGTTAATGAGTGGTTACCATGTACGTTCTTCGTCTACCCATAACTCCTGCCGTGTTGTACGGCCCAAGAGAATAATGCCTCCCCCTGTACCAGGTGTCGCAAAAAGCGGCAAATGTACCAGAACCGAAAGATGGTGTTATATCTATCCGTAATAGGGTAGCTGCGCAATGCAGTTGGCGACACGCTTGCCCAGCACGGCAATTATGGGCAAAATTGCCCCTTTCTTGGGGAGGTGTATGTTTTTAACGGTAGACTTCCAATAGCTGATATGATAATGATAATCGTATTAGATATTGATAGATATATCGAAATAAAATGAAAGGGCGTCGTCAGCATCTGGTCAGGTCTTACTTGTTAATATTATTCATATTGATTAGATAATAGAGAGTAATTCTGACTTTAATATCATTCAAACTGTTACATACTTAACGTCCCTACGTACTTATCCCTAATAATAATGATATGCATATTTGTTTTGTTTCAACCACAAAATATGCATTATTGCTTAATTATCACATTCTGTAAAAATCCATCACAAATTAATATAAGTACACTGACATCGTTTCCTTTCTCATAGCTCAACGAGCTATGGAGAAGGCAACGCTCGGAGTCGTTTTGCGCGATCGAATCAGGAATGACGAGATTCGTAACAGAACCAAAGATACCAACATTGCCCGGCGGATTAGTAAGTTGAAATGGCAGTAGGCAGGGCATTTGGTACGCAGAACCGATGGCTGATTGCGTCGTAGGATTCTAGAATGGAGACCACGTACCAGCAAGCGCAGCGTGGGGCGCCCACCCGTAAGATGGACATACAATCTGACTAAAATCGCAGAATCGCGCTGGTCACAGGCCGCATTCAACCGGTCCCATTGGAAATTACTTGGGGAGGCCCATGTCCAGCAGTGGACGTCTTATGGCTGATATGATGATGATGATTTCCTTTTTATGTTTTGAAAGTTCATTATTTATTACTGAATTAAAAATGAATTTTGACATGAGGTTGGCAATTTGAGAATTGACGTCCGAAACATACCTACATATACGTTTCATTTTTATAATTTTACGTTCTCTTCTCCACTCCGTTTTAGTCTGTACTCTGAATGTGGTAATCTGAGTTGTTTCCTTTCATTCATTATTATAGATATTAACTATCAAGTTCAAATTCAATTATGCAAATATAATTCAAACCAGCTCTGTCAAATATCTTGACTTAAATTTGAAACAAGCAAATGTTAAGGTTGAATGCTCAGATTAATCTTTCTTTATTTGTAGACAAAAAATTGCTTCTGTTTTATTCAGTTTCATACAAATAATACTACTCTTTATTTTTAGATCAGAAAAAGTTAGAAATTTGTCTATATTTCGAATGTTGGCCGCATATTTTCCGATTACATTAAAAAAGACTGTTGAACTTGATCCATCTAAAAATTATCTTGCGCTGACCTATCCTCACGGCCATTTGATGGTAAGCCAGTTCCTGGCCTTCGAAACAAACGCGCTGAACTTCAAAGGAACGTTTCCCGGACTCACCAGCTACATGGCGCATGTTGACGGCAAGTTCAATGCACCATTCCTTCGAGAACTATTTTTACGACAGGGCGGTATCTCCGTTTCTGAAGGAAGCCTTTTGTATATGTTAGACAAGAACAAATATAAGGGCAATTTTGTGGTCCTAAATTCGGGAGGATCCGCTGAGGCCATGGAGTCAAGACACGACGATTACACTCTGGTCTTGAAAAATAGAAAAGGATGGGCTCGTGTAGCTATTAAATCTGGGTAAGATAAAAATAAGGTAGTGTAAAAGTAGCACCTTTAAAGACACCACGTGCACTTTAAATACATCATAATTTATGTATAAATTCATCGTTTCTTCTAAACGAACAAGCCTTTAGCAATGCTGCACACAATATATCCTGTATTAAAACGATGTCATATTTATATTATAATAAAAAAATAATAATTATTATTTAATATTAAATTTTTCTAAACTAATTAAAAACCTAATGTCTAAATATTAGTGTTTAAAGTGAACATTTTATAAGAATTGATTTAGTCGCTGTATCCATGTTCATATACACTTGTTCTAAAGATTTCATTTTCGCCCCTCGTATATTTCGTCATACATTAAAGTTATAATGAGAATTTGCTTTAATGCTCTTTATTTATTTCCAGTGCGTCGGTAGTTCCAGTATTTGCATTTGGTGAAACAAGACTATACGACACAAAGCCTAGCCCGCGTGGGACGTTTATGTGGAAAATTGAGGAAAAAATCCGAACTCTCACGGGTATTGCCCCTGTCACGCCCAGAGGCAGGATCTTCTTCAACTTCTACCGCTCTAGTATCCCCCATCAATCACCTGTCCATGTTGTTGGTGCGTACCTCTTAGAAAGTTCTAGAATTTCTTACTATTAAATTAATGTGAACCAGCAGACTATTTTTATCAGTATTAGTGTTATAGTATAGTAAATCTTTTTATTGTTTATTTTTAGTGGGTGCTCCGATCGAAGTTAAACAGAATTCAAATCCTTCCAAAGAGGAAATAGATGAATTGCATAAAAAAATGCTGGATAGTTTGACCAAATTCTTCGAGGAACAGAAGAAAATATATGAGAAAGATCCTAATATTAAACTAATCATAATATAGTATCCCCCTCTTCCTGTGCAATAATATCCGATATTAATAAGTGTATTTTATGTGTATAGTATATGTTGATCAATAGAAATAAATGACACAATATATTGACTAAAGTCAAATAGTTTTACTGTTGCAATGACGACACAAAATGATGGTCCTTTAATGAGGTTCGTCAATGTCTTTTTTTAGACTTGATATTACACATTGATGGAAGAAAGAGGTGGTAGACAAATAGAAAAGCTAATGAATTTTTCAATTTTTATTTGTCATTTTATTTATTTACATTTTATATACAAGTTTTAACGAATGCGCGCGACCAAGCGCACCTGACTCCTTTGAGCATTTGTTTATCATTAACTTCATGTTTCCCTTAACGTTTCATTAAAGAAGGTATCATTATAATTATACACAGCAATATACAAACTATAAGAGCGGGAATGATACATAGTAATATATGCTGGGCATGAAGCTACGATACTTATACGTAATTTTATATTTAAACAATAAAATTACAATAGCCATTGAATACTACAAGCTGCAAATAACACGTGTGCTTGAGTAAAACTATGAGATATGAAATGAATTATTTTTGTTTCAACTAATTCAAAAAGTTAATTATGATAGGGGTAGGTTCAGGATAAAAATCTTTAGGTCCAAGTACCGTAGCAACATGCGGGCGTCAATCCAAATCCCGCCCATCGGACAGCCACGCGAAAACGAGAGCTTTTGAACAAAGCCAACATTGCTGCATATTTTAACCAGCCACCAATTGATCCATTCGAGACTATGAAGAAATGCCTCAAAAATAATATTCGCAGAGCTAACCAATAGAACTGTTCACTTCGATCAACTATTCTGGCACGAATTTAAACCACAGCCCTATAACTTTTATGTAATGAATAGCTACCATTGTTAAAAGGTATTTAACTTTTATATCATAAAGCGGCATTGTTCAAAAGCTCTTAAAAACTAAACACAAACTTAACAGAGGCCCAACAAAACCTAAAAGGCGTGTATAAATATATTTAAATATCAATACAAAAGACAGATTCTGTGCAAACAACATCATGGTTCTTAATGAGACATGGACACACTGGAAAACGGTTTATCTCACACCAAAGATCCATACAGATATTGCTACCGAAGGATAGTACAGTCTTAATGAAGTAAACAGTAAAAATTTGAAATGCCATACACAAAAAAGACTTACGTGTACTTTATCATCAGTAGAAAAATCAAAGAGGTCCTGCACAAAGAGACTCAGCAAATATTACACCTAAAGAGAATCTGTCCTATGAATATAAAGTCAATCCTGTTCGATCTTTGTTATAATAATATCGCACTAATTTTAGGCATTCATAATCTAAAAACTCTACCAAAGTAAAAGTTTGATCCCAAGAACGTGTATGATTTATGTCTATGATTTTTCCTATCTGTGACAGATAACTCTCCTAACGAAGACGTTTGACTTATACAATCAATCACTAATCTAACAGATCTTTAAAGTCGTATTTAAATCAAAGAATCGTTGGAAGCCTCGGAAGGCTTACACGTCACAACTGTATTATGTTTAAACCTAGAAGACAATGATAGGTCGAAACTCCATGTTGTGGATCATTTCACGCTTGCTTTGGATGCGGCGTGGGTGGTGGAGGAAATGGTTTGAAACACTGAAGCAGAAACGCTGTGTACATAACGAAAGCTATTGATAGAGCTATCAATGCGTACATGAAGATGTTCAGCTCTGGCTGCCTGAACCTGTTCTTTCTGAGCCACTCCAAAACCTCTTCTTCTGACATAAGATCACCTAAAACCAAAAATATGTTAAAAACGAATGAGAACTTTAAATACTAGAAGCAGGAATTCCTGAAGATATAAAAAATACCTCTGTATATGCTTGGGAACCTCTTTCGGAAGTAAACAATGGCTGGGAGTTTTGTAACGCCCCATTTCCGAGCATAGCGAGGATCTTGCATTTTGACAAATGTGATGTCCAAATTATCAGTTTCACTATCAATATTCTCCAATTTATCCAAAACAGCTCGACTTTCTGGTGATTTTTCATCTAAATAAAAAATATATTTACATTAGCGTCTAGTACAAATTTGTAGTTAATACTATTTCCATGTCTGTAGGCTTCATTATTTTACTAATACTTACAGAAATAAACTGCCAAAAATTCATTTTCTTCTAAAAGTTTGTCTAACATTTTACGGTTGACCTCTTCAATTTCATTTTTAATTTCAAAAACGTCTTGAGAAGTAAGCCACTGTAAAATCCTGTCTACTTGATGTAAATCGCCGTCGTAAAGCATAGGGACTTGTTTACGGAAATACATTAATGTTGGTATATTGACGACATTGTACTTTGCTGCGGCTTCTGGACTAGCTATTTTCACGAAGTCTATACCATACTGATCGACTTCTCCGTCAATTTGTTCCAAGGATTCCAGCATTTCCTCGCACTCTGGGCAATCTTCATCATCGTCTATAAAAAAACCATTCAGTGTATGTAGTTGTTTTGCTTTAATACTAATAATTAAGGTGTGTAGTGTTACTCAAGGTTTACTTACAGAAAAATACAACAAGTAAATGTGATTCATGAAGTAATCTCTCTAACATCCTATCATTGACGGATTCAATTTCATCAGCCAGTTCACGGTTGTCGTCATCAATGAGCCATTCCAGTATTGACTCCTCATTTTGCAAATCTCCTTCAAACAACAGTGGGTTACCATTTCTGAAAAAAATTACGAAAATATCTATATTTCACTGAATTAGATAAAATAATGAATTTTGGATTACATATTTGTACCTAAAGTAGACCATAGCCGGAAAAGTCTTTATAGAATATCTTTTGGCGAGTTGCGGATCTTGAATTTTTACCATATGAATACCATATACATCGCATTCGTCGTCTATACTTTCTAAGCCTTCTAGTATATGATCGCAAATATGGCAGTTCAATTTATCTGAAAATATAAGCTGCGATTATAAAGTCTGTACGTTTTAAAAATAAATCTGCATATTCAGTCCTAACTATTGAAATAAATATCTCGATTTTACTCACAAAAGTATACTGCCAGATATTGTGTGTCTTCGACCATTTTCTCTAGCATCACTCTAGTAATAAGTTCAATTCTATCTTCAGTTTTTTGTGTGATCAGCCATTGCAGAACTTCTTCTTCTTCTGCTAAAGAACCTTCGTATACGTTTGGTATATTATTTTCAAAGTACACGAGAACTGGAAAGTCCGTGACACCGTATGATTCAGCGATCGAATAGTCTTGAGTTTTGACGAACTTGATACCATGTCTGTCACAGTCGTCGTCTATGTTTTCGAGTTCTTCCAAAATACCGGCACACTGCTCACAATCGGGACCATCTGAAATATCAAGGTCTATTGCCAATTAGGTTGCTTTGACGATTTGTTTGCACATCTAAAGGGTACATAATCTGTAACTTTTGGCAAGTTCTACTGGGTACTACGAATGAATCCTATGAAAGTTAACAAATAGTTGGACTACGTGAGTGCTATTTATCAATAACAAGGTTTGTATCAATAAATTAATAGGAAAAATGCATCTATAAAGAAAGGTGACAAAACATTGTTTTTTATCTTTTAGAATAAGTACCTAGCAAAAAAACATGCCACATGCACTACTATTGCGTAATAATCGGGTGATGAAAGGGGATTTTTGGGAATGGCTGTAACTACTTTCACAAATCACTATGTCAGGTCATTTTCATGTGTAATAAGAGTACCCTCTTGTTCTTGCCCCTCTTCGTCTTCATGGTCTTTATCTTTCTTTTTCATTGTCTTTCTCATCGCTTTTGTATTGCAAATTTCACATAATGTTTTGTTCCCTATTAAAAAGCAATAAGTTAATACAGCTATAGTTAATAAGCCATATAATATTGTTTAATTCAAATACCTTAATAATATACACGACACAATTCATTTTATCATAAGTAAAAATAATTGCCGTATTTAGTAGTAAAGTGTTATAGTGTAATGTTTTATTGTATAGTAGAAAACTGCCTTAATATTTATAAACGCAACTTACAGAAATAAACCGCTAACGATCCCGATTCCTCGATTATATCGAGCAGATCTTGACCCTCTAACGCTTCGATGATGTCACCTGATGGGTTTTTCTGTGTCAGAAGCCAATTTAATAATTGTTGTTCATCATATAAATCCCCTGAAACAGTAAAGTACAGTCAAAGAAAAACGGACTTTTCTTCGTTACTATCGACTAAATATTATTAAATATTATTGGACTGATAAAAAAGAAGTATTACCCGCGTAAATGACGGGATCTTTAGAGCCCAGTTTAAAGAACAGCACTGCTGGTAGAGCGAATACCCCGTACTCTTTAGCCATTTGCCAGTCGTTAATCTTCACGAAGTTGATCCCGGCTCCGTCGGCATCGTCGTCGATGTGTTCGATCTCCGCCAGCACTCTAGGGCACTGTTTGCAGTCATTACTGTCTAAAACATGTCATATGTGCAATACAATTGGAATTAAGAACGTTGACAGACAAATAAAATTTATTTTCTTTGTTAAGATTCAGGGATGTTATGGATCTCCGTAATCATACCCGAAACTAGCATATTACTCAATTTTGGATAGAGAAAGAGCATAAAGTCTTGTTTTTCCATTTTTAGTCATTACAAAAATAATTGCTTTTCAAATGATTACTTGTATTTGAACTTATTCATATCCAAACATCCCCGGTTTGATTTATATTTCAATTAAAATATACAACAGAAACTCACAAAAGAAAACTGCTACATAATCTGATGTTTGCCTTATTTTCTGAAACATTTTTCTGTTCACTTTTTCAATATGGTCTGTTAATTCCATATTTTCGGGATTAGTCAACCAATCTAGGATTTCTTCTTCGTCATCCATATCGCCATCATAATTAATGTATTTGCTCTTCCTAAAATATGTTATTCCGGGAGGGTTGCGGAAACCATATTTCTTAGCCATTAGTCGGTCGCTACATTTTACAATTTTTATTCCGTACTCGGCCGCCTCGTCGTCAATGAGCTCCACGTGCCTGAGTATTCTAGGGCTTTCAGGATCTTCTTCCTTGTCTGTAATAGTATATTTATGTTATCGTAAGTTTGACACCATCGTTATCTTATAAACTTGGAAGAAACTCTAGAAATGGACGGTAAATTGCTTAAACTCTGCTAACAATATACGTCAAATTTGAATGATATTGTACATTGATTGTAAGATAATAAACAATGTGTGCGTGTATGCAGAAAAGTTGTCTTGTTAACGTACTTAAACAATATATGCAGTTTTTTGTCTTCAGCATACTTACAGAAAATAACGGCTAAAAATTCCTTTGTTTCAATTAACTTAAACAATTCATCTCTGTCAATTTCCTCTATACTCTCGTCTTCTTTTTGTTTTACCATCCATTCTAATACCTCGGACTCATCCAAGAGATTACCTAAAATATTTTATAAATTACTTCATGCTGAAAACTTCACATAATAAAAAATATTTTTACAAGAAACCACATCCATTTTATTAAGACTTGGAAACTCACCAGTATACATCCAATAAACTACATGCGCGGGTACAACTACGGCAATACCATGCTGACATCATTCGTGTGTAAAATGAGTAGTGATAGTCTTTATAGAAAATGTATTTATTTAACAAAAAATTTATATAGCGCCGACTCAACAATTCAACGTAACAATATAAATAAACATCCATGCGATTTTTTCGGCCAACCAATACAACTTACATATTGACATATTGTCACACAACGCTAGCACTTACAAGCGAGTAGCATTAGACGAACTAGACCGTGATCTTATACATTTTGACGATTGATATTATAGTTACTGATTATACATATGAAATCATAAACCACGAAATAACTCGTCTATTGCACCCCAATCCTCATTTAAATTGTAATGATAATGATTAACAGATAATTATTCTTGGCACTGCATTTTGTAAAACAAAATATTAAAGGTTGATACAAAAGATTATGAGCTATAGATATAAAATCTAAAAAGTCATCATTTAAAAATGTAAGTATTACAAAATAATGAGAATCCATGAAGACTAGAAAACTATATGAACATGAAATCCTTACAACAATAAGTCTTTCAAGATGGCACGGCAAAATACAATTAGAAATGCCTTCTGTTGTTATCTCATTTAAAGTTTTATTCCTAAATATTGGAAATAATAAAACAATCATTAATAACGATTTGTACACCTGTTTGTGATATCACTAGAGATCCCAATATTTAGTTTTTGCTTGTCCTTCAATTGACAATGAAGTTTAATACATTGAAATGTTTACCAATATTGACTGCGTTCCCTTTTCAGAATATTGTCACCGCTTACGTAATAGTTCATGAATAATTTATAGAATTCTGAGCTAGCAAACACAGTCTGTGTGCTAAGGTTATACACATGAAACCCTGTTAAGTGCTAGCGGGGATCAAGGGACACGAGGTTATTTATAAGCTAGCATGTTAATAATATGCAATGGCAAAACAATGCAACGTTAGACCAGACTAATCATATTAGATGAAGGTGAAACCAGACTCGAGAAGGATTTAAAAAAATATTGATAGCAGTAACATTCGTGTCCACTTGATGCCTCGCGTGCACGACGCCTCTACTTACAGTAATATCAGCATCGATATTAGCGCAAGTACAAATTATTTTTATATTGAATTACAGTTTACCACCACCAAATATTGTCAGACTCGAATAAACCTTTTTTCCCTTTGGCCTGCTTGTCTGCCTTAGCCAGCGCTTTGTTTTTGCCCTTGACTGCTTTCTCCGGTTGTAGCTTCTCTCTTCCTTTATCCAGTTTCTTGGGCGGCACCTTCGTTGGCGTAGCCTTCGCTACTTTGGTCGGACTTTGGACTTTAGTGGGACAGCACTGGTAGGGTTCATAAGTCATTTTTGGGACAGCTGGTTTCGCTCCCAATCCAATGTAGAAACAGCGATCGCCTGCAGTCAGTAAAAATTTGTTGTTTATAACCCGTATAATAGTTATTATATAATATACAGTATATATACTGTGAGTTAATACTGTGCATATTTATAGTCAACGCGCCGGTTTGTTATAGCGCTATTATTTCTAAATGAATGTTAGTAAGAATAAGAATTGATAAAACATTTAAGTTGGAAAAAGCCCTCGCGAATGACTGCAGGCGACAGCTAGTATGCTAGGACCCATGCGGGCACCGTTTTCGACCATGCAGATGTGTGACTCAGGTACTAGGTAATACCGTGCCTCCGTGCAGGGGTCATCTCTCGGGGTCCAATGCTAATCTTTACCTGTAAATATTCGTTTTATTCTATCAAAAAAAGATTCGTCTTCATCATCTTCGTCGTCGTCATCACCATCCTCATCATCTTCATCGTCGTTTTCGTTACCTTCTTCATTTTTAACAGCTTTGCGATAAGCATTTCTATTTACTTTCCTGCGAATTGAGCTACTCTTTGTCGTGTATTCATCTTCATTGTCGTCGTCATCGTCGTCGTCATCGTCATCGTCATCATCATCATCATCATCATCATTATCATCATCGTCATCATCATTATCATCATCGTCATCATCGTCATCATCATCGTCATCATCGTCATCATCGTCATCATTGTCATCATCGTCATCAGCATCGTCATCGTCATCATCGTCATCGTCCTTAACATTGCCATCGTCATCGTCATCATCATCATCCTCGTCATTGTCATCGTCTTCGTCCTCATCATCATTATCATCTTCGTCATCATCATTGTCTACTCCATTATCATCGCCGTCATCGTTATCATCTACGTCGTCATCATCATCATCATGGTCATTATCATCATCGCCATCATTGTCGTCATCGTCATCGTTATCGTCATTGTCGTCGTCATCATTATCGTCATCGTCGTCGTCATCATTATCGTCATCGTCTTTGTCTGTTATAGATTTAAGGCCAGATTTGTGTCCAGGATACCTAATTTTTAATTTACCAACGTTTTTCCACGTCGCCACTTTGCTAGGATTTTTGAAACTTTTTAACATATTCTTAATTTTCGAGATCTTGTTCTTATTTTCGAATTCGTCATCATTTTCATTAACATCATCGTTGTCGTTGTCATCGTTATCATCGTCGTCGTCGTCCTCGTCGTCATCGTCGTCGTCATCATCGTCGTCTTCGTCGTCATCGTCGTCGTCATCATCGTCATCATCAATAGTTTTACTGGTACCTTTCCCAGATTTAGAAGGTCTACTTCCTGGAAATCTCACTTTCAGTGTGCCCATAGTTCTCCATTCTGGTGGTTTCTCAAATTTTGCATCTTTTTTTTTGCCTGTATTAGTTTCTATGTTTCTCCGAAACCCCGAGGATTGTTTATCACCATCTGCACTGGCCTTCGATTTAGTATTAGTTTTTTTTTGGCGGTGGCTATCTTCACCTGCAGGCATTAGTAACTGTCATGCAAAATGACACAGCTCAAACATCCAGCATTTAAGGCGTAAATAATATTTTTGTAAGACTTTCAAGAATGATGTCATGCACGTAATAATTGGTGATTCAATTTATTTAACACTAAGAAAAGTTTTCGATCTTAAAGATACGGCAACTGCATTAAAGTTTAAATGGATGTGGGTTCTTACTTTTTTGATCTACAAGCCACTGGAGAACCTTATTTTCGTTCTTTAAGTCACCTATAAACAGGACAAAATTATAAGTTTTCAATACACTAATAACAGAATAACAGTAATATAGAAAAATACAAATTGTTATAATCTAACATCTAATTGTTTAACACAATATTGGAAGGTCTCTGAAATTCGTAAGAAACAATCGAATTCCTAAAAAATTTCTTTGGAATGTTTAAATACTGTTGCTTATAAATTAAAACTTACCGTCGTACATTATAGGTACACCTGTTTCATAATATACCAGTGCAGGGAAGCTGAAAATGCCAATATCGGAAGCTAATTTAGAATCCTTTGACTTAACGAACTGAATACCGTGTTTATCTGTATCGTCATCGATAGTCTCTAACTCTTCAAGAATGTCATCACAGGTATCACAACCTTCACTATCTAAAAAAGAATATTTCAAAATGTGATTTCAATTTTAATTAGTTCCATTTTGAAGAATACATGTATAAATTAAACATATTTACAGAAAAATACAGCCAGATGTTCGACATCATTAATGAGGTCCTTCAATGTTTTACGGTCGACACTTTCAATGACATCTGGTTGAGAAACGTGTAGGTCAAGGACCCATTTTAAAATGGCTTCCTCATGCATCAGATCTCCTTCGTAAATTGTTCGGAATTTGTGTCTGTAGAATGCAAGAGCTGGTAAATCAGAGAGGTCGTATTCTTTGTCGATTCCTTCATCTGATGTCTTAACAAAATCAATATCTTTCTCCTCGCATTCATCATCGATGTTTTCCAATTCACTCAAAATCTTTTGCGACTTTTTGTCACCTTCCTTATCTGAAAAGAGATGTATTATGAATTTATGATGATATATTTGAGAAAAATCAAGATAAACTATAAACGGAACGCACAGAAAAATACGACAACGTGATCATTCTCTTCTAATATTTTTTCGAGCATTCTTGAATTTACTTCTTCAATCTTTCCAGGAATTTCTAGAGTGTCTTCATCAGTTAACCACGAAAGTACTTCATCTTCATCCTCTATGTCACCTGTAAAAGCAAACAATTTCAACTATATATTGTCTATTTATAGTTTGTTAAGTCTGATTTCTTTGTAAAGCAAAACATTATTGAGACTAAAAATAATTTTTTCATATAAGAAATAAAATAGCACACATCATATAAATGTTTAAAACATAAATAAAAGTTTTGTTTACTATTTTTACCTTTGTAAATAAGCGGGTCTTTGTTTCTAAAGAATACAAGCGTGGGGAAGGTTTTGATTCCATATTTCTTTGCTAAAACAAGGTCTTCGGTGGTGACAAAGATTATACCAGTTTCATCTAATTCATCGTCAATATTTTCCAATTCGTCTAAAATGTTATCACATTCTTCACCTTCTTCGCAGTTTCCACCTAAAATAAAAGAAGTATGCGTGTATAATCAGAATTAAAAAACGTCTGTTTCGTTTTTAGAAATGTATCCATCGTATTTCTTCGCCGATGTAGATAGGTAGTGTTAGCTGTACTGAATTAAGTACTGTACTGTACTAAACTAAGATTAATGCAGTTGAAATTAAAATGTTTGTGAAGTAAAATGTATGGCAACATCGCAAAATAGAAGTAGCGTGATAAAACAGAAATATGCAGTCTAAAATATGTATTGACTGTAAATGTAGTGTACACACTATGTATAAGAGAAGAAATATTTTAAGTTTGATTATATTACTAGGAGTAGGCAACGAAAGGTACTAGCTGACCAAATTG
The DNA here is from genome assembly GCA_020976665.1 of Heortia vitessoides. NCBI lineage: Eukaryota > Metazoa > Arthropoda > Insecta > Lepidoptera > Crambidae > Heortia > Heortia vitessoides. The sequence continues at coordinate 16,127,675 of JACJUM010002878.1, forward strand.
GAAACGTACGGATATGATTTCATGGTCTTATTTTGCTGTCTGCTTAGTTTGTGAAGAATTAACTATTTTAATAAATGATTACTTACTGAAGTATACTACGACATACTCGTGTTCTTCGATTAAATCAGTCAAAATCTCGTCGGTAACTTCTTCAATAGTTGCGCTATTTTTCTGTAATATGAGCCATTCCAGTACTTCATCTTCGTTCATTAGATCGCCCTCATATATTGCTGGTATATTTTCCTCAAAGTAAACTAAAGTTGGGAGATGGTCTATACCATATTCTTTGGCTTCAGCGTCATTATCTAATCTCACAATTACAATGCCTTCCTTCTCTAATTCATCGTCAATGTTTTCAAGTTCGTTTAGGATTCTTATATCTTGCTTATCATCCTTGTCGTCTAAAAATGAAAAATAAATTTATAAAGTTGTTTGTCAACACAATGTCAATATTTGTGAAACAAGCAATACTTACAAAAGATAACAGCCAAATAAGGAGTATTCTCAACAAGTTTATCCATCATTTCATCAGTGATTTCTGGAATTTCACTGTGGCGTTTTTGATGTAATAACCACCCCAATAGTTCATCTTCCTTCATTAAATCACCTTCGTAGATATGAGGAATACCCTTCTCGAAGAAGACCATAGTTGGAATTGATTCAATGCCGTACTCTTTAGCTTCTTTATCGTCATCGATTTTAACGAAAGCAATGTCATTCTGGTCACATTCATCGTCAATGTTTTCGAGTTCAGATAAGATCTTTTGACTTTTCTTTTGGTCTTTGTCGTCTGAAATAAATTGGATAAACTGTATTTTATTTACATGCCAGTTCTGGACGTTATAGTAAAAGCAGAATTGGAAAATTATTTTATAAATAAAAGTTGCAAAGCGAGATAAGTAATTTAAAACTTGGCATTGTATCAAACGTTTAGCCAATGTTAAGGCCACATGAGACATTAAAAAATACTTACAGAACAACACCGCGACGTATTGCATTTTGTCGATGATCAAATCCAGCATTTCATCAGTTATATCTTCGATTTCGTCGCTCTCTGTCTGGTACCTCAGCCAGTCAAGAACTTTCTCCTCTTCTTCCAAATTTCCTTCGTAATAAGTTGGAATTCCCTTCTCAAAGTAAAGTAGAGTTGGCAATTTCTCTATACCGTATTCTTTAGCTTCTTCATCATTGTCAATTTTTACAAATGCAATACCAAGTTGGTCACATTCGTCATCAATATTTTCCAATTCGTTTAATACTCTTTGTGATTTACGATCGTTATTATCATCTAAAAAATTATGTAGATATAAAAGTAAAAACTATTAAATAAATATTTGTACACTTTAATACTAGTCTGTATTATACTTACAGAATAAAACGGCGACTGTTTTACCATCCTTGATGAGACGGTCCAGCATTTCATCGGTCACATCTTCAATCTCGTCCTTTTCTAATTGACTTACTAACCATTCCAAAATTTCTTCTTCATTCTCGAGATCTCCTAAAAATATTTTATAACAGTTAGCTTTACGTTTGAAATAATGTTATTGCACAATTGTTAATATTTCTTTAGTGTTTCATAGAACGTATTTTTTTCAAATAACCGTTAGTACATTACCGTCGTATACATTGGGAATCTGCTTTTCGAAATAGACAATAGATGGAATGTTGTCTATCCCAAATGCTTTAGCTGCTTTCTGTTCATCGATTTTGACAAATTGTATTCCGTGACGGTCGCAATCATCATCAATTTTCTCGAGCTCACCAAGTACAGTCATAGATTCGTCATCACCGTGGTCATCTGAAATATATACATTATAAAATGCTCCTTAAATTTATACATATTATTTTAATGAAAGTTTAATAAATCAATTAGCATGAAAACATTTCAAACGTAATAATGTCTCGTATACCTATTTTATGATATGTACGTAAACCTGAATAAATGAATGTCATCAGAACATTAAGTCGATAAATATTATTAACTCACAGAAGAGTACGACAAGATTGTCTACATTCCCGATGAGGGTGTTCAAGGTCTTCGCGGTGACATCCTCGATGACGTCCTCTTCGTCGCCTGTTGATTTGTTGGCGATGAGCCATTCCAGCACATCTTCTTCTCTGCTCAGCTCTCCTGGAAATATTATCCACCGTCTTTATAATCGATAACTTAAAGGTTTTTATTGTTTTAAAATTCATAGCGTCATTGTAATCGTTTAAGCATTCGATTAATCTTTATGATAAAGAATTTTATAATTAGCTATATTATTTGCCGGTGTATGTTTAAACGAATTTATAGTTGTTTAAAACTAAATTACAACGAATATACAAGGAAGACAATAAAAATTCAATGACGCAATTCACTTACAACATTCGAATTCCTAGTCTGGTTTCGTAATTCCAACGTCAGTAACCGCAAAAATGACTCACGAACCTTCATATATAATAGGTATTTGATGCCTGTAGTACACCAGTCTTGGCAGCTCTCCAAGACTGTACTCTTCAGCTAGTTCCTCGTCGTGGATCTTCACGAAACCAATGCCGAGCTGATCAGCTTCGTCGTCGATGTTCTCCAGTTCCTGCAAGGCTTTGGCGCACTTCTTGCATTCGGGCTTGTCTGGAACATTACGAAAGTTTGCTGAACCTCTGCTCTATCGACGTATCTGCCTGATACCTTTGTATCACCTCATGCGATGTCCTAGGAGTGGAAGCTATGCAGTTAAGAGCAATGCTGTAATTAAAATCGCTCGTGCGTTTAAGAAAGTTTAGTGTGTGTAAAATTATGAAAGCATGTATCGTGCAGTATATTGTAGTATAAAAGAAGACCGAGACGCAAATCACCTCAGTATCTTTATATGTATATTGATAAACATATATTAAATATTTATAAATTGCGGAATGTAATTATTATTTGAGCTTTGCATATAGTGTGAACAACAATACAACATAAAACATCTAAATTCTATCTGCGGGGTTCACCAACGTTATCACAGCTATTCTATCAAGTGACTGATTCATTAAACATAACACAGCTGATTGATTAAATATACTGTCTAAAGCTCATGATATCATATGGACATAAATAGGGTAGTGTAAGTTTTTGTGACAGCATGCTCTCGCGTGAGTCTTTTATTGAAAATTTGGGTCAAGGTCATCGCGTAAGTTTTAATATTTGGAAAGAGTTTATAGTGTCGATCGTAAGAACTGTATGATGCTAAAAATAGATGTAGTTTTAATAGATTTTTGCAGTCGTTAAGGAGAGAAAACGTACGGTTGACGTCGTCGTCTGCGTGACAGGTCGGTCCGTCAATCCGAGCTTGCTGGCGGGCCGCAAATAGCCCTCCCGAAATAAACGCCTCACGGCCCGATAATGCAAACGCGTTTTTGATTTTAGCTTTCCCTTACATCAGATTAACGCTAACTAAAAAATGCATGTAACCCAAATAAAAGAAAATTCACGTTTTAAATATGCATAATAATTTTAAGTATTCGAAAAATAATATTCCAGTGGATTTAAGACCATTGGCAGTTTAATAAAGTAATTAATAAAGTTATTATCAAATTGTTAATGATAAATGATGATTTGCCAGTGAGTCATATTCACTCACATTGTGACTACATCGATATCTTGTCGTCGTGCCAGATATTTAATTAGATGTATTCGTTACCGATTGTACGTTTAAAATAACAGGAGCTGACACAATAGGATATTTTAATGCTAAACTAGAGCTACTTAGCTCGTAATTCCTCTGAAAGGTAATCGATAGCGTAAAATGACCGACAAATAAATTATAAAAACACAATTACTAGAAGCGAGAAGAGTAAAAACAAACCCGACATTAAGATGGGATCATGCCGCCAGTAGAATCTTACTTACTGTTTGAAGGGCCGCAACTTTTGTGATCAGGACCTACGTCAAAAACAAGGTCAAAACACACGGCACAATGAACACCTCCTCCACTCACTCCTCGCGGCCTCACAAGGAGTGAGTATAGCCGACAGTGAACATAAGTACTCTACTTGATAGTTCTACATTGAAAGATTATATGATTACGTTGCGACCGCAGTGGTCGCCGTGTTAGTCGAATGTAGCTAAAAACGAATTTTATCACAATAGCTGATAAAGACTACTAAAAAACTCTCATCTCAATCATTTACTTACAGAAAAGAACGGCGACATAGTCGGTATCTTCGATGATCTTGCCGAGGATTTTCTGGTTCACTTCTTCTATTCTGTCTGGAAGGTCCATAGCCTCTAAACTCGTCAAGAAATCCAAGACGCTTTCTTCGTCCATAAGATCTCCTAGAATCATATAAAATTAAGAGTTACATTTCAGTTTAAAACTCCAGTTTTTAGTACAATTATAGTTCGGTATTGCCATCTAAAAATTTATAGTCATCTCTCTTAGATTAAGATAGAATTAGCAAATGCTTGAATGCTTGTGGTATTTGTATAACTCAAAATATTATTGTTCGTATCTAGTTATAACAACGAATTAGGCAAAAAACTTAAAGTACTAGATATATTTACAGTTGCTGGCTATTTACCGTCGTAAATGATCGGCTCCTTCTCACGGAAGTACGTGAGGGCGGGGAACTTCGTAATACCATACTGCTTTGCGAGTCGTTTATCGTTGATTTTAACAAAGTCCACTCCGAAAGTGTCGGTGTCATCGTCTATCTTCTCCAACTCTTCTAACACCTTATCACATGTGACGCAACTTCTCGCATCTGGAAAAATATGAAATTCTGGTGTAGTAATCTGCGGGGTTTGCGCCTGTCTAGAAGGAAGTATACCAATGTAAGTTATTTCAATTCTATATAAAGAAAAATATCTTAGTCTACGGAACGTAAAAATTGAATAAGTCATTTTTTTAATGATATCGGCCGATGTCCGGATGCACACATATCCGAAATTTATTTAATTTCATTGTAAATTTTTTTTCCTGTCAGCTAGTTAACAAACAAATTTATTTATACCAAATTTTTAAATAGTGCGAAGTTTTATCGGCATTTTTTGTTTTCTGTCAACATTTTAGATTTGATAATACAATGTTTTCTTAGGTAAATACTCAAAGACATCGAGGTGAATAGGTGAATTTGGCGTATATATTTTTTAATTGTATTAAAGTTGTTCGTTAGCTTATTCCGGTTTTTACGACAAAAACTCATAAATTTGCAAAATTTTATGGATGTAAACATTAACGTAAGCGTAAACATTTTTGTCTGCAGTGTACATAAACCTATAAAATTTGTTTATAATGGAACAAATAGGAGACCCATGCTACTGCTGGATAAAACAAATTGTGAAAAACAGCCCACTCAGTAGTAGATAGCATATACATATACATAAACTCAGGACAAAGACATCTGAGATAGAACCTCTTTGAAACGTGAATAGATTATTAAGGTGTAGGAAACGTCAAAGGCCGAATCTGCCCCCTGGGGTAAATGAGCATAGCATACAGTAAATAGTAGGATATTTCCAATCAATCCAAACGCGATAATATAGGAGCACGCATACTTGCACAAGGAACGAATTATTAACGAACGAATTATTTCGGGTGTGTTAACCACCCGAAATATTGTGTCGATTGTCAAGATAGATGGTGTGGTCCTTCTCCGAGTAAATACATATTCGTACCCTTGATCTGCCTCGACTATTATTTTGGCAATGAAATGCACGAGTAGCGAGGCTATTCTAAGGCTAAGGTTATTATTTCAATAGTTCAATATATTATGGAATTATGATTATTGCTGTAGAAATGGTCTAGAATTGCTTTCAATATAAATTCTAGTTGGCAACTCGTTAGTAAACGTTAACTTGTTACAAACTTACTATGGTTGGTGGACCTGGTTAACGTGGTAGTATAGTATATTTTGTTTATTTAAAGCAGCGTTTTTATTTCCACTTGTTTTCAAACTAATATACCAGATAGATGATGTTAGAAGATGACATTTTTTTTATGTTCGCTATAATAAGAGTTTCGTGAAAAACTTATAAAATATAAAAATTCCGATTAAAGTCTAAATTTCGGTATCAGTAAACTCAACTTTCAGGGGGATAAAGTCTGATGAATACGAATGATGATATATTAAAAAAAGAGTACTTAATGTGAAGGTTAGTCTTTAGCCAATTTAAATTAATTTTCTAGAAGATACACGCTTTTCTTCATATCAGCCGTAATATCTCAATCGCTTAATATAAGCCTGCACAAGTGATTTTGAATAGACCGGTTATATGTGGCTTGAGTGCGATCTATGCTCTATATTGTGGGTTGTAGTTCCCTTATAGGGCCCCCACCTGCAGTTGATACTGCGCGCTATGCATATTGGCACTTTAACTTGCTAATGTGCTATGTCGGTGGCTTTGGTAAATCGGATCTTCTTATTTCTAAATTTGAGAAACTCTGAGCATTGCCCTCTTTGAGCTTTGCAAACTATCACACACATATCGCTGGCATTAACATTCAAATCTTGATGACGAGAGCGTTCTGTGTAAATATTAGAAACCTCATTATCACCTTTTGAGTTTAATGGAAATATTTATGTATCTAAACATAGATATTTAAACAAATAACAAGAGCAAATTAATCTAAAGTTATCTCGTGAAGTATGTATATTTTTAAAGAACAGAAATAGATATTGTTGAATCAGATTATTTACAATGAAAATATTTTAGTAAGCTTAAGTGGTTCATCTGGTATTCACTATATTGCACCGCACGCTCCTGCTTGCGTATCTCAATATAAAAGAGGTCAAGCTTTTCGTTTAATAAAGGTTAGAGTTGTATATTCTTAATTCTTGTTTTGGAAGAACCTATTGTTGCAATTCTTAGACGTCAATTTCAACGCCACTGGAGAAACCTAATCCAATCTACAAGTGAAGCGTGGAAGCTCCTCGAAGATTCATGAGATTAGAATAGGACTGACAGCGAACGTAGTAGTTCTGGGTTAAAATCTTTAAAAAATATTAGCAAAACATAAGCCTTTTCAAAATATTAAATTGGTCATTCTTGAGAACAGTTTCCCCAAGGTAACCGAACAAAAAAATAAATAAACCGCATTCTAATTATAATATAAAGAATATTTTTATTATGACTAGTGAACGCATAAATTGGCCGGATGGTACCGGCGGAGTAGAATAGTACTTCCCTCTGTACCAGGTGTAGTAAGAGGCGACTTAGTTAACCAAACCGACAGATGGCCGTATATCTGGACTAGCGCAGATTAAATACTACAGGGTGAGGATGGGGCAACAGCAGCATGCTCGTCGCGACGTTGCGCTCTGCAATTGCCTGTCCAATGCGGCAATTATGGGCAAAAATCCCCCTTCCTTGGGAAGGCCTATGTCCAACAGAAGACTTTTTATGGCTGATATGATGAACGTGTAAAAGTTCTAAAATATTAAATTGAAGTCCACTATCTTTAATAGTGGACTTCCGTGGACATGTGCACTATAGCTGGTACGGTAAATATGATGATTGCTAGCTTAGATTATAAACATGGGTGAGAAGCAAATTATTCAAAATAAAAGTAGCTGCCCTAAAACTTTACAATTTTACGAGCTATTTCAGCATTAAGTCAATTAATCACGCATTGCCAGTTATTTTTATTTATTTATATTAAAAGATTTCATTGTAAGACATAGAATCTTAGTGTTTGAACGGAAAGTATAGTATATATCTATTTTTCACTCGTCTGGTTGTTGAGGTACGCATAAAGGTTAACAATTTCGAGAAATGTTTTCTCAACTGTGATATAAAACTTAACACAATTTTGATTTACTTCATGATGAACAGATGAAAGGTAAAGATACACTTTTTGGGAGATAATATACAATCATAGCTAGAGTCTTTCAAAACTTGTCTAATAGAATCAGGCTGGATATAGATTATAATTGGAAATTCATTAGCAAAAATTTAATTAGAATCGAAATGTGCATTGTTTTGCGTCAGCGGATTTTTACTGCGCTGAAATAAACCATACAATGGTTTATATCATGGTAATGGGTAATATACCTAGCCATTTAACAACACAACCAATAAATGTACCAAGCACTAGAACTATGCCATATCAATGGAAACTATAGAGCTATTGAAGCGGCCGGTACCACAAATTGTACCATAAAGCGGTGGCTCATAAACTCTTAATGAATTCTAAACACGTAAAACAAAAACAACAACTATAAATTATTTTTTTTTTATTTTCTTTTTGTTTATATTTACTAAACATTTAACTCAGGTAAGTAAAAATCTATTGGAGTCATAAAAAAACAGTAGGTACACACAGTATATATTAACTACAACCCCAAATTTAAACTCACCACTACGTAAAACGTATTTAAACACCACTACGTAAATAAAGTTCACAGTTATTTTAGAAAATTTGACACAACAGATGAGGTGACACTAAAATAAAATTGACCTAGTAAAGTCAATGGATTTTTATGTCCTGAACAGAATTTGTCTTTATTAAATATCTGTATTTCAACAAACGCATTTCAGTGCATATATTACTGTTTAAACATGTTATTTTTGGAAACCCACTTCATCTTCGACCTCGACCTTCAAGTTTGTATTTGCGTTTATTTTCCAAAATGCCACATGAACCCATCATCACGCCGGGATAAAAACTTATGAATGATAAACAAATGTGGAGAGCAGGTAAAGTCAACACAAAGTGCCCGCAGGTTCGTATATTAAATCAATACGTTTTAAATAATTTTCTAACATTGTATTATGAAACCGATGACAAATTGTAAGTAATACTAATACGTGGTACACAAATGACCACATAACTCGACAGAAATTAACTACAGTAAACGAATAGAAACTACATCTGGAATTTGCCCAAGCGCGATAAATACGTAACGAGATGACAAGTTATTTACAAACATTATTTTCAAGCTGTATGTGGGCCCAAGGGCACATCCACTACTGAATGTATGCAAATGAAATAAACTTTTTGTCATACATTTAAATGTAAGTGGGTGCCTAGTAATTTCATGACACGTTTCGTACAACAGTAGTGCATGCTATTTCTGATCTATACCACGTTGTTGTTCTTTCTTTATATGATTTACGATGAACAAATAACCAAATATCGAGGTTATATTTAGCACGATTTAATATTGTAAATGCGTCTGCAAAACATTCCAATTCAAAAACACTCTTTTTTATTATAAGTGAGCGAAATTATTTAAAAACGGATATATTCGTCATAGAGTTTAGTAAAAATCTTTAGGCATGACAAAATATATATAAACCAACGGACACATTCAATATACTTTTCGAATTCCATAGTATATTCTAATAATCAACTAGAAATAACTCTCCGAAAATTCATTCACGTTTTCGTCAATCGGTTTCGAAGGAAGTCTATATAGTGTCTGCGCACCGGTCGTCGACGATTCGAGCCGTTTAAAATAGTGCCAAGTTCAAATAGTTTCCAACTGAGCTTATACCGATATATTATTCTAATCTACCGTACACCTCCAACTGTTAGTATGAAGCGCAAGATCGGCTTATTTTACCGAAGTCTATTTGCTTACGCGTCAATCACGCCCAACACGGCCATGATGTTTGACGACTGTGTACGTACATCATTTTTATTTTGTCTGCAATGCATGTAGACATGGCTGTTTTAAGCAAACTTGTCAGGTATTTATTAGCGTGACCTTTGTCGAATTCTGGTTCTATTTTTGTAAATCGCAAACAATATCAGAGCAGTATAGTCATATACCTGGCAGCAAACCTTTGAACGTTAGGTAGACATAGTCTCTCTTTCTTGTCCATTCAAGTATCATTCTGATCGAAAATTACCATTATGCTTTGAGTTTTTCTCTCTCCTATGTCCATTTGTAAACCCATATGCAATCATTAGATTTTCCATAATATTTCCATAGTTGAAGTACTGGCAGAATGGAATAGTACCTCCCACTGCACCAGGATATACTGCAATAACCGACAGACGGCGGTATATCCATTTGAAACAGTGCAGCTCGAATGCACAAGGTGGGAATGGGCAGCAGCATCTCCGTCGCGAAAGCTGCACTCTGCGATTGCTCCTTTCTTGGAGAGACCTATGTCCAGCAGGTGACTTCCAATAGCTGATATGACAATGACGATGGTGAGATCCATAGTTACGAATTATATAATTCAGAGTAAAGGGGTAAACACTCATTGACGAATAATCATTAAAAGGGTTTGTAGTTTCTAGAATCGACAATTAAAACAAACAAAGACCATTGTCTGTAGAGCATTCTCTAATCAACAACAAATCTTTCAAAAAATATTGAACTCTATGAACAATTAGTAGAGTTCGCTATGATTGAGAGAACTTGTCAAATATACATGATGTAAATGTTCCTACGTAGATAAGTTGAGGAATTAACGTGACACCTAGAGTAAAATAGACAGTAATAACTAATTTATTAATAAACTATATTATATGTAACTTAGATATTGTTTTCATGATAATGTCTACAATGAGTACACAATTCTATAACCGAATTCAATGAATATTGTTTACGCGAGCAGTCACACGAGTAATATTTCTAATCTATAAGCTATTAATGTTTCAGTTAAATCGCTCGTCTTGGATAGGTCTTTACCTTTTGCACCGTCTCTACCTCTCTTAATTTTTTCCATGTATAATTCCCTTTTGCCTGGGACTTATTCCGACTCGTTTAACATTTTATATTTCATACAATCTTTATAATATGTAAATGCTGCACGATAGTCGTTTAAACAAATCACTTTGTATGAAAAAATGTTTAATAGTTTTTCAGTTTATCACACACGGACGCAGAAAAGAATATTGTTTTAATTGTACCTTACTTTTTCCTAAGTTAGATACTTTTCATATAGTAATAAACTATTTTGAAATCTGGTGGAGGTTCGTGAAGATGCGAAATTAGGATTGCAATACATAGAACTTAGAATTTTCAGAAGATACAAACAAACGATAATAAGTGCTGTGAATATATTTGATATTTGATAAAGGGATGAGCAGTTTCAAGCTACATAATTTCACTTTGTTTTAGCACTACAGTTATTGTTGTGTTCGCGACTCAAAGCACAAAAAGCAAAGAACCTCCTTTCTTGAAGAGGCCTATGTCCAGCTGTAAACTTCTTATGGCTGGTATGATAAAGAACAAAATAAATAGCTCGCAATCTTTATTAACTATAGATAACTTTACTTTTAAATGTCTTATTAGTATTGATTTTAAACTTACAGAAAAACAAATTTTCAAAATGTTCTACACATAATTCAATCAATTATATAAGTTACTTGAAAATAATTTGGCTTTATAGTTGTTACATGATCATATATACGGACATTCACAATATATATATAGAAGACCTGACTAGACTAAGAGATTAGTGGCTCTTAAGATATTTTCAATTATCCGAAGCACTAATTCTGTAGATTCCCTCATATATATCTGATGTAGTTCATGTTACTGTCAGATTATGGTTAGTTGCCAACAAGCCAACCCATTCTTGAAGCTCATTATCGTTCATTTAAATAATCATTTGCCCAATATTAAGAAAATTATTTAATTGTTTGATATTGTTGGAGCGTCCCCATTATCTAACGGTAGTGAAGAGTAATTTTATATTTGATGTTGCAATAAATATATTGCTGCATTAGCATAATTGTTAAACAATAATTTACATAGCTAATAATAGTCAATACTGTAAAAGTAATAGACAGGTTCCTAAACGATTTAAAAATATATATATATGCATGTAGTGTCGCGAGGAAGAGTGCAAGTAAACGGTACAAAATGTAATCTTTACCCAGAATTAATGCATTGAAAGAGCACTTTAAAACTGCTCCTACAATTTAATATCACTTTTAGAAAATACTCCTTGAGAAGTTAACGAAATTAGCAACGGAAACGATTCCGTAACCTAACGTTTTATATACTTAACTTGGTATGTTAAAACTTGATTCGTTTGAAGTATAATATACTAAGAATATACTTCCTAATTTTACAAATATAAAATACAAAGTTTTTAAAAAATGTTTTATCAATTAAATCAATTAACATGTAAAATATGTCTACACTGCACCACTGGTCAATTTATAAATAAATTCCTTAGAATAAATAGTTTACAACACGATATTTCGTCATATACTTCATCACACAATAATTTGATGTCAAAGACCGCGCTACACAAGTGAATTAAACAGAACCCTGTGTTAAGAAAGACAAATGCTAACGCATATTAAAAATAAAATATCCCGCGAACGCGGCGTGCCTCGGTCAAGAACTCAAGACTTATATATTTTATTTCAGTCCATCTGATTCATGTGAAAACATGTTTGTTTCGTAATAATTTGAAGATATAGCACAGTCAGAAGTTTATACAAAAAGTAAACCAAGTTAAGCAGACTAGTTTATACTTTAAAATGGGTTTATTTTCTTATCCTGATATCATAGTTCAATTAATAAAAGAAATTTTGAGCGCAGCTAAAATTTTAGTTGTCAGAACTTTCATGTACGAGTTCCCAGTGCGCTTTTATTAAAGTGAGCATATCAAATGTTACAATTAAAATAAACCTCATTTAAAAGCCGGCTAAATGACATAGGAGAACCGATACAAATCTCACAATCAAGTTTCAACTCAATTTGTATCACTTAGAATTTATTCATGATCATCAACAATCAGCTATTAAAAGTCTACAGCTGGACATAAGCCTCTCCAAGAAAGGAGTATTTTGGCCATAATTGCAGCGCTGGGCAAGCGTGATAGCAATAGCAGAGTCCAGCTTTCGCGACGGGGATGCTGCTGCCCATCCTCGACCTGTGAACTTGAGCTGCACTGTTTCGGATAGATATACCGCCATATGTCGGTTCGGTACTTTAGTCGCCTCTTACGACACCTGGTGCAGTGGGAGATACTATTCTGCTCTGCCGGTACCTTACGGCAAGTTTATTATCGACTCCGAAATGTTGATAAATTTACAGGCTGCTACAGATCAACTTATACAAAACAAATATTTTTTTAATTGGTAAAGATCTATAAGTTTTGTTACTCACCTATACACGATGCTTTACAATAATTTGGCAAACTTCATATCCATCCTATCAAATATCTAAAAGTCAATTAACATTCACTAGCTTCAATGCCCAATTTATTACTCGACCGATCGATTTTGTTTATAACGAATAGAATCAAATTCCACTGAATTGTTTTTAGAAATTCTTTCACTACTAGATAGCTACGTTATTACATAGTAACAAAGACTATATTATATTTGCAAAAAAGCGAGGTATTTATCTAAAATGGTACGCTTGTAACAAATAAATCCAGAAAGTACAAGAGGGGATTTTTTTCAATAATTGAAGGGTAGATTATCAGAGTAACATATGCTATATTTAATCTCCATATTCTTTCAGGAATGGGAACTTCTAGCGGAGCGGAGCGCTACTAGTCAATTGTACATCTAAACCTTATCCGATTGTCCGTTAGATTATTTTCAAATCATCCAAATAGACTGAAGCCGTCCGGTACCGGTAAAGCAGAACAGTACCTCCGTTTGTTCCAGTAAGAGGCGATTGAGGTACCGAAAGCGCCAGATGGCAGTATTAATTTAATACCCATGTTAATCTTTAACTAGTCATTCTTCAACATTGCTCTGACATTAACAAAATACACTCGTTTTAACCGTAACGCCCATATCAGCCCACCTGCTGGTGAAGCAACGTTCATTCCCATAAATGAGTTCATATTTTCATCTAAATTTTATCAACATTTTATTGCCGTTTAACATTTAGGGTAAAGTAACAAAGATAGAGTTCTCTTGGCTATATCAATTTATTTTTAGTCCCTTTTATTTTAAGCACAAAGTCTGTTTTTGAATGTGAAAAATACAGAGTTGTATTCCATAACTAGGCTTTAAAGTGCCATCAACTAGGAAGTTTACTTGTGTGGCTCGTTGTTTAACGATTGCTACAATAACTACACTATATGTACTTTCCTTTCATTTCATTTTCTAATTATATTTCTTGTAAGCATTTAGAATTATTTTAATTTCAACACTTATAATTGTCACTCAATGTAATTGTTACGTTGAAGACTAGGAGGGTGCTCTCTAAGGCTCTAATATTTAAAGAAACATAAATATTTACATCAAAAAAATAAAACGTATTTAAATTCAATGACCAATTCAAGAAGAAGAAGAGGGCAACTATTTTTAAAAACTTTTACGAGTTTTGCAAATATCATCTCGTTTTTAGTCCGGGTGGTTTAAGCTCATCCCCTTAACCTAATAATGGAAATCATAAATACACATACGTATTGTATATTTAATATCTTATTATTTCCAGGTTTCTGGTCAGTCAACTTTTAGAGAGTAACTGTTCAAGTCAACCTATCAATTCATCTTTAATTTTACTATTTGCCATGGAATGCCGCCTCGAAACCGACAGATGTAGATCAGATTAGTTCAAATGCAATAAAATACGGATGCGGAACCGCATCCCTATCGCGAAGCAATGCTCTGCATTTCTTAGCACGTCTGACCAAAGAACCAAAGGCTACGATCAGACCCTAATCGGTCCAATTGATGTCTAACAATGGATATCCTATGCCATAGCTGATGATAGTCTATTTGATTTTTCAATCGGAAGCACATTTAACATCATGCGTAATGTCTCCACTAAGTAATAAGTCCGAACTTTCGTAGAAAAATTCATATTTTTTTTAATTCAAGTAAAAATTGGAAGAACCTTAACCAGATTCAAGCGGATCAAAAACTGCCCAGCTATGATTTTGCGCTTTACCAAGCCTGGTAGTATTTTTTTATATTTTATTATATTCAAGCTAGTGGGAAAACTATCCGATCAAAACTGATCTGTTCATTTATTAGAGAATCAACGAAGTTGGAAAATTAATTCGCTTACTGGCAAAATCTTTATACCCATTGTCTGCCATTACCAGCTCATGAAGTCTGACAAAATTTTGACTTTGATTTTAGAGTTTTATGTTGTTTGTATAATTGGTAAAGGTTTATCTGTCACCTTATGCACATTAAATTCTTCTTTCTAAGCACGAGGTTGAAAGAACAAGGGGGCATTTTTTTTTTAATTTAGAATTTGAGCCGATTGCCGAGATTTGGGAAACATAATTCAAATAGCATTTACTTCCTGTTGGAAATAATAGTAACAAACTCCGGAAGTAACAGTTCATTTGTAAGACGAATTTTTTTTTAAGAATTTACTCAAACCTATCTTATATTTTGACCTGACTCCGCAGTAAGTTGCCTCAAGCACCCGTGTTACGGAACTCAAAAAACAAAGGAATCACAAATATAATACTTATATAATACAATAGATAGTCACACACAGAACAAATATAAATATTTGTTTGGCGCTCAAGATAGGAGCATTACCATCTGCGCCATCGGGCCAATTTAATCTATACACTGTTAGAGGACCTTTAGTTTAAATTACTTTATCCGTACATTTCAAGTGCTAAAGTATGACTCTGTGTTTGTTATCATTTCTCTGTATAATCAGTTAACTGATAATTACAATATTTGGCGTTCCGATGGCGCAGGTAATAGTGATCCTATCTTATGCGCGAAATGTAGTGATTTCGATCCCCACCCACAAACAATTATATGATGACATTTATGTTTGTTCTGTGTGTGGTAGTTAGAAATATGTATGTAAGTGGTTTAAGCGACTTTTCTCGATGTTAGATCAATGTTTGAGATGATGTATCAATATTATATTATATCATATTACATTATACACATAACAAAAATTATGTATGTAATAAGCTTGAGACCTAGTGAAAGACATAATTTAACCATATACTTTTAATCTCGAAAATATGCCTGTAGAACGCTAATTAAAAGAATTCCTCGCGGCGACAGAGTCATATTTGTAAATGCATGTGTCTATAATTATGGAAATCAAACCATATAATACCATTAAAAAAATTACGTAGATTGTCAGTTTAGAACTCTTACTAACACTTGAAAATAATTGACTATCGTCTCCGAGTTATTGAATTGTAAGTTTAATTCTTTAGGCGTACCTACTCAATTATCGATTAGCTTAGCATGATAGTTTTTCAAGCATTAACCAACCAAGATGATCCAAGCACGTAGCGGACAAACTAACAAACATTTATCTATCCATTCACACGCCAACTCGCAAGCTTTTATGATGAGTGCATATTCTAATATTGGTTGTTTTGCGTGATAATGATATTTGAGTACCTATTTACTTCTCTATTTTTTATAAAAATATATTTAAATTTTCTAGTAATGAAGTCCCTCAATTTCTGAATCTTCCACAACCTCCTCAAGTCAAACATATATGTGATCGTTTTATTGTCCACAGCAAATGTCCTAATTTTCATTAATCCAGGAATTAATGATAACATTCTTGTGCTTGGATGATATCCAACAGAAACAGCGAAGCATTTTCGTAATTATGACTTTTCTCTAACAACACCGGTACGGCCTATTTTTGTAACACTTTATGATGGCAACTGTTCGAAACATGCTCCTTTGAATAAAACTAATAAAAATCATGGGGCGCGCGCGCATCGGATCTGGTTAAGATCTTCAAACATATTTCTTTTTAATTTCTCCCAGTGACTCGGTTGTGTATACTTGTTTTCTGTATTATTCAGTCTTATCCTACATACTGTAATTTAGATAGAATGATTCTTCCCAGACTTGTTCAATGATCTTATTTATATTATTTTTGGACGTAAGAACTCAATAGATTTATAAGAGTGCAAACATTCGCCCGTTTTTACGAAAATAAATAATTTATCTTAGTTGAAGCATCTGCTCTCATTGTCGAGTTTGAGTTTATAGTTATTCAAACTAGAAATTATGCATTTTGATGCACATGACATATCTTATATGGTGTAGTAAGTGCCAAATTCAGAATGTGTGGTGTTTTATGTATTATTATTTATAAATGTGCAGTTATTATTATGTATACCAGATGTCTCGTTAAACCTTAAGATTTGACAGCTGTAATTTGTTTATTTACATACAATCTATAAATAAACATCTGAACAAAATTGAAGTTTGACGTATTACTCTTCTAAAACGATTGCATGATTATTTATTAACGTCATAGCAACATCATGCATAGGAACAGCTTAATCTGCCCTTTATGAGTGAGTAAAGTTAGCTCAGAACAATCTAGTGCATCAGCCAACGAACAATTTAGCAATCGCGCCCGCTTCGACAGAGATTTATTACACTTTTTACGTCTAGTCTAGCAGTGCATCCTCCGGGTGAGTGAGAGACGCATTGCAGACGTCGCAACCGATATAGATAGGAGTGTCGAGCAGCTAATCAGCGTCCGAGTGCCGGCCGGGCGCGCCGCACTCACAAAATGCACTTTTCTGAATAGGCATCCGAAGAATGCGACATGTCAACAAACACGCCGATCCGGTCGGCGACAATAGAAATAGCCGAGATGCCGCGCGCAACGGTGCGGCCGGCACATGCGTCGTCGCACACGGTTATAGCCGGGCCGAGCAAGCGTAGGCGCCGCGACCTTGCGCAGCCAGCTCGCGGTGGAACAGTGGAAACGAGACTCGCGGCCATTTTAGGCCGCGTCGACGGCGGCGCCGGTCGGCTCGAGTTTTATTGTCTCCGCGGTTGCATAACAGAAGCGAAGCTAAAATATCATGCTCGACCGCTCCGCCGAAGCGGTCTTCCCGCCGGTCCGTCCGAAGATCATTAACTCGAGGGTAACCCATTTGGACGGGCGCCGTCGCAGACGTTTCGACACGCCGCGTTCGCCCCCGCTCTGGCGGGCGGCCAGCTCACTTACACCAGTACACCGCAACGAAGTCCTTGTCTTCCAGCACACGCTCCAATTGTTTCGCGGTGACCTCCTCGATCTGAGGCTCGTGTTTGACGGGGGCGGGCGACTTGCGCGCGGCGGCCGCGGTGATGACGAGCAACGCCGCCAGTGCCTTCAGCCACCGAGCCATGGCGAGGGCGCGCGTGGACTGACAGCGGCGCCGCCCGCCCTGCGCTTGCGCCGCCCGCCCGCACCCGCGCCCCGCCCGCCCCGCGTCCTCACCCACCCGCTCCGTCCGCCCGCGCATGCGCCGCGCCGCGCCACGCCACGCGCGCGCACACTTCCGTTTTGTTTACATAGCGATGGTCGCCCGAGCCCGGAAGCAATCTGCGGGAAGCTGCGATCTTGAGGCTTTCCCAGCAGGCGTCCGGTCATTCGTTTTCTTGAATTAACGACACTTTGTTAGTATTGGCAGACGTTTTTCAAGCATTTTGAAACTTGAAAGTGAAACATTTAATAATGAGATTTAGATATATATCAATCTACCAAGTTGTTCTTTAATTTTTAACTTATCAGAAGATTTGACACTCAGTACAGTCTAGTTTGAAATATATAATATAATATATAAATAAAGAAGCAGCGAACCTACGGAACGCAAATACGCTTTTTTCCAGTAATAGCATAAGTTTTTCGAAAAACCCGTGGTCTTCCGCGTTAAAAGTGCGGTCGTCACCTCTACATCCACGACGTTAATCAATCAACATAGTCTGAGTATATAAAAGCGAAAGTTTACATTCCATCACAAAATCTTAGAAACTAGTCTCAAATTTTGCAATGAGCAACCCTTATAGAGAAGCGTGCTCTTGGATATAATCAACAAGTATTGATCAAGACCTGTGAAACTGAATAGATAGATAGTAAATAATATCTAGTAAGCAAGGTTTTAATGTCTTTAATACGCGGATTATTTTACTTTTATATTATACGTTCCACGTTTCTAGTTACCTACTATATTATTGTTGGATACTGCGAACGTTTCTAGTTACCTACTATACTACTTGCGTGGAGCACTCTTCAGACCCAGTGGCGGTCTGATGCCGAGGTGGAAGGGGCCTCCAGTTTTGAGGGGGCCTCGAATGCCTTCGCGTTCCTTTGATCAAATCCTTAACAAGACTTTAAAAATATGCTTAGTATTTGTATTATTTTAGTTAAACCATCTTGACTTTTTAGTTCTAGGCCCCGGTCGTCTTCGGTGGAGCGGGTCCTCTTTATCTGCATTCACGCGCGATCACAACATGATTTCCCTCTGTGCCACACATTAAAATTATTTTTTTATTAGGCCAGGTCTACGAGTAGCATACAGTACGCGCGATAGTACGCGTCACTGTAGCCTAATGGCGCTCGCATAAAGATGTCACTATCGTGCCGTCTACCTTGTGACTTGAAGATATTCTGTCACATTACTCAGTAATTTCATTGTGTCGCTAAACCTTTAGAATGGAAGCACAGCAATGCGTAAACTAAACTACTAACTTAACGGTGGAAATCGGTGAGAGTGAGGTAGCAATACAAACGACCTTATTATGTAGTCTACCAGGACTCCGCGCTGTTCATGATAGTAGTCAACGTTGAGCAATAACAAGTCGCGATCGATCGAAGACGTTGTGGTAACCGTTTCTAAGATATCAATTGATTAATTAATCAAGTTATTCAAACATAAACTATAGTTTTCTTCTTTATTGTTGTAAACTTACTTAGCTTTATATAATTTACCTACTGCAGCAGGTGTCGTATATCCATCCAGAGCAGTGCAGCTCAAGTGCACAGGGCAGGGATGGGCAGCAGCATCCCCGTCGTGATAGTTGCGCTCTGCGATTGCCAACATGCTTATCCAGCGCGGCAATCATGGGCAAAACACCTCCTTTCGTGGAGAGGCTTCTGTCCAGCAGTGGACTTCCAATGGCTGGTATGACGATGATGGTGATCCAGTTTGTAACAAAATATATAAATTAATATTTATATTGCTGTGGAAAGAAAAACTAGCCAGCATCATTATCATCAAAGCAACTATAGACAATCCATTGCTGGACATAGACCATCTCAAAAATTTAATTTGCCTATAACTGCCGAGCTGGGAGAGGCGAGAATTTTGCTGCCGATTCCTGCTTTGTTCAATTTAAGCTAAGATGTATGCTGGTGAAATCTTGATAAATCGTAGAGATATCGAAATAATTACATTAAATTATTGCATCCTAAAATGATTTTATTGCATTTTGTAATTGCAACACCTTACGCGCCTGGACAATTGCTACGGCCAAAAATGCAAACTCAATTTTTGCCTATTAATTTGAAAAAGGTGTTAATATGTTGCACTAGCAATAACTCTCTTCGCAAGAGATTCTTCTTGCAAATTATGGAGTGTATGAAATAATCTAAGTAAGGTTTTCATGTATAGTTCAATATGTTTTGTCTAAATAGTCTATGACAATATATTGTGACAATAATAGTCGAAAAAATAAGGTGCGGCTTTTCCTGCCCAAGTCCGTGTATTTCCTGTGGTCATATCCACGTAACTGGTAAGGATTTCTATGAGTAATGATCATTTGATCCTTTATATATATCTTAGTATTAGAATTATATGCATTCTCGAATAAGATTTAAATAACTCAACAACAAACATACCTTTTGCTATCATCCGTATTTGAGGATTTATACTGCACATGGAACCTTTATAGTTTCAATATGTCTATCGCATATACTGCCCCTAGCTCACTTCAAAGACGCTTTTATGAAAAGCTGTATTTGCCGTCGATTTATATTTATCCTGCCTTGCTGTCAAATAATATAGTTTTATATATTATTAGCCGTGCGCGACTTCGTCCGCGTGGATAAGTTTTTTTGGGTACCATACCTCTTTACTTATACCTTACTTTACTCATACCTTAACTTATATAAACTTTGAATGTCATGTTCATTTATATCGAATCAATGGCCTAAAAAATTAGTTACAAGTTTCTACCTCCTAAAATAGTGGAAAAGGGGGATGAAAAGCTGTATGGGAGATACAGCTTTTTATCCACCTTTTTGACCCCTCACAACCCTTATTTTGAATTAAAAAATAGCCTATGTCGTTTCTCAGGATCTAAAGATTGTCTGTGCTAAATTTCATCAAAATCTGTTAAAAGGTCTAAGCGGAACAGCGTAACAGACAGACGGACAGAGTTATTTTTAAATTTATAATATTAGTAGGGATATGATTGGACTATGAAAAAACATCGTACTAACTCCAAAAAGAATTATATATAAAACACCGTTATTATTCGTAGTATACCGTATATAAAACAAAGTCGCAAAAGCCATTTTCTTGACACTTGGTTATTATATATAATGAGTAGTATTTTGGCATAAAATATAAAAAATTAAAACCAGTTTCACGTCAAACTATTGTGACTTCATTACTATATACTATCGTGAATTAATTTGTCTAATTTCCAAAACCAATTTGAAACTCAATATTTATCATGAAGTGTTTAATATCGATTACAAAATTTAGACGATAAGTTTCGCCGAAATCGCCGGTGTTATTAGAGTACACACAGAAATATCTGCGTATCTAGTTTAAAAACTTACATTCTGAACGAAAATTAAAAAGTCAAAGTCTACTATGTCAATAATGGTGACACATAGAGTAGTGTTGTAGTAAGCTCACAAAATGGAGGAGTTCAATTGCTTCAATTATGTGCAGCATCACAAATTATTGCTAGAATGAGTTGTTGTTTAACAATAGTTAAAAATATTTTTTTTTTTCCAATTAATTTTAAGACCTAGCGACCTTGTAAGTTTTCTCCAAATATAACCAGAATTTCATACTAGTAGATTATTCCTAAGTATGAAGTCGTAAACCATTTATCATAAGCAGATTTTTTATTTATGGCGACTTCAAATATATGATTTTATGACATTGAAACTATTATTTTTAACCAACAGGTAACTTTTGGCTAAATTTTTCAATATAAAAACATATCCAATGTTTTAGTCAAAGGTTTTTAAAAATAGACTTTGTTTTTACAATGTATACAATTTTCCTACAAAAATGTATTTAGTTTTTAAGCAATACATGTTATAAATAAGTTTGACTTTATTGCAATTTTAATACAATCGAACAATCAATTGTAGTTAAGTTGTGTCCATCCCTAAACTTCCACGTCTCTTTGTTCGTCCAATGGAAAACGAGTATTATGAATGTCACGTGGTGGGGGAACGTACCAAGCACGATTTCCGAACGAAACGAAATATTCATCTCTGCGCTGTCAACAAATTTGTCGTGGCGCGACCGGTTGGCTTAGATAAAGTAAAGTTTACTTCGTGATTGTGAAGTGTTCTGTGAAAATACAATGCTTATTGATTATTAAGCGTAACGGATATAGTGTTCAGTGGATTTATAAACTATCCGTGTAAATTTCGGTAAGTTTAAATTAAATTTGTTTTATTATTAACTTTGTTTTACGTACCTGAAGTTTATTTGACTTTTGTGTTATCTGAAAGTTTACAGATTTCAGCCATGAAACTATTTTGACTCTTATTGGAATATGTTATCCATTAATTTATCTTTCATAAAAAAAAGAATCTGAAAGCGATGTTGGTTGTCTATTTGTTTTAATTAACAAATATGCTACTTTCGGTATTACAAGAGTCGTTGATACATATTTATTGAATTGACATATTTTAATTATTATTTATACGTCATAAACAGCACTCTAACTCGTTCATTAGCATTCTTCGGTACTTTTATCTAATTTAATAATTTCGATTTATATATTTCTACTCCTATTTTCTTTCTTTGATAACTTGTTATATTCATGAGATTTGTAATCAGTAAATTTAAGGTTTATATACAGGTTACAAGTTATTTAACTAGCTATACTTCCTTTAGTACTGTATATTGTATACAATTAGGTTAGTTGTATAAATTTACTACAAGTTTGGAAAAGCTATTGTTGTTGAAAAAATATTGTAAAATGTAGTATATGTTAACAATGAATTTAATATTTATTCTCCACATAGAATTTTAATATATTAACCTATTAGCAAAGCAATCTCAAGCTAGCACTTGATATACACAGACATTGTAGACATGTTGTCTAATACTAACGAAATCTGTCCCAATATTTTCAATTTACGAATAAGTATATAGTTTCAAGTAATTTGATGGTTACATAAGGCTTGTATATAAACATATTTAGTTTATCAGTACAGCACACAGATCTAGACCATTTATCTATAAGTGCCCTATTTCCTTGATTGTTACTACTATAAACCTAGAAGCTGGGGAGAAATTGAACTAAGGAATCTTCATAGAGGTGCTATTGCACCAATACTGCAAAACCGAAAGTTGCATTAATACAATTATTTGTTACCAAGTTTCTTTCTTCTTTGGACTTAATTGTAAGTAATTGTAGGAAACCATTCTGTATTTTTCCTTTTATTGGAATTTAAAATATCATAACTAATATTCTCTAGGCTTTAGTAAAAGAGCTATATATAGTTTATTGTAAGTATTTCATAGAGATAGCAAATATTAATAAAATATTATAGATCTACTGTGATTAGTCTATCTTGCAATAAAACATGGCAATAAGTACAATTAACATTGTTGTCATAAACAGATAAAAGAACTTGCCATTTTGTAATAACAGTATTATTTATATTATATACTTGTAGTATATTTACCTATTTAATAACCCAATTTAAATTCAACTGCATCTTTTGATAATCAATGCTAGTTGAATGAATATAAAAAATATAACTTTTTAAATTGGACAACTGGTTAGAAGTTGTTGCCTATTGCACTAGATTATGATTCCAACTTAAAATAGAATCAAATGTGGAATTCTAATGTGTTTTATCAAAACTTCATTGTGGTATAGGGAAATACATTGCTACCATTGACTTCAAAATTGTATAATATACTAAGAAAAGACTTAAATTTAACTTACTTAGATTTAAACTGACTTAAAAAAGTACTAGGAGGTTCTCAAATCAACTGTACATTTTTTTTAAGAACAGAACTTAGGTCATCCTTGACTTTATTCACAGAAGATTTCCATCTTTCTGTTGATTTACAGTATTCATGCATTGTATCAGATTCCCAGAGTATGAATACTTTTATTTTTCCCATAATATTTTTTTTTAATATTTGGGTAATTGAAAATAATTTTACAGGGATACTTACTTTAATTTACTATTTACTAGTTATCTAGTACTCTGTTTAAAAGGAAGTTTGCAGTTACCTTGTTGGTTGACCTACATATGATATTTTTTTGGTTGGCCTGTGGTCTAATGGATGGTGGTGGTGGACTAATTCAATAAAAAAAAATGTTTTTGGCAGAATAGCAGCTGAAATTTGCAATGTTTATTTTTAACTTGATATGAGTATTTTAATTGGGCACTTGCATTGACTTTCATCAAAATTTGATTTATGTTTGTTTTTTTATCATAAAGCAGACAAGGGTGTATTGATTTGCCAAAGTGCACCTAGGGATCGATATAAATGTAGCCTCTTAAAGTCGATGGAACAGGTCGTATTTATCGGCGATTCTAAGTTCCGTGAATCAAGTGTTACCTATATTTAATTGAAGGTAAGCACTCGATTATCAGCTGGAAATTGTTTCTGTGATTGTATCAATGATATTATCAGCTTGGTCCTGTGATAGTCGGCTCTTTGTTCTTAACAATCAGCCGGTACGCCATTGTGTTTCTGTACAATAAAACACAATAAAAATTGCATATCTGTGCCACAAAACAAGGCTGCTAGCTAACAATGCAACAATTTGGCCAATTTAAAGTGGTAGGTGTGTTGGATACCTATAGAAAAGTATTTTCTTTAAATATGTAGTACCTTTCACTAAGGTCATGTGCTGGTCCGTAAACCTAACCTTGGTATACCCTTCTAACCTTTAGAATTTAATACATTTTTTAGTTGTTACGTAAGGTATAAGTATAGGACGTTATAAATAATATCAACGAAAAATTATGTTTTGTTGTTTAAAATATTTATTACTCTATTCACATCGTAATCACACTATCGTAATATGATATCATTGATAGCAAACAATCAGTTTTCTAGAAAACTCGCTAGCTATCTATACATTTATTAATTCAAAGTGTACTTTAAGCTGAACTGGAACATTCCCTACCTACACCAATATTACAGATTTTTATCGCGATAACAAGGAAAAACGGAAAATACGATTCAATTTTTTCAATAAATGCACCCATCACGTGATCGTGATATCGGAACAATTATAAATAATAATTGTACCGCCAGATAACACAAAACGATAAAGTTCCAATATACGTTCGTAGAATATATGATAATCGCTATCGGAGGTGCCGTGATAGTACAGTGAGAGTGCTTATCGCAAGACTTCAGTGGTTACGTGTCCGCAAACCTGTCCGCACATAACATGGCCGAGTACCGCGCAGGGAAATCTGGCATCAACGCCGACGCCCAGGCCAGGATCCACAGCAAGTACAACGATGACATCGGCCGCGAGATCCTCGAGTGGGTGCGCAAGCTCACCGGCGAACCGGCGAACACTTCCGGCGACGCTGACAATGTCTACGAGGTCCTCAAAGACGGCACCCTACTCTGCAAGCTGGTGAACGCCATCGAAGAAGGGTCCGTCAAGAAAATCAACCAGTCTACCATGGCGTTCAAGTGCATGGAGAATATCAACGCGTTCCTGGAAGCCGCTAAGAAACTGGGCGTGCCCCCGCAGGAAACATTCCAGACTATCGATCTCTGGGAGAAACAGAACTTGTACTCTGTCCTGATCTGCCTCCAGTCTCTGGGTAGGAAGGCTGGTAACTACGGTAAGCCTTCCATCGGTCCGAAGGAGTCTGACAAGAATGTCCGACAATTCTCCGACGAGCAGTTAAAATCGGGCCAAAACGTAATTTCGCTGCAATACGGCACGAATAAAGGGCAGCAAAGCGGCATTTCCTTCGGCAACAGACGCCAGATGTGATATCGTAGACCGTGTAATGTATTCCTAACTTATTTGTAAAAGTATTTAATAAACCTTTTTCAGTTTTGTAAATCCGACTTTTTTTTACGTATTAATAATCATTTTCTCAGAGATAAGATATAGCCCAATCGTTATCTACTCGAAGTGCAAACTTGCAGTGCTAGTTATTGCAATTGTATGTTACAGAAACCGTTATTTGTAATTTGTACCATAAAGTAGATAAATATAGATAATAAAAGTTTATTTTTCTAACGCTCCGTGTTATTTTTGTCAGTATGGTGACCTTTATAGACTATTTCTGTACAGTTTAATATATTCTTCCAATAATTAACTCAATTTTGCATAATGTTGACGACATTAAGAGTTCATGTGCTCTTTAACACATATTATTATTAATACAAGATGATTAACTAATTTGCCAAATCATTAATAATTTATCAACTAATTATCTGTAATATTACGTTATCAAAATCCGTAGGCCCAATAAACAAATGCTTCCCCTGAATAAATGTCAAGGGGTCAAATTGCTCCCCTCGGAGACACGGAGCGCGGTATTTACGTCATCATCGCTATATTGATCAAACCCCCAAATGCCTCGTTACCAAGAAGTCACTTTAGATACCTAGTTATCGTTACCTTTCAAACATTTAAAACCTATACCATTAATATTTGATATGCCAATTATAGGGAAATATCAGAAAACATACCAACCATACACCAAAAAACAGCATCAAATCATTCGTAGAACGTCTATTTTTAGACTTAGGCCTCCCAAGAATTCCTATTGGATCCATCATAAGGGTTTTGCCAGACATTGCTGCACCAGGCAGCAGTAGTGGCTGTAGCTTGGCGACGAAGATGCTGCTACTCATCCCTGCCCTGAGGATATTAAGCCATTTGTTGTTTCCTCGTCCTCTCTCACGACACCTGGCATAGATGGAGGTGTTATTCTACTCTGCCAGTATCTTCATGGACAATGTTACACAAATTAAATCAAATGCATTCTTAATACCAGTATCGATTGCAAAATCAAATAACCATTGATAAGTACCGGTAAGCGAGGCAGCCCATTCGTATTATTGATCGACAGCTACCTGCTTGACTTGTTTTTTCGTGTCTACCAAATGACGTCATGCAGTTAAAACAAAACTAGGTAAATGTCAGCACCCTATAACGTAGCGGAAGGCACAGTCACGCGCCGGCAGTCAACGGAAACACGGATATCCGAACCCTAGCGTAACACCATCATCCATTTCACTTGCATTTATACAGAGCCAGCACGTGTAAGAGAGACGGAGTGACACGTGCGATACCAAAACGGTTCCCCATTCGCTGCTGACAGTGACCCCCGACATTATGTTTGTTTTGGTTTTCGATGAAACTCGTCTCATGTTGGTGTCGCTGATCATTTTTATCCAGATGTTAATTATTGGTAAATGTGCAAATGACTTTGCTTTTGGTATAATTAAATATACATAAACTAAATTGCAAATGATAGCTTAGATTCATAGCAGTTTGAATATAAAAATTTTGAGGTTGATGAAATTAATAGATGCTTACTACTTAATTCTGGACGTCGTATGAACGCAAACACCACATAGTGACTGAAAGATATATTGTCACATTACCCTCTAACCATCAGAGTCCAGCTAAGCTACGCTCTGTGATTGTCACCACGCCTGCCAGTCGTGGAAATTGTTGGGCAAAACCCCGAGAGTTATACATCATCTTGGAAGCTTTATGGATGGATGGATGGATATGATAATGATGAAAAAGAAAAGTAGAATGACAAAACACAACACAAAAATAATAATGGGGAAGTATACAAACTTATTTGAAAAAATTACTAAGCAAAATTTCGAAAATAGTCTGAACACTTTCATTTAAATGACAATGAGAAACTATTGCATTATTATTATCCATGTAAAAGGTTCCTCAAGTACCTAGATACTAAAAGCTATATGCAAATAATAAAAGTAAAGTAATTGCAAATTCGCTTAGCACTAGAATGATAGTGTTCAAGTATACATGTTTATTTAAATAAGTATCTTAAGTGTCATCTTTATTTAAATAGGTCTATCATAGGCACTCTTAAATCGTCATAAAAAGACTATGAGTATAGATTTGCTAATTACAATTTTACAACACAAACAACCAATGACAACCAATGTTATAAGTCATTTCAATAAATAGGTCATTGAATGTCCTTTAATTCTAGTCTACCGGTGCTATAATAAAGTTTACAGCAGGTTAATTACGTGAGCTTTCAAGAACCGAACCTGCAAGCAGAAAAGAACCTGCAAGAAAATCTGATGATGATATGGGTTCGGGTTGGTAGAGATCCTATCAGGTGCCTATAAGAACAGGCTAGACCTAGTTTAGGTACCTAAGTATCAAAATGTATTTTAGTTTAAGTTACCTTTTGTTGTTGAATAAAGTTATTATTATTATTATCTTGTGCGCTAAAGCTTGATCGCTTGTAGGCTTGAACTCCACCCAGGATAAACACTAACATGATGAATATTTGTGTTTCTTTCGTGTCGTTAAATATGTATTTACAATTTAACTATTGTATTTGTGATTCCTTTGTTGTTCTCTGATGTCCGTAACACAAGTGCTCTAAGCGATTTATCTTAGAGTCAGGTCGATGTATGAGATGTGTGAATTATCGAAATTAGATTAAATATTATATTAACGCATATTATAGCTTTCCCCTTCAATTACATATGAATGCAAGTACTAAATTGGTTATAAAATTACTATAGTTGACTAGTGAAAGTGTATCTAAAATCATGACTTAACATCATGTATCTGGTTCCACCGCGATTGACACCACAATGTTGTTTGGGCAACGTCATTTATCATTTTATTTAGAAATGGCCTTAGTCATCTTGGAAAATTAAAAAATAACAAGAAATAATCCAAGGCTTTTGAAAGTAAATGCATATTATGTCATTTATACTTGTGTCGTCTGTGTAAGCAGACACGGACCGCTCTCTCATCATCATCACAACAGCCATTGGAAGTCCACTGCTGGACATAGGCCTCTCCAAGAAAGACGGCTTTTTGCCCATAATTGCCGCGCTAGGCAAGCGTTTTGGCATAACGCACGCAACGGGGATGCTGCTGCCCATTCCCACCCTGTGCATTTTAGCTGTACTATTTCGGATGGATATACCGCAATCTGTCGGTTCAGGTATCTTAGTCGTCACCTCTTACTGCACCTGGTGCAGTGAGAGGTGACGACTTGGTACTATTCTACTTAGTCGGTATCTCACGGCATACCGCTCTCTCCTTAACTGTTAATGATTAGTATGAATACATACGCCTAAGAGTATTTCCCTCTAAAAAGTACGGAACGGACATTCCAGCGTATATATTTATTTCAGTAACATATGTAACCATTATAGTAGATAATTCCTTAAAAGTCGACTTAATATTTAGCAAAAGATTATATAAAGATAAAATCAGAGCTCTACGTCTTTGCCCGCGAAGTTCCTTTTCCCGTGAGAATGTGAGAAATGATATAGCTTTACTATTTGTTGATAATATAACTATTTATTCTTGGAAGAGTTTTTAAAATCGATCCAGTAATTATTCAGTTATTTTTTACAAACGTACAAAATCTTTCATATATATATATATATATATATATATATATACACTCACTAGCAAAAAAAACGGGCGGTTTTGATTCTTCTTTAAAAAAATCGAAAACAACATTGATGTATATATATATCAATGTTGTTTTATTACTTTTCCTTGTTTGTATTTTGTCATTATTCTTCAGGTACAAATTGCAAATACTACAATATATTGTCACAAGTATTATGTAACCCATTTAATTTTGTATTAATAACTTCAGGTTCAGTAACACCAAAAGGTCTTCCTAAACATCGTTCTAGCTCTATTCCCACGTTATACGATATCGATCGTGCTTGCAAGGCTTCTGTTGACAGACACGCTACGCCGCCTCCGCCGGCCCAGCTCTTGACCGAAGGCCCGGCACCGTTACTCCATCGCTCCGGCCAGATTATCTACCGCTAACGGGATGATATCCGCCTCGAGTGCATTGCTTTTCTGCATTCAACTACCACTATTCGATCCAAATTACGGGGAGAGCTTCAACTAATTTATCATTATAATCTTATAGGCTTTGCAAACTCTGTGTAGAGATTTATGGAAAGTAGCTTTCGAATGTATTGCTCGCTTTCAAGTAATAAATTAAGCCGAGTGATGTGGCCTATATTATTATAATTAATGTGTAAGCAGATCGGATCAACATTGTATATGTTAAAATTTTAATGTTTACAACTTATTTTATCCTCGTATACAAATGCGAATGGATTTTGCTTCTTGAAACGAATAGTGCAGTACTAGTGAAGCACGCTTGCGTAACGTCAAAAAGACGACATAAAACTATCACACTCTAGTTACTGGAGTTAAGCAACTTGCCCCAAAGTTTCTATGTTCACTGGGCAAGACATTATTTATGGCCACACGGCCAAGTTTTTTGTGTCAAATCGTTTAAGTCGGTCCAGTTTTTTCGATTCGTACTTCTTTTTCCACAATTCGAAACTTAGTTGATTTTACGCACATTTGTCACCATTCAATTATGCAAATAAGTTCTTGCACCTCATTTTATGCTTCAGTTTCAATTATAATGATTTGTAGTTATAGACATTTTTATCATATAATTACCGTTCTTAAAGAGGTGTTATTACTACCTTATAATGAAGATCTTTATGACTTCCAACTATCTTTAACACGTCGAACATAAAAAATGTAAAAGTTAATTAAGCCATTATGTTACGGTGATTATCAGAGTTGTTTCCATTAATGTCTATTGCACATTGCATTATGTCCATAGACTTCGTCGTACTGACTTTAATTAGATATCCCAAATGCTATCTGATGTTGCCTTCGACTAATTGTTATTGCTAGACCATCCTTTTTGCGCAGTTTGATCTCCCTATGCCAGTGCGTCATATCAGCGAAGGGGGCTAAGCCTCAATTGATATGGCCCTGTGCATGGCCCGGCGATGATTTATTCGTTAACCTGCAGTATTGATACGGCTTGACTTCTGTACCCACAATTATTATAGCCAATTGTGTCTGATTGGTAATAGATTGTGTCTTATACGGGGTCGCAAGGTCTATTACAAGTTGTTTGCTGACTTCTGCGCTATCAAAGTAAAAGGAAGCACCTGTTATTAGCAGAACGCAAGGAATCGTCACTTGAAAGCGCTAAATGATGTATATAATGGTTTCCTCACATAGATTCAAAGATGCAATACATCGCCATGATAGTTCGTGGTCTTACAGAGAATCATCTAGAAATGGATGAAAGTAGAATGACTGCAGAAATATATAGGGCGGAAGTGAATGGAATATTTCGTATAAGACGACCTAGCGACTATTCTATAACCAGGTGGAAGATGTATTAAAGAAGGACTACGTCGGAAGTACTAAGAATAAACAAACGTGTAAAGGGAGCGAGATAAGCATGCCAAGATGGTAGCAAGTGGAGGTCCATAGTCCCCGCCTGCCCTGATGGGACACAGGCGTGATGTATGTATGTAGAACGAAAAGACATATATTTCTTTATTTATTTTAAGGACAAGCAACAAATCAGACTCCATTTAATATATAATGACAGTCTTAGCGATAGCCTGCCTCGACATGATTAATTGTGATACATAGAAAGCGAACAGTTTTAACTCTGCTCAATATTATTAAAAATTACCTCACGATGTAAGTAAGAGTGCATTTCTCTTAAGCAAACTCATTTCATTTAAGGAACGACATTTCTCTTAAGGAACGGTTATGGCTTAAGCAGGTATGCCCTGCTTAAGCCTTAACCGTTCCTCGCCCTGTGCTTTGAGCTGCACTGTTGAATACGGATGGATATCCCGCCGTCTATCGGTTCTGATACCTTGGGCCTCTATCGACACCTGGTGTATGGGGAGATACAATTTTTTCTATATCATAGCTAATAACGGTAATGCTATTTAAAATTTACTTTCTCGGTGTACGTAAGAGGTCATTTCTCATAAGCAAGTAGTTAATGAACAATATAAATATACAAAGTGTATTTGCGGAAACGACAAATCCGTTCCATGCCGGCGGCTGCGCGGCTCGTTGTGTTCATGTATCAGAGCGCGGTATCTTGTATCGCTTACGTTACATCTGTAACAATGTAATGATGCAGTTTTTTCCTGCTGTCATAATTTGTACCTCTTGTACCAGTTACTTTCTCTGATGAGCGATGAGTGACGAGCCGACGATTAGAACAGATTGTATCTGATCTCGCGGTAACGACCACGCGATTTCCGAGAACGTTATCTTTTTATTATTATAGCGATTAAAACCTGTGTAACATCTTTAATGTTGCATACTCCTTCGACATTAACAACTTTCGTTTGTGCTCTCCTGTTTCTTTATCCATCAACGATTCATGGCCCAGATGGTAGTGATCCTGTTTTGTGCGCCTAAAGTCGTGGGTTCGATCCCCAAATTCGGACAAAAATTTACATGATGATATTTGTGTTTTTTCTGTGTCTGAGTGTTAAATATATGTGTTTAAGTATTATTTTTGTAATTCCTCTGTAGTCTGACGTCCGTAACACAAGTGCTTTAAGCGACTTATTTCAATCAGGTCAATCTATGAGTTCGGAAAATTTATTTATTTATTATTTAATAATTGTTTTACTTACTTGTGTTACGGACATCATACAACAGAGAAATCAGAAATATACTACTTATATATACTATATTTAACACCCATATACAGAACAAACGTAAATATCATCATATAAATATTTGTCTTCAGCCCAGCATTAAGATCGGTTGACTAGTTCAGAAGTGTATTCGTTACAAACGCATAATATTATAGATGTAGCTTTCAAATGACGAAAGAATTATTAAAATTTGTCGAGTATATTATAAGATTAACCGTACCAAACAAACAAATAAAAAAATATTTCCTTAGTATATATATAGACAAACATACTAAAATATGAATCGCCCGTTTACATATTTCTATTTTATATAGACATCTAATTTTTTTGTAAATATAACATAGCCTATGTTACTCCAAAATACGAGTAATGTAGCTTTCTATCGGTGAAAGAATTTCCAAAAATCGTTCAATAGGTTTTAAGTTTATCCGTTACATACAAATAAATGTTTCCTCTTTATAATAATAATGTTGATAAAGCACTCGAATAAAAAGGATCGTATTATTCGATTTACAATTGAATCGGACACAGTGTCGGTCAATAGCTGTGCAGAATTTGCATTTAGCAATCACGAAAACCGTTGCAACGGGCGATGCGTTGAAATTTTGTCTGTTTAATGCAATATCTTCGGTCGGTGGAAAGCGTCAGTACGGATTAGCGGAGCGAATTTACCGGTGGAACTGTTCATTGGACGGAATATAACCAGGCAGCGGTGACCAAGTTCGGAAACCAGTTTTAGTGAAGCCGAATACGGTGGTGTTTGTAGACCTTGGCATTGAGGGAACACGATGGCTATATTACTCACCGTGCCTTTTCCTCTTTTGTGATATGAGGTGTTACGTCACCGCTAGCCGTGTGATGTGAATTTTTATCTATTTCATAATCCACCCAGAGCATTGTTATAGTGTATTCAATTGTTATTGCCGTGTTCGCGTGTCAATGGTAGCTTATTTTGTGTTACGAGTGAAAAAAAAAATGTTCCGGTGGATTATTTACCGACAAACGGTATATTGCTTAATTGCGCTGCGATTTCGCGGCCGAGCAGCTTGCGTCAACATTTTCTTAATTTTAAATAGTTTTTAGAAATATGTGTCGCGCGCTTGTTTATCATTTCGCAGTTGGATGCTTTAAATCTTACGCAGTGGCCTGAATCTGTGAACAATAATCCGTCTGCGTGCTCCGTCGATGGTTAGGCTATCATTTAAATATGTCTGTATTCAATTGATGTAGGGATTCAGCTAGCAGGTTGTTGAGGGTGCTTTATTTATTGACATAAACGTACATAATTACGGGAAACTATGAATGTTTGAGCAACGTAGGTATTGCCAACTAAGGATGCATATGGCATCCTTAAGTCACGGGTTGATGCTCAGAGTAATAGCCTATACTATACCCCGGCTACGCACGAGTGCAATAAGGAAAAAAATTTTATTGTGGGTTGTCTATAAGAGATAGACATATAGTACGCCAGACAATTTTGTAGGCTTCTTTAAGGTGTACAATACTATAGTACATTATTTTGATCAATCTCATCCGGTTCAGCCAGCGTTTGCAATGTAATCGCAAAACAATGTGTTTATTTACATCACATTAGATACTTTTAAAATTATCAGTGTTTCTCCATTATATTATACATGTTATATACATATAAAACTTCGTCTTGAATCATTCTATCTATTAAAAAAATCACATCAAAATCCGTTGCGTGGTTTTAAAGATCTAAGCATCCACAGAGGCCATACAGCGGATACTGTTTTATACTATGTAATGAAATTCTAAACTAAAATTAATGGCTTCTCTCACCCTTCAAACCGGAACACAGCAACGTGAACACTGGTTTTTGGCGGTAGAAATAGATCAGAGTGAGGTACCAATGCAGACGTTTCAGATCAATCGTCTATTACGACACCTGGTACATGGGAGGGTACTTTTATACGTATATTATTTAATACTGCATATTTGTTTTAATGCTATTGGTCTTTGATACATCTTGAGCTTCATTAGTTGTGCGTGTAATGTACCAGGAGTGTAGGAAGGAGCACCGCATATTTTGTTTGCAGGTGTTTCTGTACGCCTACACCGGGCAAGATCAAGTTATGCGTAATCAGTGCGTTCATCGCTCCAGACTAGTTAGTTCGCTTGTTCGATGTTATCGCTTTTAGCAAACATCATATTAAGTGTTATGTTACGCTGGTTCGCGTGAAAACACGTCGAATTTTACCGCCTAATGTCTCCTTAAAACATTCTTCAGTCTAACTAAATAGCAGCCATAGTTCAAGCTATTGCAATAGTATTTTTTTATTGCTAATCTATATCTTTTTTATTGTTAATATTCGAACGAATAAGCGAAAAACATTCACAAGGAAATTGATTACAACTAACGATTATAAAATGAAAATATAATTGACTTCGTGGTATGCAGCAGTAAGTTGGCGACAAGATAAAATCGGGACTGCGCAACATTAGTGTTGCCGATTTCCTTTCAAATATATTATTACTTAAGTATGAAACCAGGTAATAATTCGTTGTGTTTATGATGAAAAATGACTAATCTTATGGATATTTATATCTATTACCATTTCCATTGTCCCAAGCTTCGAGATAAGATAATGAGCGGCTAATGACAGACCGTATAGCGGGTTTATCGTTTAAATTGGTTTTATAACACCTGAGACTATCACTGCACAATACTTATTACATTGATAAATTGTTTAATTATTTATTGCTTAAAAAAAAGGAGTGGTTCTGCGAGTGCGATTCACGACTATTTCTCTATAGTCTTTGCATTCAAATTAATGGTGAGTCTTTCAGTTTCTTACACCTATCAATATTAATGTATGCTATGATTTCTTGGAAGATTGTCTGGATGGACTAGAGTGTCAACTACGTATTGTCAATTCCGAATACATTAGAAAGATTGCATACGATTACATACATGTACAAACGCACGCTTATTTCCTATAGATAAGCTGAGACTTGATTGTTATTTGTTTCAATCTATTTGTGGATTGGAGAATAATGGCGGTCGATGATACATACTTTTTGCTATATATTTTTTTTTTATATTAGCATGCGGAAAATCCCAACTCCGTCTGGTAAATTATTAGTGTTTCCAACTACCTAACTTTATGACATACATTAGGTAATACAGTATTTTTCTAGAATTGATCCCGTATAAACCTAGTCCTAACAATTACAAACACAACTAAAAAATAACTATAGAATTTTGTACAGTTGTTCTAGAGATATACGCTACATACATTTCTGCTATTATATATATGTAAATATCACTAAAAAATCTATCACTAACTGTCAAGAACCCCAAACTGTAGATGCATAAGGAGAAACGTAAAAAAACTACGTGAGAACCTCGTACAAAAGTCGTTAGCATAGGTACTTATTTGGTTATTGCTTTGCATTATCGTATTGCTGTGTTCCGGTTTGAAGGGTGAAAGAGGCAGCAAAATCACTGGGTAATGTGACGTTATAAGTTTAAGTCATAAGGTTGACGTCGTGCTTGTTTGCTGGTTAGCTGGTGACGCTTACTGTCAGGTGAACTGTATTGTTTACAGAAACCTAAACGGCGAGCCCATTCTGCATCTCAAACGTCGTATTCCTCAGTTAATTATCAATACCAAGTCGAATGTATGTACAGTGCTGCGTGATTCCCAACTTGACCCCGTTGGGGGTTAATGTCAATTTAGAGTCGCACGCCACGCTTGTGAGTCACGGGCGCTAAATTCGCCGTGGCAAGAACCCTCGAGTTTCCGTTTTGATTGCGCTTTCTTTGTCTGCTCTTTATTTGCAGACTGACAGTACAGTTTTAAAATAGATTAATAAATTAAATACTGCTTCTCGTTTAATTCTTCTGCCATTAATTATGTATAAATATAATTAAATTTGCTGTCCTGATAGACGTTGTCCTGTCCAAACTTACCTGTTTAATTATATCAGCCATTGGAAGTCCACTGCTAGACATAGTCCTCCCAAGAAAGAGGGAATTTTGCCCATCATTGCCGCGTTGGGTATGCGTGTTAGCAATCGCAGTGCGCAGCTTTTAACAGGTATGCTGTTGCTCATCCCCTCCCTGTACGGCTTTTTGAGCTACACTTTTGCGGGTGGATATACCGCCATCTATCGGTTCTGGTACCTTAGTCGCCTCTTACGACAACTGGTACAGGGAGGTATTGTACCTATGTTTATCATATAAAAAAACTACTAATTTTAGAAAACTGCTTTTTTCGAGGTTTGCCGTGAGGTATCGGCAGAGTAGAATAGTACCCCCTAATGCACCAGGTGTCGTAAGAGGCGACTAATGTACCAAAACCGACAGATGGCGGTATATCTATCCGAAACAGTACAGCTCAAATGCACAGGGCAGGGTTGGGCAGCAGCATCCCCAAATCGCGAAATCTGCGCTCTTCGATTGCCAACACGCTTGCCCAGCGCGGCAATTATGGGCAAAATACTCCTTTCTTGGAGAGGCTTGTGTCCAGCAGTGGACAGAAAAAAGTCATCATACCAGCCAATGGCTGGTTTGACTTTTTTCTATGGCTTTAAAACGCGTTTAACTTAACATTTTACATTAAATTGTTGGGTTCTGATGCTAAGTTTCAGGTCTTAATGGTTGGTTGATAAAGTTTGTTTTGACTGATACTATATCTTCCTTTGCACTGACCTAACCTAAGCAGTTAATCCAACACGATTAGCAAGACATAGGTCAGTGACCGATTTTGTCAAATAATCATTTTATATGCTGTCCTTTCAATACATTTCTGCCAAATCGATGCATTCTTCGATCTTTTCAATGGCGCACTGTTTGTCACATTTTAATTACGAAACTGTTGAACGGATTTTAATTAATTATTTATTTAATTAATTCACACAATATCTCAAACATAAACCTAACTCCGTTAGGTTTATGTTTGAGATATTGTGTGTAAGTGTAAGTCGCTTAAAGCACTTGTGTTACGGATATTAGCCAACAGAGTAAAAAATATAATACTTAAAGACACTCAAACACAGAATAAACACAAATATAATCATATATGTATTTGTCCTGGGTGGTGATAGAAACCACGACCTTAGTCGCACAAGATAGGAGCACTACCATCTGCGCCATCCAATTTGTCATATGAATAGATTGGATAATAGGGAAATAATTAATACAAAAATCGTTTGCATTGGAACCTCACTCTCACCTATTTCTACCGCCAAATAGCTGTGTTTGCATTCAAGTATGAGTAGTGGTAGGTAGGTAGTGAAATTACTGGATAAAGTGACACGGTATCTTCGGTTTACTACGATGGCGGCACGCTTGTGATATTACGAGTGTCTATAAGTTGCAAAGACGCTTATTATCAAGCAAACTGTATGCTCGTTATCGACTTGGTCTTATATTAAAAAAAATTGGAAAAACATGGCTACCTATGATTCCGGACAAAGTCAGAAAGTCCCGTTGACTACCTCTATATATTAGTCTTAAAGTTCCATAATACTTTGATTGTCCTTGTTTAAGGTAAAAAAAAGTATATTATCCGATGCTGACGTAATAACATCAAATAGCTCTAAATGTGACGCACGCTTTTACAAACAACAGGGTTGTCATTTGACGCAGTCATTATATGCAATTTGTTAAACAGGTAATGATAAATGATTCATACACATTATGGTTTAGTGCCTCTTTTACGTTCGTGTTATAAAAAGAATAAGCCACGAACATAATATGTGGAATAAATTGGTTAATATTAGCATTAACACACATGTTGGTCGGTGATTGTTAGTTCTCACACTATGCTCACGCTCACGTGTTAGTGTGCGTGTGTGCGTTTGGTTCTCTCACTTGTGTATGCACATTACTAATGTAGAACAAAAGTATAGCTTCGAGACCAATGACGAATACAGTACTGTTGTGAGAATCATACATTTTAGTGTCTCTGTATTCAATATGGCCGGGCGCTATATTTTTTTTCTTTTTCGTTTGTACCTGTAAATTAATTCGAGACAACTTTTAAACATATTGGTAGTAGGTAGAATGGAACCTCCTTTCAGATGGTATAGAAGTTGATTGTTGTTCATATGGAACAAGGCAGGGATGGGCAGGAGAATCCCCGACGCTAGTAAATTTTGGGACATAAATCTCTGTTAACTGATAAAAAAATCCCTTGTCTCTTGTCTCTGTTAGAGATGACACTTCCGGTTATAAAGTCGTCACAGCTGACAGAAGGAATAATAAAAGCATAAACTACAGCAAAACTTAAATTGACAACTTACCTAACCTTAATTAAATAATTAAATCATAATTTTACTGTTTGTTGCGAAAATCTATAGCAATATTATTACGAAAGTAACTATCTGTTACGCTTTCACAACTTCAACCTTTTGGAAAGAAATAGGCTATATTCCCGAAGATCATCTTAGCAAAAGGCTCAATCAATATCTTTTTTTATGTCACACCAGGCTGACAGATTAACACAGTCCGCGTGATAGTAAGCGCCACTGCGGCCTATAGACGTTTGTAATATCACAAGAATATCACTACCGCGTTGCCAACCTTGTGACTTGAAGATATTATGTCATATTACCTATATAGTAATTTCACTGCCCCTCTCGCCCTTCAAATCGGAACACTGCAATGCGAACACAGCTATTTATCGGTAGAAATAGGTGAGAGTGAGGTACCAATGCAGAAGGGCTTTGTATGTGGTCTACCTCACGTAAATATACATCTTGAGCTGCAGCTCAGAACGACAGCTGTGAAACTTGTGTTTGAATTATTTTGATGGTTTTTTGTCCTAATGTCAGGAAAATTTCACATATATACGTATGTGAAAACTTTGTTAGGTAAACAATATAAATAACAAATCATGATGCCATGTCAATGACAGTGAAATACGACGTAAGAAGTAGTTTTATAAGTACGAGTTAATTCAATTTTATAAGACTGAAAATTTACCTTATTTACTAAATTTACATACGCGGTATTGAAATATCACGATCGATAAAAATATGCCAATACAAATAACTCGTGCGACGCTACAACTTTTTTTATAATACATGAATTAATAATAATTGATATCTGTCATGCAAGAAGTATATTGTCCTATTTGGGAAATAGATGTAACGGCAGAACAACGGTCTATTTCTGGCTCTACCCTAATATTTCCCACAGCATTGTTATAAAGGTTGACATAGGAAAGTGGAAGGCGCGGTCACTCCGCCCATTTACTGAAAATGGCACAGTTTGAGGCATCGAGGTCAGTTCCCATCACCTCATAGCCTTGTACTAACCAGGTGTTAATACTATCATTTTGCCAGCTTAGAAATGTGTCCTAAGCACTACAAATAAGGTCGAAAATATTTTAGGAAAGCGTGATGGGGGTTCTTCCAAGATTGGCTTACATTGCTATTGTGTCCATTGCGGACTATAATGTCAGAGTTCAACGACATTATGTCGCGATGTGTGCTGGTGTTGAAAATCTGGCATACTATTTGTTCTTTGGCATTTTTTTAGTAAGCGCTATTATATTAGGAACTCCTATTATTTTGCGCTTCTCAAAAAATATTATCATCGAATTGCATATAGGAATAGTGCAATACTTCTTTTGTTTATCTTAATAAAAAATACTAAAACTTTTGCACTTTGCCAACACGCTTGCCCAGCGCGGCAATTATGGGCAAAAACCTTCCTTTGTTAGAGAGGTCTATGTCCAGCAGTGGACTTCCAATGGCTGGTATGATGAAACTATATTTCACGATGGCAAATTCAATATTTTTTGTAGTCTAACTTTGCTTTAGTTATTTACTACTATAAACCACAGTAACTACCTGAGACATAGAAGGTGACCGCATACAACTGCAACAGGCACGGAATCTAGACAGATTATAAATAGATAAAACCAGATGCAACAGCTCGACCATAACTTGATATTTACCTTGAACTAATCGACATCCAAACTAAGAAGTTTTATTTTAAATTTATTAAAATACTGGCCGGTGCTGGTTATAGTAAATGTTTTCCTGGACGATAATGTTTTAATCGAGCAATTCTTTATCTAAAAGTAGTCTAATTTCTGATTAAAGAAACTTTGCTATATTAATAGTAATTAAAAATTGCTTTGTACAAAAACCTTACTTAGGAATAAATATCATCAGTATCACACTGCCATTGAAAGTCCACTGCTAGACATTGTCCTCCCCAATAAAGGAAGAAATTTTCCCAAAATGTTCGCGCTAGTCGAGCATGTTGGCAATCGCAGAGCGCAGCTTTCGCAACGGGGATGCAGCTGCCCATCCTCAACCTGAGCGTTTGAGCTACACTGCTCGGATGGATATACCGCCATCTGTCGGTTCTGGTACCTGTATCATGAGGTGACTACCTGCACACAAGGAGGTACTATTCTTCTCTGCCGGTACCTCACGGATTAATATAGAGCGGGATATTTGTATACTCCACTAGCTATTTAGCTTTATCGGCCAGTAAAAATTTGTACAACAGTTTTGTGGACTAATCAAAAAAGAAAACATTACAACCTAAATAAACAATATGGCCGATGGATTCCTAAGGTTCTGGAATTAAGACCACGTACCGACAAGCATAGCGTAGGGCGTCCACCCGCAAGATGGTTAGACGATCTAACTAAAACTGCACGATCACGCTGAAGACAGGCCGCATACAACCGGTTCTATTGGAGATAACTTAGGGAGGCCTATGTCCAGTAGTGGATTCTTGTGGTTGATATGACGATGATGATGATGAATGATAACAAACACTGACCTAAATGCATTTGAAACCTGGCTTTAAGACATGGTACCATATTTGTTCAATAATTCCGTTTGGTTGACAAAGATATAGGCAAATGGGCAATTGGAAGATGATGGTCGTGTCATCTACATACTGCTTGAGTGTTCTCGGGGTAACAGAAACTATGCTGAGAGACCTGATGTCGACAACATTGTGAGAAATCGGCAAACCATTGCTACACCGTTAAGCCGCATTTAAAATCTATTCCATTATTATGGGATTACAGATTTAAGACGAGGGCTAAGTTGTTCTGCATATTCCAAAGGTATATTAGTTAGAGTTAAATAAAACGCGCTTTGAAGTAATTATATTATAAACACGACAGTAAATGTCAGATATTAATTATTAATTATTTTGAACCATTCTTGTTTAATATATTATTTAATAAGAATGGTTTAAGAAATAGCGGCTTGATTTGTAATTTCCTTAGTTGTTACAAGGAAGTATTCTTGTCTCAGTCCGAGACTTGGTATACAGTAATTACTGCTAATTACAAATTACATTTGAGCCAGCAATGCGTGCGCACACGCAACATCTGCAGTGCTGCGAAAACTGCAAATGGGTCATTCTTGAATTTTTTTTTTTATTCGACTAGGCCAGTCAAAGCGTACAGTCCATAAGCGTCAAATTAGCCTATAGACGCTCGTAACATCACAAGGATAATACTAGGGCTTTGCCAACCTTGTAACTTAAAGATATTACGTCGCATTACTAATTAATTCCACTGCCCCCCTGCTGCGCCAAAGCTGCGTTCTGCGATTGCCAATACGCTTACCCAGCGCGGCAAAAATGGTCAAAATTCCCCCTTTCTTGGGGAGGAATATGTCTAGTAGTGGACTTCCAATGGCTGTTATGATCGGACGTGAACTGCTTATGATTACCGGAATCATAAGCAGTTTACGTCCTTCTCTAAGGTTCAAGCTATCATAATGACAAATTTAATTCACATCGGGCCACCGGTGTCGCTGTGAAATCGTAACAAACAAGCATATATGCATTTATAATTTTAAGATCGTGTAGCAGCTCCATCAGCTGACACCAATAGTTATCTGGCGAAAGTAGACTCAGAGCCTTATCTAATTTGGTCTTGACCGTGTCATCGCGTTTTGCGACAGCCTTCACGATCCAATGGTTAATACAATTAATAGAGCTTTGTTTGAACACTCATTTATCATATTCAAGAAGTGACAAAGACGAGTGACGCCGGTCGCGACGCGTGGGCCTACTTATTTCTTGCAATTACGTATAATGATTGTAATATTATTGTTCTAAATCCATCATAAAGATGTCTTTCAATAAACTTGGGGGATTTTGCCTGTAATTCCAAGAGGGAGACGTCATACAGAAGTCGTCTGCGTTCGCATTGCTGTGTTCTGGTTGGAAAGACGAGAGGTGCAATGAAATCGCTGGGTAATGTGTCATTATATTTTCAAGTGGCAAGGTTGGTAACTTCTTGTGATAACATTGGCTCTTTTGGCTCCGTTGAGGCTTACTATCACGCGGGCCGTATGCCTGTTTGTCGACTTAAATTTGTTCGAATAAAAATAAATCTGCTTACGCAAGATATTTCTTTTACATTGCCTCTATCGTCTTACT
This sequence comes from Heortia vitessoides, assembly GCA_020976665.1. NCBI lineage: Eukaryota > Metazoa > Arthropoda > Insecta > Lepidoptera > Crambidae > Heortia > Heortia vitessoides. The sequence goes on from JACJUM010002878.1 coordinate 16,170,646, forward strand.
ATTAGTTTATTGTTTGCCTTACCTTACTTTGTGGGATTTCCGCTCTTCATGTGCTAATCTCCTAGGGTAAGTGTGAAGTGATCCAGCATAAGGTCGCTTTATAATAAGCAACCTCACCTTTTCCCATTAGGACATCTGAAAACAAATGTGGACGTAATACCGCAATTACTTAAAAAACTCGAATATCATGACCACAAAGGTTGTTACAGATTCGGCCATAAATCAAACCTCGCTAGATATCTATATATATTTCTCACTGTCGATTAGATTAACCTGCTTTTTTTATTTGGGTCACCTTTGAATTTTTGTTAGACTTCGTTCTACGTTGAATGCGCGCATATTACGCAGCACTCTTGTGACCTATTGTGACTGTTATTTATTAATTGAAACTTATTAGAATTGCAAACGAATACTATATCGGATCACATACCGAATATCGAATATGCTCGCTTTCTGGTCGAATAATTTCACCAAATACTTGGGGTATAAGGTAAAATTATTCTGCCGGTAATATATAACAGGTGCCTATACGAGTATATAATATTAGCTGACTCGTCATGCGTTGTCCTGTCTTAACTATATACCTATGTTTATTAAGAAAAAGATACTGCGTCTATAGATTGACATATAATCTATCGTATTTCTGAAGTTCAATCAAACTTAGAATCCCTTTAGAAGTTTTGTTTAATTTGTTCATTAATAGAAATAATTTAACCAAATAGTATCTATATATTTTGTATTCGGCCTATACGGATAAAATCTCGCATTTTCGACACGCGCTATTTTTTGTAACAAATTTATATTGCATAATAGTTTAAAAAAGGTCGCCAAAAATGAAATACTAAGCAACAGTGGCGGAGTATAAAAATGAAATGAGTATCTATACTTCCTCGATAATGCAATTGTGAACGGTTATCAAGCCTAACAAAACCGATACAGAATCCGAACTTTCTTTTTGCTGTGGATAATTTTTAGTGTTCCTACGTTTTTAGGAGCGGTGCGCCATGGTAATTATTTGGACGTGATCACGCTTTCGTTCGCCATTTCGTTACCTCTCGCTGGCCTGCATAATTTCTATCCGTTTATTTACGCCAGTGTGTATTGTGTTTATTCATACGTTCACCCTTTTCTTGTTGTTTCGCATAATTTCCATTCTTCAGAGTCGCTTTAAACGGATTCGTTTTCACAAAACTTATGTTCGGCTGAGTTCAACGTGCTGTCTAGTTGATTTTATCTTTTGTAATAATGTCTTTGTCTTTTTTGGTATTTGTATAGAATTCGACTGATAAACTTTATCAATGTCATATTCTATCTATCGTATCGGGATAAAACTATTGACCAAAAACATCAACGCTATACTTACAGGTAGCGATATGAAATGTCCTTTTATTATAACTTTATTATTTATTAAAAAAAATAGTATTTGGTGGTCATAATAGTCTAGCCAAAGGTCTGCCTGAACTTGACATTAATTTTTATACCCTTCCCGGGTTACCGTGAGATTGATTTTTGATTTTCACTGTTTGTGTATTTTGTTATTTATTTTACATCCTTACTGAGTGATTATTACCTTTTGGTATATTAATATTTTACCTAATTGTAAGAACAGCTAGTAATATATTTAAAAAAAAAATTATTGTTCATTATTTACTGTTACTTATGATGGTAATCCAATATTCCTACGAGTATATTATATTGATAACCTATTGCATAAATACCTATATATATATATATATATGCATGTTACAGTGTTCTCAGATGAACTACTACTACTGCGCCGAATTAAATATGTTTTGCTACCGTGTACATTTTTAACGTTTAAGTAAATTAAGCTTAAGCTATTTAAGTTTAGTTAAAACACGCTACTTATATATGAACCTCCATTTTAAGCAGTTTCATTTACCAAATTGAGGCTGTGGAAAGCGCATCGAACTCTATAACCGTGTCAAATAAATAATAATTTAATTTATAAAAACGGAAGCATAAATCAAGGAAAAGAGGCGAGTTGGTGAATTTTTTATATATAAATTCATTCTGGCTTCAATCCGATACTCTTTTGTAACAACAGAATTATGCAATGCCTGTTTTTTGCAAACAACTGAATGCAATTTATTCTACAACACTTTACATAATTTGCTATAGTTTACGTTTCCGTTTGAAAGCCATTAGAGAATTCAAAGTTTGTGAACTGTAAGAAAAACGACTCATAAAAACATCGTTACGGTACGTGACAATTGTTTTGCGAGCAATTTGTTTGCCGCGCCGCTTTTGATAATGTTTCACTGCTTTCACTTGCTAAGGTGATTTACTGCGTCCACTATCTCAACGTAATTTAATTAAAATCTATATAAACTAATATTATAACGAGTAAATGTTTTTGTTTGTAACGAATAAGGCTTAAAGACTATCGAAAGGGTTTTGTTAATTCTTATAGAAAGCAACATTCTTCTAGAATAACGTCGGCCATATTATTTTTACAAAAATAAAACACAAAAAATATTGGCCCGATTTCAAGTACTCTCACACTAATAATACATTATCGCTGAGTAATACAAAATAATGACAAAAGGGGTAATGATCATATGGAAATGTATATATATGTTTGTATTTGTGTATGTAGAGTTATTTTTACTTATTATGTATTTTTGTAACTCATATTAATAATTAAGTATTTCCGATTTTATATTTGTAATTTACCTATGTATGTACACCGCCTCTTATTTGAGCTGCATATATATATATATATGTAGTATATAGTTTCACATATATATGTTTCGGATCAATATACCGCCATCTTTCGGTTCTAGTATATTAGTCGCTTCTTACGATACCTGGTACAGGTACTATTCTACTCTGCCGGTACCTCACGGCTTTTCGAATAGCTAGCACCTATATAGAAAAGATTTCTTTAAAAAATATTGCAATTCATTTGTGCTACGAAATTATTTGCTTTTGGATAATTTGTACTTGATAAATATTGGTCCAGTAAAGCAGCAATTTCTGAATTGATTTCTGATGATAGTATTGAGTTCGATATTTTCAATAAATGTATATATATATATATATATATATATTAGTCAAAAATGATGTTAAAAAAAGGCTTTGGTAAATGTTCCGTTGCCTCCTGACTTCTTACGAGAATATCTAGGCGAACGTCAATTGATTTTACGTGCCCAAGAATTGAGTGAACAGTCTTGACTTTTTGACATTTATTAAGATGGTTCGTACATGTAAAAATGATGGATGAACGTAGAATGACTGCACAAATATATAGAACGGTGGTGAATGGTAGAGTTAGTATAGGACGATCTAGGCGACCATATCTTAACCATGTGGAAGAGGTATTAAATAACGGCTAGGTCAGAAGTACCGAGACGAGCGTATATGAAAGGACTGATGCGAATAAGGGAAGCTGGAGAGGTATGCCAAGATCGTACCAAGTGAAGATCCATAGTCTCTGCCCACCCTGATGAGACACAGGCATGATTTATATATGTATAAGTGGGCTAGGATAATAATAATAATAACTTCACATCTCATCTCACACATTGACCTGATTTCAAGAAAAGAAAAGTTGCTTAAAGCACTTGTGTTACGGATATCACACAACAGAGGAATCACAAATCTACATTTTAACCATATTTCTGTCTTGGGTGGGGGATCGAACCCATGACCTTTGGCGCACCAGATAGGAACACTGCTGAATGCGCCATCGGACCCGTCAAATTTGTCTGGCTGACTTGCAAGATTAGCTGTTGTAACTCAATGGTTGACGCCGCTTTCCGGCTGTGCCGTATTGTATGGTGTGCCAGTTGCCAGACGGTTTCATTTTTTACCTTCCGTCCGTCTACCGGAACGATAGCACATAACCAATGTTTTTATCTCGACACCTTACGTCACACGAAAGTGCGCGTTTTATGCTTACTCGTCACGAAAGTGAGTTAATTAGATTCCACGCTCATGTCTGTATTAACCGTTAATATTTGTGTTCCACTTACAAATTATGATATAATATTTCATAATAATGTTCAGTGTATTGGACCGTTTTCCACGCATCCGTGCGTTTGCGCGCACTCGTTTCCTTCTTCCTTTGTATTCAAAACTGTGCTCAAGAGATTATCATATCTCAATATTTTGATCAATATGGAAGTGCAATCGTGATCCGATTGTAATTATGCTATTCTAAGGCCGTTGATAGATTTATTCATGTATATATATAAATAAAATTATTGTGTATGTTATTTAAAAATAACGACTTTTTAATAAAGACATGAAGGAACGTACAACACTAATAATAAAAATAAGATTTTTCAGCTTTTTCTCTGTGTTAGATAATCTCCGAAACAGCTGAGCTTTTATTGACAGATAGTTGATGTTATAAAGAGTAACTTAAATTTTATCATTTGAGTTTGAGAGATAAATTTAAAAATAGTATGGCAAGAGTTCGATGTGGTGTAAAAGATAATGTTGTGTCAATAATAGAGAAAGGGATGTTGAGATGGTTTCGACTTGTCGAGAGGATGAAAGTAGAAAGACTGCACTAATATATGGAGCGGAATTGAATGGAAGAGTTAGTGTAGGATGCCCTATGCGAAAATATTTTAACCAGGTAGAAGAGGTATGTAAGTACCAGGTCAGAAGTACCAAGAATAAACGAGCGTGTATGATATTACTAATGCGAGTAAAGATAGCAAGAGAGATATGCCAAAATCGTAGCAAGTGGAGATACATAGCCTACTCCTATGGGACACAAGTGTGATGTATATTTGTATGTATGTACTTCTATGTAGTGTTCTAACCAGAACGGAAACTACACGGGGCGTCGCTAATCATTAATATCGTAACACATTAATGTCTTAATGTCTTGATTTCATTTCGATAAAGCTTATACTCGTCTGTACGGCAGATTTGAATCTTTATGTAAATAGTGAGCGCGTATTTATGACTGTTGATAACGATATTTTGTAGAGCGTGCAACATACTTCGTAAAGTTTTTCTATGGCAAATCTGTGAGTCATATTGTGGTTATTGTTCGAGTGGAACAGCTACAGTTGATGAAAATCTATACATAAAACAGGAGAAACTGATTGACCGACTTAAACCCTTATAATATAAAAATTTGCCGTTTCTGAAGTTATTCGAATTAAATTCAGTATAAAGGTTCAGCATTAAAAATAATAAAATACGAGTTGATTTTTTTTAAATATCTTATTGATAATCCCTTAAGGGGGTGAAAGGGTAGTACAAAGTTAATATGAAAGTTCTACAGTTTAACGTGTGTGAAACTAAGGGGCACGGCTTGTATCATATGACATACCTAACATGTGGCAGTACTTGAGTGGTACTCAGTTAGGCAAACACTTATATCTGCAATGTAAGAAGTAACAGTATCTTAATGACAGAAGCGTTTTAACGCGGACTGACTACTTAGGAACGCTTGCTCCATGCAGTGACTGTTTTATCGTCTCCTGTTAGAGTTGATTGGTTTAATTGATGTACTAATATTACTTAGCTCTTATAATACAAGTTAGCAATAGTATTATAATTTTATTAACAAATAAATAATAATAATTCACACAACATTTCGCACATTGACTCGTCAGACTCCGTAAAATAACTTGTGTTACGGATATCAGACAACAGAGGAATTACAAATATGATACTTAAATACGTATACAAAATACCAAGAGCAATCAATACCAGCCATTGAAAGTCCAATACAGGACATAGGCCTCTCCAAGACAGGAGTTTTTTTTGCCCATCATTGTCGCGCTTTCGCAAAGGGAATGCTGCTGTCCATCTGTCGGTTCTGGTACCTTAGTCGCCTTTTACGACACCTGGTGCAGTGGGAGTGGGAGGTACTATTCTACTCTGCCAGTACCTTACGGCACTAAGAGCAATACAAATGTTTTTTCGAAGTGGGGTTCGAACCCACAACCCTTGGCGCGTAAGACAGATACAATTAGTTACACTACACACACATGTCTTTCGTGGAGCAGTACCGCGTTATACCGGCCGATAATGCGGCCGAGCTTATTCCATCCTCTTTTGCAAAACTTAACTTTATCCCCCAACAACGGTCACCCGAGCCGAGGTCGAGTCTTTAGAGGCGCCCTCGAATGATCGCCGTCGATCTCGCTCAGCTCTGCGTGGGTGACCGTAGTAGCTGAATTTGCGGAGCACGCACGTGAATACGGGCACTAACGAGACCTCGCCCTCTCTTTTGTGTGACGCTGGAATTGACGTCTGAGTAGTCCAACATTAGGTTCGTCTGAAAAAAAACATGGTAGATAGACAACTGACATATATGGAGGTAACTGTCGGTTGTCTCATTTGTAAGTATATAAATACACTTCATTTATTGTGCTGTTGTCGTAATTTGCTTTTTATACCTATATCCGTTGTGATGATGAATTGCAACATACATAGATGTAATATGTATATACTATAGCTTCTGTATATATGTTGTACAATGCAATCAACTGAATGTCCAGGCGCGTCTCTCCTCGGCCTCGTCCGCGTGGACTTTAACTTATATCCCGTGACTGTGGCAGCTTTTATTCCCGTTATTGAGAATGTAATCTATTATCTTTGATATCTACTAATTCCATACAAACGTGGTCCGGACAATTACAACAAAAATAATATCCAATTTGGTGCAGTTGTTTTAGTTACGCGCGTATATATATATATGCATACAATTCGACGATTCATTTTATTTATAAATTTATTGGGTAATACCAACAGACGTTGCCCTGTCTTAACCGTTGTTGTATGTGTGTCTATTGATACGAACGATACTTGCAAGACCCATTCTGTCAGAGGACAATATTATTGTTACTTGCAACACCCATTCTGTCAAATGACAGTTTTATTAAAACACTTCGGTAAGAAAAATTCCATAGATTCCATATTGTCAAAATACTAGGTTACTAAACCATTCAATAAAATAAGCATTAAGATTTCTTGAATTTTCTAAAAGGACATTTTTTTACTATTTAAGGTGTAGGTACATTAAGACGGGTTAAGCCAGCTTTTTCTATGTAAACTGAAAAAAATGTTACGCCATCACATAACAAATCTCAGTCAACAAAAATGATCAGTGCTTTTCTACTATATTATGCATGTATTATAGATATAAACTTTCTTATTGAATAAATAAATAAATTACCACAACATCTCATACATTGACCTGACTCCGTGGTAAGTAGCTTAAAGCACTTGCGTTACAGACACCAGACAACAGGGGAATCACTTATATACTACTTAAATACATATATTTATTACTCAGACACAAAACAACACAAATATCATCATATAAATAATTGCCCTGGGTGGGAATCAACCCTTGGCGCACAAGATAGGATCACTACCATCTGCGCTATCGGGCCTGTCTTACTAATTACCCTTGTCTATTTAAAATCGCATCAAAATCCATTGCGTTGTTTCAGAGATCTAAGCAAATATAAGGACAGAGTGACAACGGAATGTGATTTTATATTATCCTATGTATAATGGTGATGAACTTGAAAATGGGTTGTCAGATAAAAATGACTATGATATACATAAATTACAATTTACCTATTTCAGATTAATTGAATTTTACCCTAATGATTTCAACAGTGCAACACTTAAATAAATCATTGTGACAGTTAATTCAATTGACAAATCACCTCTGCTTTGTTCCAGTGAACAATGACGATCGACAAACAGCTGGTATGGGTGCGGGACCCGAACGAAGGGTTCGTGCTCGCCCGCCTGCACGAACTCATGGGCGAGGAGGCGGACGTGTTCCCGCTCGACAACAAGTACCCACGCCGCGTGTGCAGCTTCGAGGACATCTTCCCCGCCGGCGACACCGCCAAGGATGTCGACGACAACTGTGAGATTTACACCTCATAGCTTAGACTTAGCTAGATTAAGGATTTCCCAGTTCCTATGATCAAACAACAAGTGGATTTGCCGCGTGTGTAGCTTCGACGACATATATCCCGCCGGCGGCTACGGCAAGGATGTCGACGATAACTGTGAAATTAATACCTCATGGCTTAGACCTAACGCTTGCTAGATTATTTAGGTCCCATGATTAATGATCTCCACGCAGGTTCAAGAATACCTTTTAGTTACATTATAGTTTTAAACGAATTCTTTATTATGATTACAAGGAAAATTAGCAAAGAAACTTGTATGGGATCGACAGCAGGCAAATTCATAGAAGTTATCACAGCGAATTAAATTTAAAATCCGCTAATTCCAAGTTTAAAATCATATTCGACGGACCCTTTGGCGCAGGTGGCGTAATAGTCCTGTTTGTGCGCCAAAGGTTGTGGGTTCGATCCCCATACACACAAATATATAATATATTTATATTTCTTCCATATCTGAGTGTTAAACATAAGAATTTAAGTTATGTATTAGTATATTGAGTGATTCCTCTGTTATCTGATGTCCGTAACACAAGTGCTTTAAGCGACTTAAGGAGTTAGGTCAATGAATGTGATGTTGTGGGAATTTATTATTATTATAATATTAATCTGTCCCACCATAGCATTACTTATCGTCGAACTAACTGCAACTTCAGTTTACCAAATTTTGCGGTAGCGTGAGCTGCAGTCATTAAAACCGACTCTTATTTTTAGGTGAGCTAATGTTTCTTAACGAGGCCACGCTACTGAACAATATCCTGACACGGTACAAGAAGAACAAGATTTACGTAAGTATCGATATGCAGTCGCGTGACTCACTCGATAGTAAATACTCCACGCTGTTCCGACCTTGGGTGTTATTCGCTTGAACCGCGCAGATAACACATACTTACCTTTATCGATTACATTTGCATCAAGCCGTTATATTTAATTAAACCTTGTTTATAGAATAGTACGAATGATTAAGGCGTTTCAGCTATCCAAATCTGTTTATCTTCATCGATAATAAACTCTAATAGTAGAACTTTCCGTTTTAAATAGGTTAAAAGATCTTAGTCAATCTTGTAATGGTTGATCTGCAGCGGTCTGATAATCTAAGCTCAAATCTATGCTTACTTGAATACAGATAAGTTTTCATCGGGCACGATATCAATTAAAGTCTACGTTAGCAAAGACGGACGGGAAAAACTAAACTGTCTTATTCGCTTAATTTTAGTAGTCGTTAATGCAAATATACATCTACAAACACTTAATTGACCTCTACCTTGCACACACATACATCTTAGATAGCGTTCACCTTCATTTATATTTTCCTTTGCAAGTCTTAATCACGCGTGAAAACCGCTGTGAATAATTTGTGTTTGTAAGTCCCTCGGTTTCGGTTGTATAATATTTGACCTTCACCATAGCATTGTAGGACGTCCACTGCTGGACACTGACCTTCCCAGGAATGGGGGAATTTCGTTCATAATTGCCGTGCTGGACAGTCGTGGGGGCAATCGCAGAGTGTAATGAAATTTCTAGCGAGGGAAATGCTGCTGCCCATTCCCACCCGGTTGCTTTTGCACACTGTATCGGATGGTTATACCGCCATCTGTTGGTTCCGGTACCTCAGTCCCCTCCTATGGCTAATATTTCATCTTAAATTTATTTTAAAGTGTATGAATATCATGTCTCAGAAACTACTAGTAGATACTTCTACTGCATACTTCCAGAAGTATAGACTGCATACTTCTGGATATTTCCAGTCTCTACTATTATTATTCTTTAACAAAAAAGGGATACTGAAAATAAATTATGACGGAAATATCAAACATATATACTATAATGATGCTTTATAACATTTACAAATACACTACTCATAATAAAACTACTTTGTGTACGGCTTTAAATTTTATAATTCTCATTTTCGGATCGGTTGCCGCAATGTAACCGTAATGCCGAACTAAAAATGTAAGAAGTTAATATCATTCAAAAAGTTATTACAAAAATACTTTTATTACAATACCAGTTTTTGTCCGCGTCTTTGCTTGCGTTAGAATTGGAGTAACACGGTTCCCCTTTCCTGACTTAGAACACAGAACAGAACTCTGAACAGAATAGCATTTTTATACGATACTGTAGACGATATTATGTCATGGAATTTTTTTTGGGGATCTTGAAAACTGCGAAACGCTTTATATTCTTCCCCGAGTCAGATCAATGTGTAAGATATTGTGAGATTGTTATTTTTTAGTATAATAAGGTTAAATACTATTGATTGCACCGTAATCAGGCGAGCTACTTTAGAAGGTAGGATAACAAGAAGAAAATGCAATCAATTTTTTCCCACTTACAGACGTACGTCGCCAACATACTCCTAGCAGTGAACCCGTACGAAGACATCCCAGACATGTACTCGTCCACCACGATAAAGAAGTACCAGGGCAGATCCCTGGGTGAGCTGCCCCCTCACGTGTTTGCTATTGGTAAGATATGTTTTTTTAATAATCCAATTTTCGTATGTTAATTTTATAGCGATAGCAGTATGTTAATTTTCCAAAATTCGATAGTATGGTATTAATTGTCCGCTAATCGATAGTAGAATGCATTCCCAAAGTGCCAAAGCCCTGTTGTTCCTAGGCTACAAAAAAAGGGGAATTGGGGATCCCCCTTATTTGGGGATGCTTATCCAGTCCAGCTGTAGACTTCCAATAGCTGATATTATGATGTTATAATATACATTAAATAAACAATTCATCTTTCAAGGCGTCCCTTAAAGAAAAAAAATGCAATCAGAATCAAGATTTTAGTAAGTTACATTGTTTGTCGCTGAGAATTTCTTTTATTAGCTGCAATACTTCGTGATTCAGTCTTCAAGTCACTTTTATAGACCAACGTAATTGATTTGTTCTCAGGCGACTCTATACAAAATATAGGTTAATTAAAAACTTTTTTGCTAGTTTAGTAACTGTATTCTTTTTACAACAGAAACTTATAATTTAACTACAGATTCAGTGCTTTGTATAAAATCTTGGGACATATTGCTTTAAATTAAAGTGAATAGAATATAAGTAGTTTCTATCGACCACAAACATATAAAACGAACCAGAAATTACTAGGATCTTATAGATAAAGAAGTAATAATTTTCCAAAGGCATACATTACAGTTTTATTAAATACTAGCAGCGATCCTCTATTTCGCTCGCGTATTTCCGTGTATAATGTAATTCAAGAAAGAGTTTTTGGAGTGAGTTCAGTAATTTCTGAGTTTATTGGTTAAAAGCATGCAAATCATGTTTACATAGTTTTATTTTAGGTAGCGTAATCTTATTTGATTCGAAAATATTACATAGCCTATATTACTTGTTAAAAAATAACTCAGTAATGGTAAAAAGAAAGCTAAAATTGGTCATGTAGTTTTTGATTGAAACCGTGAGAAAAAATCAAAAATTTCCTTTCTATAACAATAGTATAGGCAAGAACGATTTAAAACAAACGTTTAGGGCTATTAACTACCTACACCTTATAACCCAAAGCCATTCCTCAAATTCAAGCACTGAACAAGAATTATTCGACATGTTTTCATTCGGATAAATTGAATGCACACGAATCGGTCGCGAATTCCAGCGTAGCCGCAGAAACAAGCAACATCGTTAATTTTTATGCGACCCTTTGCTTGTCTAGTTCGCTTTAAAAGGCTTTGTCATGAAGAAGGGAAAAACTCAGAGCTCTCAACTTTCGGAATGGGACGGCAATCACTCAGATGCTATTGACGCTGGTTTCAATTCTAGATATTACGCGAACATGTTCGACTTGTTGCGTATACAACTTTGGATTTAATACATTTATCATCACCATATTACCCATATAACATCCACTGATGGACATAGGCCTCCCCAAGAAAGGGGAAATTTTGGTCCATTTATTCCGCGCTGAGCGTAACTTTCGATAGGGATGCTGTTGCCCATCCCCACCTTGAGCATTTAAGCTACAATATCTCGAATGGATATACCGCTATCTATTGGTTCTGGTACCTTAGTTGCCTCTTACGACACCTGGTAGAGAGGGAGATACTATTCTACTCTGCCGTTACCTCACGACTCTGTGACGCTCATTAAGCAGAAATTAGAATAACTGTATCTTCAGATTGTATTTGAATTATCGACGGCTATTATCGACGCAGACGTTATGCATCTATGCGTAGTAAATTTCTTATAATTTTACAACTCTTACTTTCTTTACAGCGGATAAGGCGTTCAGAGACATGAAATCTTTCAAGCAGTCCCAGTCTATTATAGTGTCCGGTGAATCTGGTGCGGGCAAGACTGAGTCCACGAAGTACATCCTCAAGTACTTGTGCGATATATGGGCGCAAGGCGCGGGTCCCGTCGAACAGAAGATTCTAGACGGTAAGTCTGTTTTATCATTAATTCTTTAACGTTTTACATCCAGCCGGTTAATTTGAAGGATTGGGATATTTGATACGATGAAAGTAAAGCTTCTTTCAATTACGCGTTCATAATTTCATATTAAGTAATACGTTACATCTTGTAAAAGTTCAATAAACTTTTTTATCCTTAAACAATATACACGATTGAAGAAAGATTATACATATGATTTATATTTGTGTGAGATGTTTTGTTATGTGTGTGTTGATTTACGACATCATATTGTACTATGTATATGTTTTTCTACTATACTATGCGATGTATTATTCATATGAACATCCCTCTTGAAGCATTCTATCTATTAAAAAATTGGTTGCCTGTAAAGTCGGTATACGGGCGAAAGTTTTACGTGACAACGACTTTGAGTGGCAAAATAATTTTAATGTGAATATTCATTCGTATAGTAGGAATAAGGATGAAATAATAGTAACAATTTAAAACATTTATTTATACAAAGAATTATATTGAAAACATTAATTTATACAAAGAATCTCGCACTGAATTTCATATTAACAAAATTTCATTTTTACCTTTACACATACATACGTATTTATATACAAATATACATACAATAACTTGCAATACATTTGCGTAACACACGTCACAATGAGAGCGAGTGAGAGGGACGCGTGCCTCTCATTCGCTCTCATTGTGAGCGCATAACGTGAGCGGAGCGTAACGCAGTTTCTTGAAGTGTCACCCGGCAAACCAATTTATAAGACTTTGTCACGTCAAAAAACCGCAGCGAAATTCCGTTGCGCAGTCTTAAAGATCTGAGGATACATAGGGAGAGACAGCGGGAAATGACTTGTCTTGTACTATGTAGTAATATTTAAACTATATGATCCGACAGGCGTTGCCCTTTTTTAACTATACTAATATGTTTATTATGAAATAAATTTCGCGACTTTAAATTGAGATATATAAATTGTTCTATCTTTCAAGTTAGTTCAAACTGTGCACAGTATATGCAAACATCGGTTCAATAATCTAGAAGTCTATCACGAACGAACGCAAGGATACGATTTTTGTATTTTTAATTATTTAAATCTAAATACAAACATAATAAAAAACAAAACAGGTTCGCGTATATTTACATACTGATATGATAAATATATACACTTACTTAAGTTTGACAGTTGTAAATGTACATCTGTTGTCAAGCTTGACGTTGTATAGGGGTTACCGGCTTTTTCTATCTTCAAGTTGTTCCGGTCTATAACCAAACATACAATACATACACTAAATTAAACAAATTCAAACACAATTAAAATAATGTAGGAGTTGATTTTATGCTCAAAGGCGATGGGGATAATATTATTTGGAATTAGTCTGCTTTTTTATGCGCTAAAATAAATCTATGTAATTTGGCACATAAATAAATTATGTTAATGTTACATTTATGTATTGTTGTCTCATATTAATTTATTTATATTTAGCTATCTGCACTCGTACTATCCACACTAAACGTGGCCCGTGTCTGCGCTTGCGTGGAAACTGTATAAGAATAATATTTAAAAAAAAAACTATCCCATGTGAACTGAATATTGTTACTTGTTATTATTGACACTTAAAGTACCACTGTGCAAAAATCATGCAAATCCATTCAGTTGAAATAAATGTGCATACATATTTTTCCGATTGCAAAAGAATGTTACCAATGGGCAGATTTACTTTAGCATTTATATTATAAGAACGGATGGGGTTTTAAGGCCGTTAAAAGAGAAACTTTATTATGAGTAGAGAACGTAATTATTAGAAAATATTATACTCCAACAAAAACATATCTGAGTCATTATTATTATTGAAATAAAATTGTATCATAACTCAAATTTTAAATATTATTTTCTCAAGTAGGCTTATTTCAAGCATTTTGGAATCATCATTCATTTTAATTAAAAAACAATAATATTTTTTTCGTAATAGTATTATACTTATAATACTGATGGTAAAACTAGGCCTGCCTAACTTTAAGCTAATCTGCTAATAATAAAGTTTGCTGCAAGCTCATTCCACGATCTACCAGAAAGGAATCTGCAAAAATAACTGGTGGTTATGAAGGTTTAATTATCTCCAAGTTATTAGGGTCAATGAAACCCCTAGCGACGTTTCATTATTTCATATTTTGTAAGACCATATCCAGTAATGTGCAGAGTAGGTCAATTCCTTTCCCATTCGCCACAAAAGCAAGATTTTAAGACGCGATTTGTTACCACTTCTCACACGTATGCTATAGTAACATTAGAATTTTAAGACAGAACAGTTCTACTATCTTTCGATGTAAGCACGCCTTTTAAATAGACTTCTATTATGAAGCCTACATGTGACGTTGAGGTATGCAATAGTCGCCTGCATTGGTACCTCTGTCTCAGCTATTTCTATCTTATTATATTGAAGGGTGAAAGAGGCAGTGAAGTTATTGGATAATGTGACTTAATATCTTCGAGTTACATGGTTAGCAGCGTGCTAGTGTTATTCTCGGGATATAACGAGCGTCTATAGGCTGATGTGATGCTAACTATTACGCGAACTGGTATGCTTGTTTGTTGACCTGATATTATAACAAAGAAGGTAAAATATATCCCAAGAAAGAAAGAAACTGATGCCCGAGAAACTGATGATAACGAAATTGCGTTAGACCTTTACTTTCGGGTTGCACCTACTTTAACTATTATTTACATCCGAAATTAAATCACTTAGTTCTTTGATGATACAAGTATGATGTTAGTTGCCGAGGCTTATCGCGTAGAATGCACGGCATTAGTGCAGGATGCTGTATGCTTTGACGGGCCCGATGCCGCAGATGGTAATGATCCTATTTTATGCGCTAATTGTCGTGGGTCCGATCTCCACCCGGACAAATATTTATACGATGTTATTTGTTTTTTTTTCTATGTCTGGGTTTTAAATATATGTATTTAAGTAGTATATTTATGATTTCTCTGTTGTCTGACGTCCGTACCACTCGTGCTTTAACGAAGTCAAGTTAACGGGATGTATTATGGAATGTTTTAAGAATTTATTATCAATTATTGTTTTTCAATACGACGTCGTTTTTGTCCAGGTTTATTATCCGGTTGATCCCGTAACGAGATTTCTTTTTTTTATTAATAACGTTGACATTTTACGTAAACTATTTGACAGAAAGAAGTGTTATTTTGTACAACAGAAAGGTGAATAATTATTTTTTAATTACATTATCAATATTTTTCTCCTCATCAAAACTTTCTGTGTGCTTCAAGAAAAGTATGGAAAATAATTAACCGATTTGATTAAGCCGTATTCGATTATTGCGCTTACTGACTTCCATTTTTATTTATATATGACAGATGATTGCACTTATTGAAAGCCTGCAAAGACTTCAAACACGAGTTCTAATCTCATTTTTGATAATCGTGTCATAATCATCAGATCGCCAGATGCTACTGCCCACCCCCACCCTGTTGGATATCAGTTATATATTTGTATATGTTTCAGTTCTTCTATCTTATTCGTTTACGCCATCTGTGACAGGGGAAGATACTATTCTACGGCGATATTTTGTGCCTGAATATTCTTATCTTATAATTAATTCTTACCTTATAATTAATTCTTAGAAATAATTTGTTACTCATTGTAGATAAAATTTCGCGTGTGTTGACTTATAATGATCTGATAAACGACGGTTTGTGGCGCACTGGCTGACGCGTGTGTCTTTGTAGTGAAGCAATTTATGTATCGGTTGGTATCTCATGATATCTCCCCCGTCGTTTATAAAGCTATATTTACAGTTATAAAACCAGCATCGAACCCGCGACAGTCCACGAATTTTGAACAATAAAAATGGCTGACAATAATAATAATAGAAGAATCAGGATAAAGTATATATTATGCCCGTTGTCCTTTCTACGGCAGGTGTTACGCCATAAGCCTCCCAGTAGTCTGAAATATATAGATATTAAAGAATCCACTTACATCGCAATCTTATATACATTCAGGATGTAAGAAAGTTGTTGCAAGTAGATGAAATACCATAACTCAGTGCAAGTTGCACTTCACTTGGTTGCGGCCCGTAAATGCAGTCAGAAAACCAGCTAACGTGCTGAGAAAAAGTAACATCGATAATGATAATATATACTCTTTATTGTACACAAAAAACTACATGAAGAAAAATAAAACTCATTAATTATAATACAATTGGCGGCGTTATCGCTCAGAGCGAGCTCTTCCAGGCATTTTTTTCGACGATGTCAATCTTTACATAAATTCCGCTTACCGTTTCACCCGTATCGTAATGAATGTGCACAGAAATGCGCGATGAAACATATATGTCATTAAGGTCAATTGTACGTAATAACAGCATTTAAAGCGGTGTGTGCATGGGAGACAGTTTGATTGGTCTTTTAAACGTGTGAACAGCTCGAATAACAAAACATTAGCCTTGAAAATGAGATAACCGCGTGTGTATCCTCACAAAACGTTAACTTTAGAATATAAATGTAAATGCAATATGACGGGCACGATGGCGCAGATGGTAATGATTCTGTATTGTGCGCCAAGGGTCGTGGGTTCGAATTCCACCCAGGACAAATATTTTTATGATAACATTTATGTTTGTTCTGTGTCTAGGTGTTAGAATATGTATTTGAGTAGTTTACTTGTGATTCCACTGTTCTCTGGCGTCCGTAACTGGCTTAAAGCGACTTACCACGGAGTTTGATCAATGTGTAAGATGTTATGGGAATTTATTATTATTAATAGTTCACAAAATGATCTAATTCCGTTTCTAATTTATAACAAAATTTTATTACATATAATATATGTAAATGAGTTATAGAATAAAAAAATACAACACGACATCTCATACGTTGATTTAACTACAAGTTTAGTCACTTAAAACTTATTTTACGTATATCAGACAATACAGGACTTACAAAAATCCATTATTTAATACTAGACACAAATTCTAATCACATAATACCTTGGTATATAAGATAGGGACTTCCTAATAGTGTAGACTAATATATCACTATATAGTTGCGCTCAAGTTCCCTATGATGAAGAAACAATGTAGATTCCCTTTCGCTGGTTAAGTCGTGATGAGAGATGGCATAAAAGCTGTCTCCTTAAAAATGCAGACAGGTGCCAATTTTCATGGTCAGTCACGGTCAAACGATATCGGAGTTTATCGATAGCATACTTACGGATTTTCATTTTTATATAAGTACTTTAGAGAAGATTAGTGCATATATTTACATAGATAAAAGAATTTGATGACGCTATAATTGAAATTAATGTTATCGGCTTTTAATCGAGGTCATCTTTGTTACTTTTGAAAACTGTTGCTGCAATCAAAACGGAACAACAACAAGATAAATATCATCATCATCTTCACAACAATTAGAAGTCCACTGCTGGACATAGGCCTCTCCGAGAAAGAGTGAATTTTGCCCATAATTGCCGCGCTGGGCAAGTGTGTTGGCTATCACGGAGCGCAGCTTTTGCGACGGGTATGCTGCTGCCCGTTTCCACCTTATGCATTTGAGCTACACTGTTTCGGATAGATATACCGCCATCTGTCGATTCTGATACCTAAGTCGCCTCTTACAACACCTGGTACAGAGGAAGGGACTATTCTAATTTGCAGATACCACTCGCCAAAAATATTAATAAATATACTGAGTTTTAAAACCGTCTGTGTGAACGAGTAACGTAATATTTTTTTAAATATAACGGAAGCTTTCTACTAACTGAACTTGAAGAAAGTACCAAAACAAGTTATAACAAATTGCTTGGGCGTCTTACAGCTAACCCAATTCTCGAAGCGTTCGGCAACGCGAAGACGACACGCAACAACAACAGCTCCCGGTTCGGCAAATTTATGGAGGTTCACTTCAGCAATAAGTGGCAGGTAGTGGGCGGGCATATCTCGCACTACCTGCTCGAGAAGTCCCGCATCTGCACGCAGAGTGCGGAGGAGCGCAACTACCACGTGTTCTACCTGCTGTGCGCAGGCGCGCCGCCCGAACTCCGGGCCGCGCTCAAGATCACCAAGCCTGATGATTACTTGGTGAGTGCTGTAGAGGTATTGGTCATGCGGTACTATCAGCGACCATGCATCACCTGATTGAGAGGTTTAGCTGAATATTCAATGGTCACACCATGATTTCTATTATTTCCCTTCATCATATCAGAAATAGAAAGTCCATATTGAAGTCCTCGCCAAGATAGGGGGAATTTTGCCCATATTTGCCGCACTGGCAGGCGTGGTAGCAATCGCAGACCTCAACTTCACGACGAGGATGCTGCTGCCCCACCCTGTAATATTTAAGTTGTGCTGTTTCGGATGGATATACCGTCATCTGTCGGTTCCGCTACCTTAGTCGCCTCTTACGACACCTGGTACGCCGGCACCCCACAGCAAATTATTTTCCTTAGGTATACATTTAAAAATGTGAACCTTATTTTTATTTATTTAACTTTATTGCACAAAATGTTACAAAATGTACAAATGGCGGACTTAAAGCCAGATGGTATTATCTCCCAGTCAACCATTACACAAAACATAAAAAAAACCTTATGTACTTCTACGGCTCTTCTGTACCCATAGAACTGAATAATAATATGAATAAATTAACAATCTCTCCACAGTATCTCAAAAATGGGTGCACACAATATTTCACATCAGCAGCATCCGAGAAAAAAATCAGCGCCAGTCAAAAGAGCAAACAGCAACAAGCCAAAGGTGGGCTTCGCGATCCTATACTAGATGACGTTGAGGACTTCCAGAGACTTCACCAGGTAAGACGTTTCTCATGGCTCCCTCACCCACACTTTTCTACCAAGTAAATACAATGATAATCATTCAAGATGTTCATACACTATTATTGAGATTATAACCATTCTCCCGCAATTGAACCTCTATACGAAATATCGGCATGTAATCCAACATGCTTATAACATTTAGCCAAAAGGAAGGACTATTAATCAATTCGGCAAATCTTCGTTAATGCTTTATTGGACAAGTTTTTGTCAATTATTATTTTGTACTAGCTGTGTGTTTAGGCGTGATTCCGTAGCAGACAGACAGAGTTACTCGGATTTATAATATTAGTAAGGATAACAACCACTATAAATAGTTATTATTTGTTACAGCATCATATAGTCCAACAAATTTGATAGATATATACCGTCTTACAAATGGTTTGTCGATTACCGATGGTCTACTTCATATATTCCTAGAAATATCATTTTTAATAATTTCAACCCGTTCAAATGGTAGCAACAGATGAAGCTTATATCTTTGACCATCACCTAAAAGCTGATTAGCTTTTTGAAAGCCCTTTTTTTCATATTCTTCCCATAGGCTTTATCACGAGTCGGCCTAACTGAAGAGGAAAAGAAAACAGTCTACTCTATAGTAGCAGCTGTATTGCACTTAGGGAACATAGAATTTGAAGAAGACACCGGTGCTAGAGGAGGATGCGGAGTATCGAAAGCGTCTGAGCCAGCACTAGCAAATGCCGCGATGTTGCTTGGGGTAGACAGTGGGGAGCTCAGGATGGCCCTAGTCTCTAGGCTTATGCAAAGCTCCAGAGGCGGGATTAAAGGGACGGCGATCATGTAAGTATTACACCGAGGCATTCGATAAACATGTAGTATTTCTAAATTTATAATTTCTTGTGGCACTAAAGCCGAACCGCAATGTACAGTAATTACTAAAAATTGTCTTGTAAAATATATTTATTAACTTATGATTGATAACATTGTTTTGTAATTGTTTAAGTATTCCTAAAGGTACTGTGCTACGCCCATTACTATTTTGATGAGTAATTGTATTGACACCAGCTATTCAATAATGTATGTAGCAAATGAGAATATATGTTAACATATTCCAACAGGGTGCCATTAAAGACGTATGAAGCCAACAACGCTCGTGACGCCTTAGCCAAAGCCGTGTACAGCCGCCTGTTTGACTACATAGTGCACCGCATCAACACCAGCATCCCATTCCAGGCATCGGCCTACTACATCGGAGTCTTGGATATCGCTGGTTTTGGTACGTCACCGATTATGTTAGAATCTAGATTTTCTTGTAAAGAATTTTTAATAGCCACAGAACTATCATTTACATATCGTCGCTTAAGTTCTAACACCGCGTATGTCAAAGTTTGCAACTTAACAGTTAAGTCTAATGATAACACGATATTACATTTCTAACGGTGCAGGAAACGTTTTATACCGTGTATTGTTTAAACGAAATCTATTTTGCACCAACTAAATGCATAGGCAATGAGTTTTAGAATGATTCTATGAAACGTGAGCAATGTTTTCCCAATTGTTACAAAGTGTCAACACTTTAACTTACGCGGTGTTAGAACTTAAACGACAATATGTGATTATTAATATTGAGTAAAAGAAAGAATAGAAAGATAATAATAATCATTATTTATAGTTAGGTATTTAAATATTAATAATAAATAATATTTCTTTCATTGCCCTTATTTTCCGATTCCGAGATAAATAGTGACACTGGATAGTTCGTACCGGCAGAGTAGCGTCTCCCCCTATACCACGTATCATAAGAGGCGTTTGGAGAAAATGCCTTTTAACAACAGTGATCATAATCATTGCCCGTTTCTTCCGTAGAATACTTCCAAATGAACAGCTTCGAGCAGTTCTGCATAAACTACTGCAATGAGAAGCTCCAGCAGTTCTTCAACGAGCGCATCCTCAAGAACGAGCAGGAGCTCTACCGGCGCGAGGGACTCAACGTGCCAGAGATTCGCTTCACTGACAACCAGGACTGCATCGGTTAGTACCGTGGCTTCTTACAACACCTAATACCTTCTTTATGCACACATTGTGTAGATCAATAGATACTTATTAGTACCTGCTTCGACGACTTCGTCTTCGTTGAAAAGGTGGCTTTGGGAGTATAGTGACTTTTAATTTTTTTATTTACTATTTTTTTATAACATAATAGCCTATAGCCCTCGTTAAATGGACTATCCAACACTGATAGAATTTATCAAATATGAGCAGCAGAGCAACAAGACAAACTCTTCAGTTTAAGAATATAAATAATAATAGTAAATCTGTT
The DNA here is from genome assembly GCA_020976665.1 of Heortia vitessoides. Lineage (NCBI taxonomy): Eukaryota > Metazoa > Arthropoda > Insecta > Lepidoptera > Crambidae > Heortia > Heortia vitessoides. Next base: position 16,192,083 of record JACJUM010002878.1, read on the forward strand.
TAAGCAGGCATTCTTTTAACACTTTTAAATAAGAACTATACTTTAAACTGATAATATATCGTATTTGGCTTTGCTTAAATGTGTTTCATTGTACATGAAATGTATATTAATAAACATTGTAGATGAAATGTTCCTAAATTAAGCCACAGTGGATTACACTAGCCTATATAAAGGAACTTGCAAGATGAACTAGTGGTGATAGCCTCCAACTTTATATAGAGGAAACCCTACCGTATGCTATAACTTTTTATTGTCTTAGCCTGCTCATTTTGTATTCAGTACATTCTTTCCAAAAAATAATATATTTTATATTAATACGTAACAGTTCACACCACATCTCATACCTACGCTGACTCAGACATAATCGCTTAAAAGACTTGTGTTACGAACATCAATGAATATCTGAAAGCAGAGGAATCAAAAATATAATATTTAATAATAACATATTTGATCCAGATACAAAACAACCACAAATATCATCATATAAATGTTTGTCCTGGATGGGTGGGGTGGCGTGGGATCACCACTGTGAGCGCCATCGGACCCGTCTATAGACGATTATCTATTGGCGATGAATGCTATGCAACGCAAAACGAACTTCGAAATTACTAAATACTGATAGTACATAGTAGTCGATTGTCTGTCTATGTACATTATAGAGTTTACTATGTGATAATTTAAAATTATGTCAAATTATTACTATACAGATTTGATCGAGAGCAAGAACCATGGTATCTTCCACCTGCTGGACGAAGAATCCAAGCTGCCTAAACCGGAGTTTGGGCACTTCACGCATTCCGTTCATAAGCAACTCGCCAACAACAATTCCAGGTCAGGACACTAGATGTTAGACGGGGATCCCTACTAATATTATAAATGCGAAAGTAACTCTATCTGTCTGTTTGTCTGTTACGCTTTCCCGCTTAAACCTCTCAACCGATTTTGATGAAATTTAGCGATAAATAGCGATACTTCCGTACAGCTTTTCATCCCCCCTTTCGATCCCTTACAACCCTTTTTTCCTTAAAAATAGCCTATGTCCTTTCTCAAGGTCTAAAGATTGTCTGTGCCAAATTTCATCAAAATCGGTTTAGAGGTTTAAGCGGGAAGGCGTAACAGACAGACAGACAGAGTTACTTTCGCATTTATAATATTAGTAGGGATATATAGACATATGTTATCTGTCTTCTTGGCGCGGAAGTTCCATTTTAGGCCAACAAGAAAAAGCACTTTAGAAGAATTCAATATTATCGGGACATGCCCCCACTATGCGTAGTAGTTGTTTGGTAGCTTGAAACACAATTTTCTCATTAGATTTAACACTAAGTGAAGTCAGTGTGTACGTACGTGAAACTCATTCTTTTAAACTTGTTTTTTGTGCGGTGCATGTGAGTTGGTATATGAAGAATTCAAAATATATTTTATATTGAATTTGATGCAACATGATCTGCGACGTCACAACGCCTTGCAGCGTCACAGAAAATTGTATTGCTTTTTTTAATACATTTGATCTGTATTCGCAAACGTTCTATTTTCTAAATTTTCTGATTAATATTTATATATAATAAAGATTTAATTAATAAAGAAGGTAAAAAAATAAGATGTGTACTATTTGAATAAAAGTGGAACAGTTAGGACGAAGGTCATTTTTTGACTATATGTCGTCAATACTCTTAGAAAAAGTCTTGTTATCGTCGATGTACACGTATGGGAAAAATAATAAATGTGGAGGAAGCTATAAAATATATTGGGATCAAAGCAAATCAATAGTCAATAACAGGAATTCAATAGTATCTGCTAACCGGGGAGAGGCGTCATTAATATATGTAACAGAGTGGCAACCCGAGTAAGATATACAAATTTTGAGTCAGAGTACCTCCTCCTATACCTAGGTGTAGTAAGAGGCAATTAAAGTACCGGAACCGACAGATGGCTGTATATATCCATTTGAAACAGCGTAGCTCAAACCTAACAGGACAGGGATTGGCTGTAGCATTCACGAAGCTACGCTCTGCGATTGCCACTACGCTGTCTTGAGGAGGTCCATGTCCAGCAATGGATTTTGCTGCGGTAGAGAAAATGTTGATGATACAATTTGTTCACGTAGGTTACAATTGCCACGCGCATCGCGACTGAAGGCTCACCGCACGCTTCGCGACGACGAAGGATTCCTACTACGACACTTCGCGGGCGCTGTCTGCTACAATACGGTAAGTCCAGAATTACACGGCCAATTTTAAAAGTTTTCATCGCGTGTTTAGCTGCAATATGGGTGGTGTTGATTTATAAATGTCGCATCTTTTTAAGAGAAGTTGCACGCAATTATTGTTATTATTCGTTTTATTAAAGTAAGTCAGCAGCATGCAGTCCATCTTATAGTAAGCTTTATGGCAGCCAGACGGGCGTTATATCACAAGGACATCAGCAGCGAGTTGCTAACCTTGTGACTTGAAGATATTATGTTACATTACCCAATAACTTCATTGCCTCTTTCACCATTTAAACCGGCACACAGCAATGCGAACACTGATATTTGGCAGTAGAAATAGGTGAGAGTGAAGTACCAATGCAGACGACCTTTGTGCGAGGTCTTTTTCCAGTAATTTTAATTACGGTTTATTATTACCCAATCCAGGCATACCTAAGCCGGTATCGGCAAAGTAGAATAGTACCTCCCTGTGCACCAAGTGTCGTAAAACGCGACTAATGTACTGGAACCGACAGTTGGCGGTACATCCATCCGAAACAGCACAACTTCAATACTACAGATCAGGGATTGGCAGCAGCATCTTCTTTGTGCTCTGCGATTACCACCACGCCTACCCAACGCGACAATTATGGTCAAAGATCCCCCTATCTTAATGAGGCCTATGTTCAACAGTGAACTTTCTATGGCTAATCATGGCTATGATGATGATGCTGAATCTAAACCTCGTTTCCAGAACCAGTTTATTGAGAAGAACAACGACGCCCTGCACGCGTCGCTGGAGTTCCTGGTGGCTGAGTCTCGCAGCTCGCTCGTGCAGCAACTATTCCGCGCAAGCGACTCGCTCGCCCGCGGGAAACTCAACTTCATCTCGGTCGGCGCAAAGTTCCAGGCGCAACTGGCTTTGCTCATGGACAAGCTGAAGGAGAACGTGAGTGATGGTTCAAGTTTAGCGTGACCTTCGTTAATCTTTCAAATGAAAGTATTTATATGTTCTATATACAGAACTCGCAAATAAAATCATTAACTTAAAATCGATTTACAACAATAAAATTATTTGTTAGTTCTGTATATACACCATTGACGATATTTGTAAGAACACACCATAGACGATATTTATAAGTTCAACAAATATCGTCTATGGTGTGTTTGGTAGTTTCCCATATGCGCTAAAGGCCGTGGGCTCAATCCTCCTACTAAACCAGGAGAAATATTAGATGTGTTACATTTGTGTATGTTCTGTGTCCGGGTATTAAAAATATGTATGTAAGTATTATTATATTTGTAATAATTCTGTTATCTGATATCAGTAATATAAGTGCTTTAAACTACTTATCATGGAGTCAGATCAAAGTATAATATGGTGTGTAAAATTAATTGTTTAATTATTATTATTGCAGTCCGATCAATTGTCCAAAAACAATGGATTGACAGGAAAGGATTGGGTTGGACTATTCTCACGTACTTTAGTTTTTCAAATATCGCTAGGCTCCTGTATTTTTTTTATCTGTCTTAATTTAAGTTTTCTTAATGAATTGGTAAAGATGGTGCCACATTCTATCTTAAGGGCTTCTCATACATTTAAATTTATTATACAAAAAATATATACCATTTTCATATTCTTATACAGTCGCGCAAGCAATTGGCACATTTGAATAGCTCTTGGGCGACTATAAACTATTCTTTATTTTATTAAACAGCGTCAGTTTCATTTTAAATTTTTTTAGACACTTAATAAAAATGCCGCCATCTTCTATCACTAGAATCATTTTACATTCTTTGTAAGTGTAAAAAAGAAATAACGTCACGAAGAAACGTCGCCCGCTTCACTCGCCATGTATCAATGATAAATTTTCTCCCACACCAGGGCACAAACTTCGTCCGCTGCATTAAGCCTAACTCGCGCATGGTGGGACGCGAAGTGGAGGGGTCTCTGGTCCTCACTCAGCTTCAGTGCAGCGGGACTACAGCCGTACTCGAGCTGATGGAACACGGGTACCCTTCGAGGGCGCCCTTCAATGACCTCCACCAGATGTACAGCTCCTATCTGCCGGCTAAACTGAGGAATCTGTCGCCCAAGCTCTTCTGTGAGGTATGTTGACGTGGTAATCATCATCATCGCATGTGGAAGTCTTCTGCTGAACATCGGGCTCCCTAAAAAAGATAAAGTTTAGCCGATAATTGCTGCGACGGGAAGGCGTGACGGCGATCGCTGAGCACAGCTTCGCTACGTTGCATTTGAATGACGCTGTTTGGGTAAAAGGTACTATTATATCCTGCTGTCTGCGCAGCGCGTGCGGCGTGCCTAACGCATAGTGATATTAGTTCGCGTTAATCTATAGCTTATTTATATAATTGCTATATCATAGAACCTCCTAAAAACCGTTTAATGTACATATTTATAGTATAGCACACACACAATTTCAAAAATAATGATTTCATTTAATCCACTAAAGTCTGTTTCGTATTCCAATACTTTTCTTTCCGCTCTGTAGTGGTCTCTTAAAGTTAATACCAATTTTATTTTCATCCAACTTTAGAGTTGGGAATAAATAAGCCAATATAAAAAGCGTTGTTGTATTCATGGCTATCAATTATTAGGTTCAGGCTAGCAATGTTCTATGTACTCAAAGACATTTAAGGCTCATTTTTTTTATTACCCGCAGGCCATGATCCACAGCTTCGGCCTCTCTGAGAAGGACTTCAAGTTCGGCATCACGCGCGTGTTCTTCCGGCCCGGCAAGTACTCGGAGTTCGACAGCATCATGAAGTCGGACCCGGAGAACTTGAAGGCGGTCGTGGACTCTGTGCTGGCGTGGCTGGTCAAGGCGAGGTTCCGCCGCGCTATCTTCGCTCTGCTGTCCATTATCAAACGTAAGTTCTAGAGATGATGAGGAAGGATAAGAACCCGGAATTTAGGGAAGAGTGAATGAAATATAAAAGTGTAAAGACATTGTATCTCTTTTGTAAATTGTGAATATGTGAAATATAGATGGCGCTGTTAGCGTTAGCCAAAACGGTTTGTGAAGCAGATTACTTGACAGATGATAGACCTCGTCATGAATGAGCATATTGTTCGGCCATTATAAAGTTTGTTCAAAAGGAATCAACAAGTTGTATAATAGACTAATTGGCGTTTATCTGTTTCCGAGCGATCCCTCGGAAATAGATAATTTCTAATAAGTTTAAGACGATCGTCTCATGAAAGCTTATCTCGTTGTCTTAACTAGAGAAGCATCTCTTTTCGTCTCTCGAGAGATTAATGTCGAACAGTTCACCGTCAGTAGCGTGAAACAATTAACCCCCCCCCCCCCCAGTGAAGAACAAGATCGTGTACCGGCGCGAGTGCCTCATCAAGGTGCAGAAGACGGTGCGCGGGTACCTGGTGCGGCGCCGCCACCAGCCGCGCTACCGCGGGCTCGCCAAGCTGGCGGCGCTGCACCGGCGGCTGGCGCACGTGCGCGACTCCGCGCTGCAGCTGCGCGCGGGCCGCGGCGCCGCGCAGCGCGAGCTGGACCGCCTGCGCGCCGCGCTCGACGGCGCCTGCGCGGCCGTCAAGGTGCGTCACTCCGGCTTCTACGACACCTGTTAATGTGCTATTTGTATTCCTAACTTGTAGTAAGAAAACAAAGTTTATTATTATTATTTTGTACTGCTTTATTAAACCCGCTGAACCTCATTTGAATTCCGAAACGAGCTTAAGATTTTTAGGTTAACTAGCTGACGCCTGAGATTTCGTCTGTGCACGATTAATATATCGAGCAGTAATTTCCTGCATGTTTAACACAATACGATAATAAGCAAATGTTTGTTTTTTTTTTAATAATTACTACAACATTTCGTACATTAACCTGACTCCGTGGTAAGTCGCTTTAAGAACTTGTGTTACGGACGCCAGACAACAGAGGAATATCACAAATGTACTAATTAAATACACATATTTAACACCCAGGCTCAGAACTAACACAAATATGATCATATAAATTTTTGCCCTGGGTGAGATACGAACCCTCGACCCCTAGCTCACAAGATAAGATCACTACCATCTGCGCCATCGGGCCCGTCAAGTGCTGATGTAACTTGGCTGGCGCTTTTTCACGACTTATATTTTGTACAAATCTTCATCAATTACAACCTACTAGCTGTGCCCGCGACTTCGTCCGCGTGGAATAATTTTTTCGGATACCATACCTCTTTACCTCAACATATAAACGTTAAATGTCATGTATATTTATATCGAATCAATGGCTTGAAAAATAAGTTTCTAGCTCTAAAAATAACGATACTTCCATACAACTCCCCCTTTCGATTCCTTACAACCCTTATTTAGAATAAAAAATAGCCTGTCCTTTATCAAGGTCTAAAGATTGTCTATGGCAAATTTCAATAAAATCGGTGGAGAGGTTTAAGCGGGAAAGCGTAACAGACAGACAGAGTTACTTTCGCATTTATAATATTAGTAGGGATGTGTTCTTCTGATGTATGGACTAGATAATTATAGAGTTTCATCAAAATACAATCTGAAGTTTTTGCATGAAAGAGTAACAAACACACGTCAATACATTCTTACAAAAGATATTTACGAATCCGACCATGTAAATTTCCTTTTCCCCAACATTGGACTTACAATCTTCCGTAAAGTGTCCATAACTTTATTATCCTGAACCATAGAAATCATCATCATCATCATAGCAGTATTATCGTAGAATGTCCACTGTTCGATATAAGCGACCTTAAGAGTGAGATGCATTGTGGACAAAATTCCCTATAACTTTGTCCACATTTGCCGCGCTGGACAAGAAGCGCAGTGGCAATCTAATAAACGTAGCTTCGCGACGTGACTTCGGGTATACCGCTATATATCCGTTCTAGTACCTCAGTCGCCTCTTTTACACCTGGTGCAACAGATACTTTTCTACTCTTGCCGATCTTCCACAGACATGGAAATAACAAATTACCGTCAGTGCTAGTCCTATACCGTATATAGCGATAATAAGGGTTCGAAATGTGATTAATAATGCTAAAATTAGGACCTTGTTTACTAGTGGCACATACGTGGTATTGAAGTATCACTGATGATTTTTCTTCTGTTTCAGAGCAACGAGAAGATAACCCGCGCGGAAATTGACGAGCTCTACAGCAACCTGACAAAGGATATCGAGACTCAAATGGCCACATTACAAAAGGCCATGGTCGATCAGAAGAACAGGTTCGTATTAATTTAATAATAATAATGAAACGAGCCTTATGGCGCAGATGGTAGTACTCTTATCTTGGGCGCCAAAGGTCGTGGGTTCAATCCCGACTCAGGACAAATATTTATATGATGATATTTATCTGATTAAGTAGTGTATTTGTGAGTGTAGTTAGTAGTATATGTGTGATAACAGAGGAGTCGCAATTTATATTTATAACATACTAAAATAATAAATGTATTAAAATACATACATTCTTAACATCCAGACACGAATTATCACAATTATTTATTATTTTTTAAATATTTGTCCTGAGTAGGAATCGAATCCACGATCCCTGGCGCCAAGACAAGTATACCACCGAGCCGTCTGGCCAGTCATATTATTAAGTTACATACATACCAATGCATTGTAAACTTTAAATTGAACGTGATAAAGTACATTTATCGGTGTTATAGAGAGGAACAAGAAAGGTTACGCAAGTTGGAAGCAGAGATGCGCGCAGCCGAAGAAGCTAAACGACAAGAACAAGAAAGGGTTAAGCAGGAGGAAGAACACCGAAGGCTGTAAGTATTTTTTGATGTTTATCAAATTTACGAAGGAGGTCTTTTATTAGAAAATAGCAGCACCTCGCAGTTTTAGTAATTAAAAAAGTTGCCACAGTTACTTCTAATAACATCAACTACCTGCCAGTGAAGATTCCGTTGAATCAGGACGTTAAGGGGTTCACCTGAAACGGGCAAAGAGCCTGACAAAAAAATTAAAAGCTATTTTTGCTACTACCGTACTTACTTTTATATGCTATGTTTGGAAATAAGAAACATACAATATTTTCTTTTTTATTTAGAGACTAGCCAACACGACCGCACCTCCCTGGGCTTGAGATTTACTCTATGTGTAAAATAGACAAGACTACGTGTCGTCTAGTCTATTTTCCAGCGCTTTGTTTTGTTACACAATTCAGCTTGAGTTAACTAACTAGTTCAGTTGCTATCGATCAAAGGACGAACCAGTTTAACCTGGTCCATACCGGTTAATTTTAAAGGATAAACTGGTTTGATCCTTGAAAAACTGGTTCGTCGGTATGGTTCCGGTACTTTGTCGTTTACGACACCTGATACCTGACACCTTTAACACCTAAGGAGAAGGTACGTGTCTCCAATGGAGTGCTACTACGACTACTACCAGGTGTTTTGTTTATGTATACCAGCCATTGGAAGTCCACTGCTGGACATATGCCTCTCCAAGAAAGATAAGCCTCTCCAAAGAAGGAGGTTTTTTCGCCCATAATTTTCTGGCTGAGCAAGCGTGTTGGCAATCACAGAGCGCAGCTAACGGGACAGAAATGGTGCTGCCCATCCCTGCCCTGTTTCTTTTAAGCTACACGGGTGGCTATACCGCTTTCTGCCAGTGCCGGTACCTGTAAAGTACGACACGTTTATAATAATTTTCAATGACTAAGCGATATAAATTGGAAATATGGCTACAGTTTTAGACGGCTAATTTGAAAAGGGGTACAGCCTGGCGCTTCCCCTGCTAGTCCTTGAATTCCAAACCTTTACGCCAAAGGGACTGTTAAAACAAACATCTGAAATTCCCATACGTATATTACGCAAACTTAGTACAGGGGGAGGTACTATTCTACTTTGCCGGTATCATTAGTTAATCTTCATGATATGCGTAACAGCAAAGCGGAGATGGAGACTCGCCGCAAGGCCGAGGAGGCGGAGCGCCTCCGGCTGGAGGAGCAGGACCGGGTGGCCGCCATGCAGCTGCAGCAACAGCTTGAACAGGCCGCGCGCGCCGACCAGGAGAACAGGGAGAGGTGAGTGTATATATTTTCTACAAATCTTCATCAACATTTGTGTTCTTCTGGAACTCGACCTCAACCTCGAACTCGAAGCTCCCGCTGCCAGCTTTCCCCCTATTTTGTAATAATTACCAAAAATAATGTGCATTTTCTTTGTAGGTACAAATACCTTTATAAAATCTAAATATTTATATTTGACAAGCATTGCCCCGCGGTTTCACCCGCGTTAAATTGTAGAACTTTTATACTAACTTTGCCCCCCCCCCCCCTTTACCCCCTTAGAGGATGCGCTTTGAAAAATATCAAACACGTGTATCACGACTTTCAATTAAGATGATTTATACTGAATTCATTTGAACAACTTCAAAAGCAAAGTTTCATACTAACTTATCACCACCTTATATTAAAATAAATTTTTAATGCTTCCCTTTGTAATAAAAGGAACAAAATTTCAAGTTTACAACCCTTCTTGTATAATTTAAGCCCTTCGTTGATAAGTCAGGCAGTCTTTCTTTTTATGTAAATAGATCAAAACTATATGTGAATGGTGACTTTAGGGAACAAATCATCCGCAAAATGTAACTATTCGCCCGTTTGCCACATTTTTTAATTGATACACTGCGCCTAATAGAGATGTTATATAGCCTAAGTTACTCCTTATTATAACAGCTATCTGCCAGTGAAAGCTCCATCCAAATCGATCCAGCCGTTTCAAAGATTACTTTAAACAAACAAACAGACAAAACAAAAAAAAATTGGTGTATGTACCGTATATACAAACAGACACTCCAATTATTTTTCTATTTGTATTGATGTATTGATATTGATTGATGACTTTCTTCAATTTTATGTTCATTAGGTTAGAGCAGGAACGGCGCGACCACGAGATGGCAGTACGTCTGGCTAAAGAGACCAACGGACATGTTGAGGGCTCGCCGCCACAACTGCGCAGGTATTTTTGTGCGACGTACCTAATACTTACATATAGCAAATACGAATAACAATACGATTTACAGCACAGTGGTTCGCTGACCACATAGGTATAATAAATAGATATAAATACCACTAGCCGTGTCCGCGACTTCGTCCGCGTGGAATAGTTTTTTTGGGTACCATACCTCTTTACCTCAAATTATATAAACTTTTAATGTCATGTTTATTTATATCGAATCAATGGCCTGGAAAATAAGATTCAAGTTCTAAAAATAGCGATACTTCCATACAACTTCTCATCCCCCTTTTCGACCCCTTAGAGCCCTTATTTCGATCTAAAGAATAGCCTATGTCCTTTCTTAGGGTCTAAAGATTGACTGTGCTAAATTTCATCAAAATCGGTTGAGAAGTTTAAGCGGGAAATCGTAACAGACAGACAGAGTTACTTTCGCGTTCATAATATTAGTAGTAGTACCAGTTAATTTACACAATTGAATGGAAGTTTTGTTAATCGCGAGCCTTTCTAAGCAAGAGAGACCTCAAATCTTCCCAATTCGAATCTTCCCAATAGCAACCGTTGCGATTGTTGCTAACATACATTAATCACTAATTGAAACACATTGAAAGAAGAGTTATCTAAGAAGCCCATCTTTCGGGTCAGAAGTAGGAATAAACGAGCGTGTATGAAAGGACTAATCCGAGTAAGATAGGCGAGAGAGGTTTACAGAGATCGTGGCAAGTGGAGATACATAGTCGCTGGCTACCTACAGGGACAATGGCCACGGACGAATATAACAGTAGGAAATGGAATGGAAGGTTTGTCGATCGCGAATATTTCTAAGTGAGGGAGAACTCAGATCTCTTAAATTCGAATCTTCGAATGTATGCATGAAAGAAGTTTTCAACTCTAACAATCTACAATGAGATATTACAGTTATAACAAATAATATACAAATTAGCCGGTTTTCGACTCCAAATACAATTTCACTATTCTGAAGCATATTTATACTTTCACACTCCTTTATGTTGTTAGGTCATTGAACAGCTGTGCTCCTCCAAACAGTACATAATTATAATTTTTCTTTAAGACTTTCAATTCTATTGACTGCCTTGCCTTTGCTGCCTGATGATAAGAAGTTAGGTCGACCGCGTATTTCGTGTAATACTACTACTCGTTGCGTCGATAGATGGCGCTAGTAACGTTATGAAATGTAATCTCTACAGGAAACCACTCAACGCCATACAAATCCTAAATCTAATCAACTGATCCTGCGGAATGTCTCAATCTATTCTCATTTGCGTTTTTCTGATATTGAGTTATAATGTTCATACAATTATATTGGAGTATGTAATTGAGAGATTATTTTGCTGTGAGGTACCGGCAGAGTAGAACAATACTTCCCCCTGTACCAGTGGTCGTAAAAGGCGACTAAGGTACCAGAACCGACAGATGGCGGTATATCCATCTGAAACAATGCAGCTCATATGCACTGGGCAGGGATGGGCAGCAGCATCTCGGTCGCGAAAACTGCGCTCTGCAATTGCCAACACGGCAGCGCGGTAATTATGGGCAAATTCCCCCTTTTTTTGGGAGGCCAATGACAATCAGTGGACTATCAATGGTTGGTATGATAATGATGATGAATAAGATAATTCGGTATCTTGCTTACATAAGCTACGGGTCAGGCTAAAGGTCAGTTTTCCTTGAACCACATCTGCTGAGTTGTGGCCCTGCGTTAATATGTCAGGCAAGCAATTAGTCAGCTTCTTTTATATATATATATAGATTAAATTGTGCTGTCAATCGTAATTGTTGTAAAACAGTCTACGTTTTATCCAAATATATTTTCACTGTAAAATTTAATATCTTCGCACATCGGGTCTGCGAAACTCCTTCCTGTACATAGCTTAAGACAACACGTCTGAGAAACTAAAGTCGGCGGGATTTACTGCGATGTAATGACAGATTGTCCCCGGCCTATTCTGAATGCACTTTGTGTTGCTTTTGTTACCGATATAGAGATTATAATTACGTTTATTTTATTGTAATCATATCGATTTGGTTTTAATTACAATTTCTTATACTAGAAATAATACATTAATTGTTCTTTTTTTATCGCTAACAAAAGCTATCGACTACCAAAAGTTGTCCAGCAATGAGTAATATTGTGGTATGTTTGCACAGTTTCCCCACAATGGACTCAGTGAACGGAGAGAATAAGTTGAACAGGTACCCAGTGAGATACCACTGCAGTCTTCTCTTTCGCACGCCGCCTTACTACTATCTCCGTCCTCTTTCAATGCAGTATTAAAGACTCATTTAATTTACTCAGTCGCGACCCAAACGTGTACACATAATACATGTGAAGCATCCTTCCTTTCTTTATATAAACTCTATTTATATTATATATTTTAAATATATTTAGAAATTGTATTTTATATGTATCTTAGTTACATCTATTACTATCAATTAGTTGCATTCTTCAAAGTGTCCAAGGTTTGCCTAAAAAGAAATCGCTATATGCGATAAGGCCGATTGTACTTTGTGATTATTGTTTCATCATATATTTTTATGTTTAATGTACAATAAAGTGTTTGTTATTGTTATGTTGTGCGACGTATATATATAATATTAGTATCACATATTATAAAATACACATTCCAATTATTATATACTATTAAAAATATTATTAGTATCACATATTATAAAATACATATTCCATTTATTATATAGTATTAAAAATATAGCAATCTATATTGTTCATAACATAGTAGGTACAAATGTATATACTTATTGAAAGAGGACTCCTACAAACCTTTACTAATCTTGCTAACTTTCAAGCCTTTACTTTATGCACGGTATTCTATGTCAGTGTCTAAAACTCTACTAAATGTGTAGTACATTTCTAATTTTGTGTTTTACTTCGTGTAGGTTCCAGATTTTTGTTTTAACTTAGTGTTTAGGATAGAGCTGCATTATGCGGAATAGTCGACAATCATAAATAAAATAATATCGTTGTCGCTCTTGTGAACGATATCCGTAAGATGGACGAGACATAAAATGTAACAAATTAATATATAGAATTTAAAGATTGAATAGTACCAGCTATTAGCGGTAAACTTTCGCTGTCATTTTGTCTTCTGTATTTACTTACTGGGTTGACTTTCGCAATAAGATTCCCGCCTAATGTAGCTATGACAATTAATACACCATATGTAGTGTTCTCCAATGAACATTGGAATATAATACATAGATTTTTAATTGGTATGGTTGATGTAAATATGCATGCTATCTGTAAATAACATTATTTTTTTAGTGCATGTATCTAAAATAGAATAGAAATTTGGTTTTAATTGCATGATGGGTGATCATAATAATTAGTATAGTATACATGGTATTTTTATAAAGTCTAATCTTTTCCATTATTAATTTGGTCTGTGTTTATGGCTAGAGAGTCGTCCGTACTGTGCGGGAAACAATTCTTGTTTTACCGTAGCTTTCAATTTGTAATTCATTCTAGTTTAACATGTCAAATTCGACTTTATTCAATAATGAATAACTTATAATTGAAATCTACAGTATATCAAGAAAGTTGAGCTATGGAAGAATAAATACTAAATTAATGGACGTATATAGGTCGGAACGAGTGAGAATGCAGCAAGCGATGCAGGGCAAACAGAAATATGACCTCTCCAAGTGGAAATATTCAGAACTGCGCGATACTATCAACACATCGTGTGACATTGAGCTATTGGAGGTGAGTCTTGTTCCAAACAAAATATAATAGTCAAAGAAAATTACTTATAGTCCTAACTTAAAAAAAGAATAATCAATTTGATTTTGATTTCCAAAACCTTCAGAATCATTGAAAGACATTAGATAATTGAACTACAAACATTTGACTTTTTTTTCTCAGCAAGAAAATGACTTATACTAGTCAGCGACCAAGGCTTTGAACCTGATTCTGAAAAAATGTAATTGTCAAATCTTCTTTGCAAAGCCTTCATTTTATTACTGATTTATTTCTCAATTCATCAGTTGATCAAAAATCAAAATTAAATATTCTTTTATTTATTTAGTCCTACAATTGCAATATTTTTTAAATAGCAAAAAAGAAAACAATAAATCTTCTGACTCTACAATGCTACGATGGACAGACTAAGTTACATATCATACCATGATAGGTTTACCTGATACCTGTGCGAGTCTTACAACTAAGTTACTATCACAGTGATAAGTATTAGATCTTTATATCAAATCAAAATATTCTTTGTTCAAGTAGGCCCATTACAAGTACTTTCAAAGCGTCAAAAATAATAAATAAATAAAATATGAAGTACATACTAAATTGTACGTACGGGATCGTAAGAGACATCTAACATTTAAATTAGGCCTACCTATACTAGTCCGCTGGCCCTAAACGGGTCTTAAAACTAAATTTAATGCAGGTTCTTACTCGAGCCACCAGAAAGGAATCTACAAGAAAAACTGATGTTGGTAAAGGTTCCATCAATACTAAATAGATAGTGCTGATGGAACCCCTACCGGCGTCGGCGCTAACACACCGTTGTCTTAATGATATCAAAATAACAAATATCCTCAACGCCATCCTCTACCGTTTAAAGTAAACTTCAAGTATGCTTTATCTGTATGTTCTAACACTTTTTTCATATAACAATAAAAAATGCCTCACATGGTCAACGTTCAAGGCCGACGTTCCTCAGTTTGGGTAATACCGTTAAATTATGTAATTGCGAATTCACGCAGGCATGCCGGCATGAGTTCCACCGTCGGCTGAAGGTGTACCACGCGTGGAAGGCGAAGAACACGCGCAAGACTACGCTCGCGGAGCAGGAGCGCGCGCCGCAGTCTATCATGGATGCCGGTATGTTTTTTTTCCGGACGAACCTATTACTAGACTACACAGACGTCATTCTAACGGCACCGGTAGAGAGTGAAACATACATCACGCCTGTGTTCCATCGATGTGGGCAGAGACTATGGATCTCCACTTGTTACGACCTTGGCATACCTTCTCTATTTATACTTGTTCTGTGTCTGGGTGCCAAATATATGTTTTTAAGTATTATATTTGTGATTCCTCTTTTGTCTGATGTCCTTAAAACAAGTGCACACGGTTAGATAACATAAAAGGAGAACAAAAAAAGTAAAAACATAAATAAAGCTCGTATTATTTTTGTATCTAGGTGCTGAATATATCTAATTAAGTATTATATACATTCGTGATTCCACTGTTGTCTGTTGTCCCTAACACAAGTGCTTTAAGCGACTTACCTAGGAGTCATTGTAAGATATTGTGTGAATTTATTTAAATCGTTAAAAATAACCTACAATTATACTTTCATGTCCGTAGCGAAAACGCCTCGCCTACCACAGAAGGGGGACATCCTAGGCGCCCGCCACCGCTACTTCCGCATACCGTTCGTGCGAACCACTAGCACCGGGGACGCCAGCGACCGCCGCGGCTGGTGGTACGCGCACTTCGATGGCCAGTACGTCGCCCGCCAGATGGAACTGCATCCGGACAAGACGCCCGTGTTGCTGCAAGCCGGTGAGTACGAGTACCACCTAAGGGACAGTGACACGACCCGATAATTAACATCACAGTTTGCACACTTGATCACGAGTGGAATTATATCTTTAGTCATATTTTAAAGAGAAAATATTTGTTGAGAATGCACACAAAAACTAATGCATCGATTTTGGAAATTCTCTCACTAATTCAAAGCTACTTTATTCTGGAGAAAACTAACGATTAGGCTTATAATTGAAATAGAAATGTGTCAACGGGATTCCCCCTTTCTTGGGGGAGTCCGATGTCCAGCAGTGGACTTTCAATTATAATGTGAACAGGTGTTGTATCTATGTACGTTTGACAAAATAATAAAAGTCGTCTGTAATGGTACTTCACTCTATATTGTAAAAAGGATATTCTCGTTGAGACTCATTATTAGGTACATACCAGAAGATAGCGCTGCAGTGGTATAGTGCGCGACGCCGAAGTGGCATTATAGGCAGGCACCTAATGAACCTTTTTAATAATTGAATTTGGCGGCTGGCAGGCGTGGATGACATGCAGATGTGCGAGCTGAGCCTGGAAGAGACCGGCCTGACGCGCAAGCGCGGCGCGGAGATACTGGAGCACGAGTTCGAGCGCGAGTGGGCGCGCCACGGCGGCGCCGCCTACGTGCCGCCCGACCTGCGCGCGCGCTAGGTAACTCGCGCTTACATTGCCCAGAAGTTGCGATATAGATAATGGTGGTTTTTGGTCGTGCAGTCCCGGCGTAGAAGAACAGTACCACCCTCTGTCCCAGGTGTCGCAGGAATCGACTGAGGTACCGGAACCTACAGATGGCGGTAAATCCTTACGATACCTGGTACAGGGGAGAGGAACTATTATACTCTGCCGTAGTCAAAATCTATGAAAAAAATATTACGACTATAAATTTTCGATATCTATCCGATTTCTCAAGTTAGGTCATCCAATGGATGATACTGATTTTTAAAAGTATTAGTGGTAATATATAGTTTGATTACAAACAAATAGTTATAAATCAGTAAAACAAGGTTTACATGCGAGCAGATCCGCGGGGAATACCTAGTGTATGATACGGGAGAGCCGCACCAACAAATAATGTTCAGTAACGAGCTTCTGTTTTAATCTATATAAACATTTATGCCTACTCAAAGTTTACATCGGAAATCATTTTGATTTCGCCTCTCCATACGCGTTGGAATTTCGTCCATTACTTTTAAATCCAATCGACCGTGATATGCAATCTCTGTCTTGCATAAAGCGGAATCCTTTTATAGTTACTACGTCCTTAAATACGATACTAATTTAATTATACCGTGAGATACTGGCGGAGTAGAATAGTACCTTCCTCCTTCCTCTCATACCTTAGTCGCCTTTTATGACAAAAGGCGACTAAGGTACCGACAGATGGCGGTATATCCATCAGAGACCGCTTAATTGCAGAGGGCGTAGCAGATCGGCTTGACACGTAGACTGATGCTTGTTAATTATTTCAAAACACTTAATCGATTTGACGTGGATTCTATCCCCACCCAGGAATAACATTTAAGATTGTGACTGGGTGTTATATATATATGTATAGATATTTGATCATATTGAATACCTATGTTACCTGATATCCGTTACACAAGTACTTTAAGCGGCAGTAAGTGTCAGTTAAATGTACGAGAAGTTATATAAATTATTACTAGTGAATTACATAATTAAATTCACCGCAACGATGGCCGCCCGAGTCTAGGTCGAGCCTGTAGAGGCGCCCTCGAGCGATCGCCGTCGGTCCCACTCAATCTCGCGAGCTTCGCGGCCGCGGGGTACTCGGGATGAAAACGGGCATCGGACCTCTCATTTACGCCCTCTTTTTTCGGTGGCGCTGGAATTCACGTCTCCCCGCTTCTTGGAGAGACTTATGTCAAGCAGTGGACGTTTTACGGCTGCTATGGTAATGGTTAATAATTATAACAGCACAATGAACATGGACGTTTGGTGCAAGCGCGTTGGCGAAATGTACCCAAACATAAAGTAATCAACTCACAAATTTACACAATATCTCGTACATTAACCTGCCTTTGTGATAAAACGCTTAAACCATTTGTGTAACGAACATCCAGCAACAGAGTAATCACAAATATTTTACTTGAAATATACCTCATTCAAATGATCGTCTGCATTTGACTGACTCTCTCTGTCACTTATTTTCACCGCCTATTAGTAGTGTTCGCAGCTGTAGCTGTTTATAGCTCTGTTTCAGTTTGAAGGGTGGGAGAGGCAGATAAATTACTGGGTAATGTGACATAATATCTTGAAGTCACAAGGTTGGCTAGTGACATCCTTGTGATATTACGATCGTCTATAGACTGCCGTGCTTACCATCCAGCGGTGTAATAAAAATACTTAAATATATATTTAACGCCCAGATGCAAAATAAACAAATATTCATCATATAAATGTTTGTTCTGAGTGAGTGAGATCACGACTCTTGACGCAAAAGATAAGTCAAAGTCAACATTATTATCTTTTTTCAGAAACATGAAGAAAATCTTTGCGCCCACTTCCGCGCAGTTTAAGGATGTTCATCAATAATGTCATAGAAAATAGGCTACAAACAAATTGAGTGCTTTGAACGTGCCTTTACATGTTCCTAGATTGTATTAGTGCAATAACATAATATGATAATATCCACCGTAAAAAACATGTATTGATTGTATTATAAGGTTGAGTAGTATATCAAATTTTATGGAAAATAATAATAATTCCAGATCTTGTTGGAAGATTTATTTTAAAAAAGGTTTATATGTATTTTATTAGTACCTATTACAGAGGTTGTACGTTGCAGTATTGAAAGTGATCGAAAAGGCAGCAAAAAGAGTATTTATTAAATGAAAAAGACACTTTCGGAAAGAATAATTTAAAAAATATGTTTAAGGTACACTCTTGAAGTACAATTGTATTATGTTGTATTAGCTATGACTATGAGCGGTGAGCGGCGTGACTTGCGATGTGTTCATTGCCAACTTGACAGCGGCGTTTTTGTGTAATTCAGAAACAATCTCGCAGTGAATGTGTTTTGCAAGTGGAGCCGGTTGACGTTTGTACTCAAGGCAAGTGTTGGCCATCGGTATACACCTTTTTACATATCGCAGTGTAATGCGTATTGACTTTTGTTTTTATACATGAATTGTAGATAAGGTGATATTTTAGGTGAATTACTTTTTTTTAGGAAACTGTGATTGTTTTAAAGGTATTCAGGTATATTAAGTTCATTATTTATGAATATTATAACAAAGTATTCAGTGTGCATTCCATATATTTGTAATTATGGTGAGACTAGCGGATATTCCTAAATGTATAAAATTGTAACAAATACATTCCTTAAGCTCATCTACAAGACAATATTGCTATTTAATAAGAACTAACTACAGAGCGTACAATCGTACAAATCAGCACCACGACAATAGAATAATGAAAAAAGGGAAAATTAAGTACAAGTTTCTATATGTATACCTTTTTAGTTCTGTAAGCTAAGGCAGTCATTACATTTCTGAACAGACGTTTCATAGTTTTGTTTCATTTTACTATACACGTAATAATTTTCATTTGTTGCAGTTATTGCTGAAAATACCGTAACAGTACGTAACATTACGAAAACCGTAGTATCTAAATATATGATTTAGTGTAAGTGCCTTATAGTTTGATGCAGCATAGATAAAAATATGACCACAATATTTATGTGTATTTTTATGCTTTACCAAATAAAAAATATTATTTATCCATTGCTTTATTTCCACCGTCCTGTAATAATATAAGTGAATTCGCAGTTTACTTGAATAAAATAATTACATACTCTTTATTGTAGATAGACACAGGCCACAGGACACAGGCCTCCCCAAGTAATCTCCAATAGGACCGGTTGTATGCGGCCTGTGTCCAGCGCGATCCTGCGGTTTTAGTCAGATCGTCTGTCCATCTTACAGGTGGACGCCAACACTGCACTTTCAAAAAGATAAAAAAAAACTTACAAATTATTATACCATTCCGCCGCGAAAGCACATAGACGTGACCTCTGTTTCACTTTTCCTTTAAATGAAATAATTTAATTTTAATTCTTAAAACCAAATATCATTGAGAGTGACTACACCTAAACTACCAGGAGTGCAGTACATTTATGAGTTTGATTGTAATCACAGTTACGGTACTTTTCACGCTCGATATTGTCTTTATTTCTTTTGATTTTATCATCGATACACACTACATGTCACCATGTAAACGTTTATACTGGTGACACAATTCACAATCTGTGCACAACTGCTATTAATAAGACATTTATTTTTACAACAAATACCTAATATGATGATTCAAGCGAGTGGAAACCTAGGTTCAAGCGAGTACTTATTTCTAGTGGGTCATCCGATCAATAAAATTTCCGATGACATTGATTCTTTAATGTCTCTAGCTTAATGGTATGTAGCCCTGAGCCCCGTTAGAACTTGACAACACTCCGCAAAAATCTATTATAGTTACTCAAATAAATATCCGTAGCTTGTTATGTAATTATCACGCTTTTTTGGTTCTGTTAGAAAGAATAATCTTTCAAAGCGATGAAAACTGATTGGCATTGGCAACAGAACTATACAGATACATGTCTTAGGCTTTTGGTTATTGCAACCATTTCTTTCTCTTTTACACCACACAGATCTATAACTTAATCTTTAATCTATCTTTCAAACTCACACTATAGGTACGTTGTGAAGTGCTCTCATTCCAACAGCATTTATTCTACTTGTGTGCTTCTTCTGGTATTCATCATAAATCAGTCTCTATGAACAGTCTCTGTTCAATATGTGCTTTTTTATAATTTGTCATACTTTCCTTCTTTCAATCACCATCACTTTTGTGCTACTTACATTTACTTTCGTACCTTTTCTTTTAAGACAAGCTTGCATAATCGTTACGATCTATTGCAACTCCTCAGCTGATCATGTTAACATAAGAGATCAGTTTCCATTCATGCTTGAACCACATTTACTGGCTTTGAAATTAGCCTGTCAGCCAGTTAGCCTGTCAGTGTAATCTTTTGTGTTTTCCTTTTTTTTTATGTAATTAGGTACTTTTGTATTGGTCTACTTCTTACGTTTTACTGTTTCTGATCGCAAACGTATTATGTCAATTATTGTCGCTGTCACGTTTGACGTTAGCAATCAAGCGCATGAAGTGAGCATGGTCGGTGTTATTTCTGTGTCGAAAGAAGAAAAAGTTTTAACATCTTAAGACAATAATTGTTGTGAAATAAAATATGTTGGGTTCTATCACTACCGAACGTAACAACGCTGTGTAACGGCTTAATTCATGACATTAATTGCCTAACACGATGGTATTCATTGCAAATTTGTTCTCACTATTGTTATTTGTTGTGTTTCTGTCAAAAGTGGAGTCGTTAGCTTATGATGGTATGTTTGTGTGCTGATAACAGTTTGTTTGGAAATTGCATTAATTTGTGTTATTGATAAAAGTATGTTTTAATGACACAAATTATTATTTTCAGTTCACTGGTTAGGTGGCGCTACTACAATAGAGCGGGATATTCCGGGATCAAAACAAACAGTGGACATATACTGCTACTCTGGAACTTCAAAAAATTTGTTTGCCCTTTGGCAAACTGTTAAAGTATGTTACTCAATAAATGAAATTGATTACTATTTAGGCAGTCAAAGCAACTTAAAAACTTAATTTTTAACTGACTTCAAAAAAAGAGGAGGCTCTTAATTTTATTATAGTTTATTTCCGTACATGCATTCATTAAAACTGAGTTTGAAAATACAATGATTCTTTATAGCAAACCTAAGAATATATTTCAAGAAAAATGTTTGATAAGTTAGTTAAATAATTTGAATATTATTTTGAAGAAATGTATATATAATTAAAGAACAGCATTTAAGCTGTGCTGTTTCTTATGGATATACTACCATCTGTCATTCCTGGTACCTTAGTCACCTCTTATGGCACCTGGTACAGAAGGAGGGGCTATACTACTCTGCTATTATCCCACAGTTAAAAAATAGATACAAACATATTACCCTTTTTCAGTTCCATGTAAAGATTAAGAACCATGAATTCAGCCAGTATGTTGGCAATACCCCCGACGAAGTGTTCAAGGATTACACAGAGGACAGCACTGGCTGGTCTTCTGTCATCAGCCCATTCCAGAGAAAAGCACAAAAAACTCTGTCCATAGACCTATTCACTCCTACTTGCATGGCAATTAATACTAAACAGAGGCATAGTATTCAGTTACAGATTATAAGTAAGTATAATTGCATAGTCATTCAATAAGTTGTGCAAGATTTGTATTGAATTCAAATTTTTCTTCTAACTATATTCAGGCAACATCTCATACAATGACATGACTCCGAGATTATTT
Source organism: Heortia vitessoides (assembly GCA_020976665.1). Taxonomy (NCBI): domain Eukaryota; kingdom Metazoa; phylum Arthropoda; class Insecta; order Lepidoptera; family Crambidae; genus Heortia; species Heortia vitessoides. The sequence goes on from JACJUM010002878.1 coordinate 16,214,200, forward strand.
GCTTATAGCACTGGTTTTACATACATCTGACAACAGAGTGAACACAAATATAATACTTAAAATACAAATTCAACACCCAGACACTGTCAAACACAAATGTTGATTACATAAATATTTGCCCTGGATGGATATCATTCTGTCGGAGTCAGATTAGAACCAAATTCACCATCAATGTACATGGCAATCAATGCACTATTGGGTATTTTAAGAATCAAAGGTAGCCTTTCTCTCATCATTCTATACTATAAACATGCCAAATTTCATTAAATTTGTTTTCTTTCTTTTTTCTGATTATGAAGTGAAAATGTAACAAACAGACAGAAATGCTTCTGCATTAATAATATTGTTATGGATTTCGCCATATCCACAAATTACTAAGTACATACTATACATACATCTGCACGCCTATATCCCATCGGGGTAGGCAGACTATGGATCTCCACTTGTTGCTTTCCTTTCTCTTATGAGTCCATTCTTTCCCGCTCGTTTATTCTTGGTTCTTCTGACCTGGCCCTTCTTTAATTCCTCTTCTACCTGGTTAACATATGTTGGTCTCGGTCGTCTTATACCAACTGTTCCATTCACTTCTGCTATATATATTTGTGACTTCCCAGATACACAAACTCTTTCACTTGTTTAACTTTCATGTCATTGATCACAATTTCACAATTTGTAATACCTTTCAACAATTTGTCGTCCTTTCCATCCAAAATCACCATCACTTTCGTCTTACTTACATTCACTTTGATACCTTTCCTTTTGATGGAATCATGCAAAATCGTTACCATCTCTTGCAACTCTTCAGTACTTGATCATCAGCGTAAAAAGATATTTGATGGGTAACTCATTCATGCTTAATCCACTTTTACTGGCTTTCAAATTCGACAGGAAGTTGTCTATAAATAAGTTGAATAACCAAGGTGATGCTACACATCCTTGTCTGACAACTCTATGAATGGCAAATCATTCAGTGTAGGCACCCTATATTCTAACGCAAGCTGCACAATCCTTTTAAAGAGATTGAAATGCCTGAATCAGACGGTCACTCACCTCATACCTATACAGCCATACGTTTCCACAACTCCTTTCACATAACCCTATCAAAAGCCTTTTCCAAGTCAATAAAAGCGCAATAGACCTTTTGACCTTTTGCAAGGCACTTTTCGGCTATGCAGCGCAGGGAAAAGACTTGATCCATACATCCCATTCCCTTTCGTAAAACCCGGTTGTACATCCCAGATCTTTCCTTCAGTGTCATTCACAACTCTTCTTATTAACAACTTTGCATACAATTGCCGACGACACTAAGAAGGCTATTGCTTCAGTAATTTTTACAGTCTTGCTGCGATTCCTTGTACAGGGGGACAATTACTGCTTTGCACCAATCATTTGGTACTTTGCCTGTCCTCCAACAGGTTGAAAAAGTAGTATAGCTGACTGACTACAATTTCTTCTCCAGCCTTCAGCATCTCAACAGTCACTCTATCATTCTCTTCAGCTTTTGCAGCTTTCATACTCTTTAGTGCACTTATAATCTCATCCTTACTTATCTCAATATCGCTGCCTTCATTTATCTCTTCTCCTCTGTATTTCTTCCTCAATCTCTGCATCATTTCTTTCAAACAGACTTTATAAATACTCCTTCCATCGATTAAGTGTTCGCCTTTCACAATCTCACCCATATGGTCACTAATAACGCTAAGCTGACTTCCAGAACTGTTTAATACTATCCTTAAAGTTATTAGATAGCGTCCTGTCAAATTCATATTTTATATCTTCTTTCTTTTGCGCTACTATGTCTTTCATACGCTTTTAATTCGCTTACATAATTAATAACTTTCATTCTACGGCTAGCCTTCGCTGATAATCAGTCAAGCCAGGCCTTCTTCTTCTCACTCACTGCCATTCGTACTTCTTTATCACACCACGTACTCTTCACTTTTCGAACATCGTTACTCTTAGAAACACCACACACTATTGTCGCATTCACAATATTATTATTATTATTACTTTTTTATTCCCTTCTACACGTATTCTATTAGACTTTCGTGGCCCTTTTCCAGGCATTCCAGTTTTTCTCAAAATATCCTTATATATTTAATTTTTTTTTTCTTCTTGCAATCTATCTACTTGTACAGTTGTAGGCTGCCGGGGGTGATGTCGCTAGCGCTTAAACACCACTCAAACGACGAAGTGGTCTATGTTAATACTCACCCCGCGCCCCTGCATCCACAACCTTCCCTTTGAGCCATTCATCCACAACCTTCCCTTTAAGCCTTTCATCCACAACCTTCCCTTTGAGCCTTTCATTTACTATCACAAAGTCTATCATACTTTTTGCATTATTTCTTCCCTACGTATACATGTGGATCTTCTTATGACAAAATAACGTGTTTGTTACACAAAGACACTATTCCAAACGTACATCCAACACATTAATACCATTCTCATTGATTCTATCATCACCATACTTTCTGATCACTTTCTCATACCCGTCACGTTTAACTCCAACCCAGCCATTAAAATCTGCTAACATTACTATCCTTACATTCATTCATTCTCTCACTTCATTCCGAATCTCTTTCTCATTTTGGGCATTCCGTGACCCCCTGGGCTCACGGGTCCAATGGCGCAGAGGTAGTCCAGGGCTAATATTTATATGATGAATATTTCTATTTTTTCTGTATCTGGGTATTAAACGAAATTTAAATATGTATTTAAAATTCATTGTTGTTTGTAACATAACAGCTTTAAGCAACTTATCTTAGAGTCAGGTCAACGTAATAGTTAATGTGTGAATTATAAATACTTACATATAAATAAATTTACATAAGTTTATGTTTTATTTTTTTATTCCAGGAGTAGACATCTGGCGAGTGCTTGTAATGTTCCTCGGCATAGGTTTAATATTTTCATCTAGAGCCCTATCTGGCAATCCGCTGTTCTTTTATCTGTGTGGAGTATTTGTTGGAGTGTTCGCATCCTTCATGGTTTTGGTTTATTATATCAGCAAACTATTACCTAAGGTGAGTACATTTAATGGGTCTCAGAGAAGTTTTTATTGAAGAGGCTGGTGTCGCTGATAGTAGTGATCCCATCTTGTGTGCTAAGGTCATGGGTTCGATCCCCACCGAGGAAAAATATTTTTACAGGATATTTGTGTTTGATGAGTGTTGAATATATGCATTTATGTATTATATTTGTTGGTTGTTCAATTGTCTGATGTTCGTAACATTGTGCTTTGAATTACTTATCTCAGACTCAGGTCAATGTCTGAGACATATGAATTTGTTATTATTATAACTATTACATAGAGTTTATTTTTTAATGTGCATATCATGTGCCCAGGCCTTGCCTTTTTTTTATACATACATACCTTATCGCGCCCCTGGACATAGTTCTCGGGTTATAAGTTATGCCTACTTGACCAAGTGTGACGCCTATGCGTATATAGAGGGGTTGGCCTGTGCAGGATGGTCTAGTACTAAGCCCAGGATGTTGGGCTACCGACTTAAAAAGTTGTACCTACATTGAGTGTCGACTGTGTGAGTGAATGCGTCATCGAAATTAACCAATAATGACATGAAGGGTGATAGTTTAATGTTAAATTTATGCGTTTACTATCTACACAAATAAATAAAATAAGAGTGTATATTTGTAATATTGAAATAATATTTACTAAATTCGCATGTATATAACAAAATATTTTTTACATTTTTTTTGTCGTCTGTCTGTTTGAGGTAATTTAATAAAACTGAAGTGATTTTATTATTATTAGTAAACGCACAAGTTTTAGAACGGTTTACTTCTTGAATTTACATTTTTTATTGACTTTCCGACTACCTTACGGCAATCGTTCTCAGGAGTGGCCGATGACATCTGTCACCTGGTTCAAACCATCACTCGGAATAACATGTCTCCTTCCAGAAAACGCTCACATACGGCATCCTGATAGGCGGGTGGACGGTGGGCGTGTACATATTCCAGCAGATGTGGGAGAACCTGCGCACCATCATCGCCTCGTACCAGAGCTACATGTTCTGGTACACAACGGTGGTGAGCTTCGTGAGCTTCCTCGTGTGCTACCGGATCGGACCACCCCGCAACCAGCGGAGCAAGAACCTAGTGATGTGGACTTTACAAGTGAGTGATGAGAATAATAATATAATTTTAAACAATTTCATCAATGCTGACGCAGCGAGCCCCCTCGTTAATACAAAAATGCTACAATGTCAATTGTAAAATGTAAGGAATGTTCAATAGTTACTCAAAAACATGTAATTAATTAACAGCGCCTAAGGGATTATAAGAGAAAATCGGCTCATCGTGGTGACGTCATATGTTCGGCTGAGTGAGAAACTTCAAATTTCGCATAGTTTCCCTATTATAAAGGGAGCACTAAGAAATCATTTTTGAAAATTCTCCTACTAATTGGGTAAAACGGGGGCGCAAACTTAGTATGACACTTTGCTGTTTATGAAGTTATACGGATGAAATTTAGTATAGGCTCTTCGTTGAAAGTCATGAAACAGGTATGAAATATTTTTTCGACAATCATCCCTTAAGAGTGTAACAGGGGGTGCAAAGTTATTCGTATAAGAGTTCTAAAATCGCGGGGCGCTTGCTGGTAGTATAAGTATATTACTTTAAGAGTTACGAGATCAGCAGTTATCACTTTTAAGTGTAACAAAAGTGTAAACGTCCTCACTAACTTTTGAAGTTTCAGTAATTTTATTGTTGTAGTCACACGAATAGGATTTCGTGATGGCGCAAATGATGGTGATCCGATCTTGTACGCCAAGGGTCGTGGGTTCCCCGCCTAAGCCACATATTTTATATAGGTAATATTATAAAGCTGAAAAAATTGTTTGTTTGAACTTGCTAATCTCAGGAACCGTTAGACCTATTTAAAAATTCTTACTATGTTTGATAGTCCATTTATCGAGAAAGGCTACTATATCTCCCAAATTCCAGAACGGACGGACGAAGTCGCGGAGACTGCTTGTTAAATTTGTGTATAAGTATGATTTTTGTGATTTTTCTGTTGTTCGTAAGAAGAATGCCTTAAACGACTGATGAGTCAGACAGTTGTGTGAATTGATTTATCAGTAAAGCGTACTGTTGCTCGCAGGCCCTCGGTGTAGTGATGATATTCTTCAGCAGCGAGTACCAGGAAGCCTCTGCTGCTGTAATAGTAGCATCCATGCTGGTCAAGTACTTCCCTCGCTCGTGGATGCTCAGGATACAAGGATCTTGGTAAATATATTTTAGATGATCGTTCCTATACTAGCGACCCGCCCCGGCTTCGAACAGGTGTAATGAGGATAAAAAATGATTGCTGTGGGTTATCTGAAAGAGATAGATATACTCTACATATACCATCGTGGACTTTTTTATAGACATTTTTGAGGTGTAGTAGTGAGGTACATTTTAGAGTTTGCAATGTAATCGCAAAAAATGTGTTTATTTACGACATCATATTGCAAACCTCTAAAATTATCAGTGTTTCTCTACTATATTATTCATGTATTATACATATAAACATTCCTCTTGAATAACTATGTCTATAAAAAACTGCATAGAAATCCGTTGCGTAGATTTATACATAGAGACAGATAGACATATTTATAGAGTTACCGCATCCGAAGGATGAGGGTATCGGGATCGATTCGAAACAGTATCTTTTTATTTTGTTAGTCCAGGTTGATGTAAGCATACAGACCGTCGTCGCAGTAACATCACATTGCCAAATTCGTGATATCAAGACATTATGTCATATTACCCAGTAATTTCACTGCCTCTCTCAACCTCCAAACCGGATCACAGCAATGCGAACACTGCTATTTGGCGGTTGCAGACGACCTTTTGTATGAGGTCTTTCATATATCATAAAACAGGCTGCGGTGACCGCATACCATCAAGCGGCCCGCATGCATGTTTGACGCTTTGGTATAAAACCACATGTTGTAAGAGGCGACTGAGCTACCGGAACCGATAGATGGCGGTATACCTATCCAAAAAAGCGCAGTTCAAATTCATTAAGACAGGGATGGTAGGGATGACAGCAACATCCATGTCGCAAAACGCTCTGTAATTGCTACTACGCTTGCCAAGCAATTATGGTCGAAAGAGCCTCTTTCTTTGGTCTCCCATATGTCCAGCAGTGAACTTTCTGGAGCTGGTATGATGATGATATATATCGGGACGTTCGCAGGAGACGCCGGTTTCCGCCCAAGCCGCGTCTGTTGACCAGCGAAGAGTACTACGAGCAGGGTGCGCGTGAGACCAAGCGTGCGCTCGAGGATCTGCGCCGCCACTGCGCCAGCCCCGACTGCGCGCAGTGGCGGATCATGCTCAAGCTGAACGACTCCAAGAGGTGCGAGGATCTTCTCTCCTATACACATATTATACACAAATGTTACCAGAACTGTATTCCCGCCCGATTGCAGTTTCCATAAATGCCTTTATCAGTCCTCGTATCACTGGTGTATACATCCGTATCACGTCCCCTGGCGCGCATTCGTTAGGGAACAGGGAATCCGCCTCACGTGCAGAAAATAGGTTATCCACAAAAAGTTAAGAACATTATCATAAACTTGGCAACTTATCATTTTCGCTTAAGACAGACATGTCTTAAGCGAAGGTGATTGATACAGATTTTATTAGTATAGATATATCATTAGTATAGATGATACAGATTTTATTACATACTTACATGATCGGAGTCCCACCGGGGTAGTTAAAAACTACGAATCTCTTGCATATCGTTTATTCCTGGCCTTCTTTCGAACATCCTCTACTTTAGTTCCGGTATGTTCTCCTAGGTAGTATTATCCGACTCTACACGCATTGCTTCCGTAGAGCAGTACACCGCATTCGCCGGCGAACGTACGCAGTCCTTGCCCCTCGTGCGTTAACCGACCGCGAACGACCTAGTGCGGCTGGGCTCATTTAGTCCTATTCGGGGGTGGCGCTGGGACGTCTAAGTAGTCCAGCATTAGGTCCTCCTAATGCTGGACTACTTAAAGGTCGCAGCATCAGAGTCGATAAACAAAAAAAAACACTATATATTTGTGCAGTCATTTTTCTTTCAGTCATTCTGTCTTCATATCTAAAGATTTGATTATTTGTGACTAATATTTAATTAATGTAGCAGGTTCGCAAGTTTCGTGGAAGGCAACTCCCACCTGAGCGACGACGAGGTCCTGGGCTATGAGTCGTACGCCTTCTCCATGGAGGAGGCCCGCAAGCCGCGCCCCGTGGCCAACTCCACGCGCGAGGATTTGCTCGAGATATCGGACGACGACTCCTCTGACTACGACGAGCTATGATACTCCTAACTGGACTCGACAAGTGGAATTAAACCTTATCAGACTTGTTATAAGAGCGTAATTCGACGGTCGAAATCTTCGATCCGAAGGTGTGATATGTTATGATTTAAGGTCTGGGTTCATACAGGATGATATGTTTAACGCAAAATTAACTTTACAGACTTTGATATAAGTGATTGTCCTTGATGATTAATTGTTAACCAATATGCTTACTATTTTTTCTAAAATAATCTGTCTTCATTACTGCGATTGTGAATCCAATATTTATAAATAATTAATTAAAATTTTAATATATTGAGACATGGACCGGATTGATGTCGGACTACCCGTCCAACATCAATCCGGTCCATGCTGTTTCGGTTGGACAGTCTGTAACTTGCAATTTACCAGACGACATAACAAGTTCAAAAAATACCATAATGTGAATATCTGTTCGTTTCGAGTTTTGTTGAAAGTGGTAAAGATCTCCCTAAAATTTTAGTGTCAATGTATTGAATATATATATATATATATATGTTACAGCCAAAAATTCATTATTATACTATCCAACCATTATTTATAAAATCTACTCAACAATCTCTAGAAAAATTGTTAAATGACAGAATTTATCTCAACGCCAAATCATTTTTTTCCAAAATAATATGTGTAGGGTTAGGTTAGAACTGCGATTAGAACCGGGAAATAATATAATGTTAGACATCTCTAGAGTTAGACATTTGCTAAACCTATCTTTTCTTTATTAGACCAAGTTGACTAACAAGCATAAATTCGAATGCGAACACTGCTGTGTGGCGGTAGAAATAAGTGAGGTTGTGAGGTACCCCTGCTGACGACCTTTGTATGGGGTCAACCTCATGTAACCTGTACTATGTCAAATGATTAACATTTCAAATGTGGTTTGTAAAATGTTCTTTACAAACAACATTTGAAAAGTAGAAATAAAATTTGTTTTTTATTATTAGCTTTGTAATCTCAATGACTGTAACATAATTATATTATATTAACAGAATCTGATGATATATGTGTGTATGTATAAGTGTGTCGGAAGTGACATTATTATATACATATATGTATTGTGGTAAGGGTCGGTAAATAATAAGTATCGATCGTATTCATGTTGATATCGAATTTCATGTTGCCATTCATGGGCGTAGCTAAAGAAAGTAATCCCGTCTGCGCTCTTGTAAGAACAGGGACGACAACTACCCTTCCTACTAGGCGTGGGCAAAAAATGACGATATTATTTTGTATACATTTATCGATACATATTCGAAATATCGATACGATATACATAGATATTACCTCTACGCCTTGAGCTAAATCGTCTTACGTAGAGCCTGATTGACTCCCCTCCAAGTAATGAACTTGACCCGGGGCCCATAGAACTAGCTACGCCATTTTTGCCTGTAATGTTTGTTAGAATGATTGCGTATATATATAATGGAAAGATCTCTACAACAAATCTACGTCAATGCCCCGTCCTCTCAACGCCCTACGTTTCTGGACTGAATAGATTTAATAGTCATACTGTTGTAAGAATTGAAACACATTGTTACTTGTTAGTAGTCATTTAATTAGTAATATGTTCATTTAAATATTAATATTTTTGTACGCTACAAAATATAATACAATCGTAGATGAACAGCACCATGTTGTGTTATAATCTATGTATATAAGTGCACTTAATTGGTAATAATGATAATTATGTTAATTAACGATCTGGGTGACATTTTTATGCTAATTATAATTTGAGTGTTCCAAAATAAATATTGATTTGAAATTGTTTTTTTTTAATGTACGCACTGCACAGCAAGACTGTCAAAAGATGTAAACCAAATTTGAACCCTATCTCTACCCGGGGTAGAGTTCACTATCAATTTAGAAACAGACGGTACATAGTTTGTTCTGGTATCGAATATAAATACATTAAATTACAATTATTTAATTACTAAAGGACAAAGTCTATTTTGTATGAAGCCTTGACCTTTATTGGACAGCCATTACAAGTGCTTAGACAGACACTATCAACTCCTTAAAACACTTGGACTAAGGGTCATTTAGTAAAGACCGTTGGAAACAAATATTATACGGAAAATGTTTGCTGGAATTATGAAGTGATTATATAACCTTATAGGTTATTTTTAATTGGCATGCTGTTTATAATATCAAAGGAAATTCGCTTTTCTTCTATAACTTGGCTTTCATAATGTGTATAGGGACCCGACGTACATTGGACAGTAAGGATGTATATATAAAAATAACAATATTTAAAAGGCAGATAATGGTTTTCTAAATACAGTCAATATTATCGTTTCCTAAACTGGGTGTGGCGACTTTTTCAAAAGGAAGTCGTAAGAACAATGAATCTCGCAGTCACACAAGGTGAGAAGTAACAAACTCAGCGATTTTATTTAACTTCTTGGATGGTGCTAGAATGAACTTCCAATTCTTCAACAGACTCATCTAAAGAAAAACTCATTATTTTTGTTATTTCTTTCCTTTTTAGTCAATTACACAAATCTGTTATTCTTAATAACTATAAAAAATTGTTATTGACTCTTACTGAATCGCAAAGGTAAACTGAAACGCGCTATTCCAACAATTTGTAATCTATGATCACACAGTTCGCAAGTATTAGAACTCAAACCTCATACATTTATAAAGCATTACTGTTATTAATTTGCGTCATCGTTTCAATACAGTTAAAAAACGTGCAACATTTAATCACAAAAAGTTATTACTTTTTTTCTTATAATTAAACATTGGCTAACAACACGCTTTGTAAAAGTATGAATTTGAAGTCTGTTGTTCATTGCATTTGCTCACACTCTATAAGTTAATTCACTTTAAAAACCATGAAAACAGTATGACGTTATTTACGTAAAGCCTCTAACATTCCCAACAGATTCAATAAAGCCGCTGTAATATATTAGAACGTGGTTTATCGATTAGCAAGTTACGGCCATTGGCGTATCTAGAGTTAGTTTTAAAGGGAGCTGACCCCCGCCATGACATGACCGATGTAATAACGCAGAGTAATTTTAAATATTAAGTCTATATGTTTGAAGAGTTGTCACAATTTGTTTCAAATCGGTACATTAACATTGAGGTGGACCACAAGCCCATTCTAAGGTTGGCACGAACCACTCGGCCCCCCTCTTTATACGCCTACGGTTATAGCACGAGTGTTTGGTGTTGACGCTTCGTTTACGACTTGGCGCGGCTGGCCTTCTTGGACTTGTCAAGCGTCTGCTCCGGCGGCGGCGGCTTCGCTGACATGTGCCGGCTGTACAGCCTGCAACCACATGCACGTATAGCGTAAGCAAATATATATATATATATGTATGTATACATCTCATCCATACTGCCGTGAGTTACCAACAAAGTAGAACACCTCCCCCTGTACCAGATGTCTATGTCTATGAGGCGACTGAGGAATCGAGAGATTTCGGTATATCCATCCGTATCCAAACAGTGCAGCTCAAATGCACATGACAGGGATGGGCAGCAGAATCCCCATCGAAATCTACGTTTTGCGATTGCCAACTCGCTTGCCCAGCGCGGCATCAGCATCATCATTCCATCCATTGAAAGTCCACCGTTGCCCATATTTGCCGCTCTAGGCAACTTTGGACAAAATTTCCCCTTTCTAGAGGAGGCCTAAATCCAATGCCTAAAAACATGTTGTAAATGATATCTCATACATTGACCTGACTCCGTGATACGTCGCTTAATGAACAAACCAAAACCAAACACAATAACATGTCAACTGAAACGAACAATATGTATATTGCCTGGTTAATATATAAATATATACTGTTGTATAATAAATATATACCGGTACGGAGGACTGCTGATTTGTAAATTATAAGCTTAGTTTACGCACTTGAAACTTGACTCAATTACTTTAATATATGTAAAGTTAAAAAAGTAAAGGAGAAAACCAAAATAGAATATATATATTTAATTAATATAAACTAATCTTGTGCCCCAAGGGTCGTGGGTTCGATTCCCACCCAGAGAAATTATTTATATGATTATATATGCTGGTGTTAATTCTGTGTCTGGGTGTTGAATTTATGTATTTAAGTAGTATATTTGTAATTCCCCTTTTGTCTGGCGTCCGTAACACAAGTGCAAAGACAATGTATATGATGTTCTGTAAATTTATTATTATTACTGAATTTATATAAGGAAACTCCGATTCAATTATGAAAAGGTTACACATCGGTTGAAAATCGTATACAAAACTTAAGATATATATTTAGTTTAACCTTCACTAACCGATAGTGTGTCATGTACTGTATCACCCTTAGGCATTAAAACGAAAAAACAGTGTACAGTGAGCCGCGAGGTACCGGCAGAGTAGAATAGTACCTCCCACTGCACCAGGTGTCGTAAGAGGCGACTAAGGTACCAGAACCGACAGATGCCAACACGCTTGCCCAGTGCGGAAATTATGGGCAAAATTCCCCCTTTTTAGGGATGAGGCCTATGTCCAGCAGACGATTATCAATGGCTAAAATGATGATGATGATGAACAGTGTACATTATATGACACAAGCCACAAGTATACTTACACGCGGTAGGTCTCCGAGCGCAGGTAGTCCAGCACGTGGCTGGGGCCCAGCTTGAGCTGGTCCTCGATGGGCGGCACCCAGAAGTTCCCCTCCAGCCGCAGCACCGCCTTATTGCTCGCCAGGTCGAGGCCGCCTAGAGGTGATGCCCATATTAAATTTTCCATGAATCGGTTATAAACGTCAAGAGATAGTGTACGACTGTGTGAGTTGTAGTCCATATGCATTAGGGCGTAGATGGGCAGAAGCTTCCACATCGCAAAAGCTGCCCAGCGCGGCCATTATGAGCAAACTTCCTCCTTCCTTGGGGCGGCTTATTTCCAGCAGTGGACTTCCAATGGCTGATATGATGATGATATGGTATAGGTACATTATATACATAGTTAAATGGGTCAAAAAGTAAAATATTCGCCTCCGCTTTAGATAAAACGGGTCAGTACGTCACCACAGCTGCTTTAAGGTAATACAATAATCTTGTGAACATTACCGATTTCAGGCGGTAAAACGACGAGCCGATTGCCCTGCAAGTGCAATTCCCGCAGTCGCGACAGCTGGCTCAGCTCTCTGGGGACTTCCACGAGGTCATTCTCACGCATTGACAACTACAAATAAATTAAAAAAATTATAGAAATAGTTAATAATCGCAAATAAATAATAATAATTCCCACAATATCTCATATATTATCCCACATCTCAAACTTTGACCTGAATCAGTGATAAATCGCTTAAAGCACTTGTGTTACTTGTGTGACATCAGATAATAGAGTAATCACATATATACTATAGACCAAACATAAATATCATCATATAAATATTAGTCATGGGTGGGGATCGAACCTACGACCTTCGAAGCACAAGACAGGATCACTACAATCCGCGCCATCGGGCACGTCGATTTTGAAAGGCACTTTGGCCCTTTAGGTGGGGTCCCTATCCTGTGCGCCAGAGGTCATATGAACATTTATGTAATGATAATTTTTTACAAGTTATACATCGGCTCTTTATCAAATTGCAGTGTTCGTTAAGGGGTGAGAGAAATTACTGGGTTATGTCACATGTTATCTTCTATATCTCTATAGATTGGTAATGTGCTAGTTAGTGATATAGATGAGATATTATGAGCGTCTAGGCTGCTGTGACTCTTAATATCACACCTGTATACTTGTTTGTCGATCTGGTCTAAAAAAAATAAAAATTAATCTAAGTCTAAGTGACATAATATCCTCAAGTCACAAGGTTGGCAATGCGCTAGTGATATTACGAGCGTCTATAAGCTACAGTGACGCTTACTATTACGCTTACTGTATGCTTGTTTTTTAACCTGGTCTAAATAAAACTATCTTAATATTAGATAGTAAAATAATATTTACAAAATGTCTGAAGTCTTTTAAACTATAAATTTGTTATTAGCTATTATTTATTTATGAATAGCTCTTAGAATTATTGACTTCCTGTTACTGAAAATAATCCTACACAAAATTTTAATTTAAATAGGATGTATATTGTAAATGAGCAAGATAATAAATAATACCAGGTAAATAATACAGGATCTGACAATTCCAGGCACATTTTCCTCATCAACTTTAAACCTCACCATATTGTTATAGTGGGTATAAACAAAAACAAATCACTGTAGCAATATTACTTACAATTTGTAGATTTTTCAGATTCCCAATTTCAGGTGGCAAGTATTCAAAATCATTATCACCCAAATATAGTGCTCGTAAACTCTCTGAAATCAACAGTCATTCATATGAATATACCAAAAAATAAAATCAAAACGTTTCACAACAACAGTAAAATAGAACAGTTAAAATAATGCTATTGAAATAGACAACTGATATGTTAAGTTAATAAAGAAAATAGATAATTTTTTCTTTCTAACTCACACTGTCCTGTCTTAAATATTATTTTGTCTATCATCTTACGACAGATCAAGTCATAGTACACAGTAAACAAGAATTGATTAAAATCAGTCCAAACTATATGATACATATTATATTTATAGTTTAGATAAAATTTTGTCATGTTGATGTGTAACTTATCAAATTACAAGGTAACTATTTAGATCAATTAAAAAATTAACAGACTATATGATATTTATTTTACTTAAAATTTATTTCAGGATTCAGTGCTGCTTATTAGTTGAACAACCCTTTGCCCAATTGTACTGTGATCAGGCAAATGCCGTGCAAAGAATCTATAGCAGAACTCTGCTAAATGTTTGTGGGTTGCTACAAGTATATATACTAATGTATACATGTATCTACATAAGGTTGATCTTTCAAAAAATTATCTGCTTTAGTCCCTCATTCTCACCTATTTCTACCACCAAACAGCAGTGTTCACATTGCTGTATTCCAGTTTAAAGGGTGAGAGAGTCAACGAAATTACTGGGTTATGTGAAATAACAACTTCAAGTCACAAGGATGGCAACACTAGTATATCCCTGAGATATTACGAGCAAGTAAAGGCTGCACTGACTTACTATTATGCAATGCTTGTTTACAACCTGTTCTAATAAAAATTAAGAATATTACCAGCACTTTACTTCAATAGTTCACTACACTTATATACCTTAACAATGTAAATCTATTCTCACCCATCATAAAGAAGTTTCCAGGTAATGTCTTTTCATTCAGATTATTATATGTCAAGTCCAAGATCTCCAATACTGGGAATGCACCAAATCCCCTTGGAAGCGAGTACAATCTATTGAGAGATACATTGAGGATTCGCAGCTTTGGAAGAGATGACAAGCTCAGTGGCAGTTCCTCAATGTGATTATTGGCAAGGTTCAGTATCTCCAGGTTTGTCAAGTTGGCGAGTGCAGCAGGCACTGTCTGTATTTTATTATGACTCAGCGACAACCGTGTTATGTTAGCTAGATTGACTGAAAAAATTGTTAATTAAGTTATTTTTGCAATTTACATATGCTTAGGCTTATATAGGTACAATAGCTGCTAGTTATCATTGGTAAAAATTAAAAAAACGAGTTAAAAATAAGGTATAATAAGCCCTAAAACCATTTGAAAACATCATTCTGAAAACTATGTTATCATGGTTTATTTTTGGAGTTTCATCATTTGTCAATTAATGTAAATGATAGACCTATAGACCTTCAAATAAAATTGTAAGGAAATTGTAGAGATAATTAATTACGGTAAAGGAAGTGCATAATTTAGATAAGAATATACTCATATTTATCATAAACATTACAGATGCATTCTAACACGAAACTCGCCTAACAAGTTTCTTTCCATAAAAGGACAAAACGACTTTATAGATACAACTTACATAGTCCTGGAATTTCTTCTAGGTTTGTTATCCCTTTATCAACCAAATCTATTTCGGGATTATTAATTTCCCGTGCTTCTTCGATCACTTTTTTAGCTTTCGACATCTTCGCTGTGTTTGGAATACACGATACTGGAGGTTGATGACTCATCGCGGCACAGCTGTTTTCCTACTCCTCCCTGCATTGCCCGGTCCTACCATATCTAATAGAGCCATAGAGTAACGTAACGCTCGATTGTTTCCATTGAAAGTTTTGCAAAATGCTTGCTTGTGCTACTGGATACGTTACCTGCAATGGAGCATACAACAGCAGTTAAATCGGATTATCAGTTTATATTTTTTTATTCATTGGCTCAAATAAATTATATCTATATATAAAATTTCTGAGGAATCAAAGAATTTAAGATACTTATTCAAATAAAGCAAATAATAATTTTTGTTACGGCATTGATATTATTTAAACCAACCACAAAAATGATTTTTAAAACTTTGTGATTGGTCTCGAAATAAATTTAAACTTTTTTGATTGGCTCACAGCTTTTCTGTTCTATATAATTGGCCAAATCAATGACATTTCATAGTAACGTTCAGAAATACACGATGATTTGTTAAACAGAAGAAAACTGAAAAGTTACCGGGTTGTATTATATTGGCTCCTATTTTAACGTAATCTGTAATTTAATTAATAGTAACAATTAAAACAAAGTAACAATTAAATAGTATATATATTTCAATAAAATATACACTATCTATGGCAAGTTTATTAAGTAATTCAGATTTAGTGATGTGACCATATAAAATAATCTATAAAATTTAATTTAATATATTTACCTAATATTTTTAATTGCCGTGACGTACCAGCAGAGTAGAATAGTACCTCCCACTGCATCAGGTGTCGTAAGAGGCGACTAAGGTACCAGAACCGACAGATGGAGGCATATCCATCCGAAATAGTGCAGCTCAAATTCTCAGAGCTAAAAAAGCAGCAGCATTCCCGTTGCGAAAGCTGCGCTCTGCAATTGCCAACACGCTTGCCCGGCGCGGCAATTATGGGCATAAAACCTCCTAACTTGAAGAGGCTTATGTCCAGCTGTGGACTGTACCAGACAATACTGACATATGGTAGTCAATGTTGGGTATGGCAAAAGAAGTACTCGAGTAGAATAAATGTTGTTGAAATGAGAGTACTTATGAGTATGTATGATGTAAGTTTGAGAGATAGATTAAAAATAATGTAATAAGAGATCGACGTATGTCCGTATATAATTTTATCTCAAAATTGATATATTATTTGTTATACATATTTATTAACAATTAGAGCTTATATTTTCTAATGCCCAATTGACAGCATTTTCTTTCGGTTATCTTCCATACAATTTTTGAATAGATAATATAGGTACATGAACCGCCAACAGTTTATCATATCATTATAATTATAGTAGTAGTTAAACGCACGCCGCTGGATTTTAGCCTCCCCAAAAAGCAGAAATTTTGCTCATAATTGCTGCACGGAGATCAATAGATATTTTGTTTATTTTTTGTTTAATCTATGAAGTTATCGAGCAACCGGAGCAACAAACAACATTATTAACAGTGACACAAATTGGACCGTGCGGCGACCAAGTCCTATTAATGTTTGTTATCATGTTTGAATAAAGTGAAGCACACTAATAAAACAAAGGCCAATGAATAGTGGCCTTAGTTTTATTTAGTGTGCTTCACTAGCATTACGCTGCTAGCTCTGTTGTTATGCACGTTCATTGTTAGTATCACGCTATCTTGTTCATTATCGCTAATACTTAGGTATTATTTGACAGCTAATTTGATCGAGAGTTAGAACGATAAGATTTTATTTTGCTGTTACTTTAAGCTGTTTTATTTTAATTTCTTAGGTGAGTTAATTAGTTGATTAATTAGTGCAGTGAGTTTTCTCTAATTTTTCAGGCTTGCATGTTTTAAATTGTGTTTTTTAAACTAGTGTTTGTGTATTATAAATTTAAATATTTATTAGTTAGTATGAGATAAATATTTGATACCTATTTTTTATATTTGAATAAAATAATATTAAATTTTTTATTCCTTCTTTCTTTGTTTACCAGGAACATATATTACACTTATTGACTAAAGGCAATATATATTACAATAAACAACAAAGTTTTATTTGATTGAACTTTGTACAAGTGTTCAGTGTCCAAACTCACCTTCTAGTTGCATTTTAATTATAATTATTTTAGTACAATAACATGCCAAAGGCCAACTTGTTTGTCAAATTTGACTTAGGTTTAAAAAGATCTTTTGTTATATTTTAACAATATGGGTATTTTTTTAATTAAATTTGCAGAATTATATATCAGTTGAATGTTGATAAAAAAGTATATTGATAGGGCTTGCATCAACAAATCAGGGGATCAAACTAAATTATCCGCAGTTGTTTTTTATAGAAATTCTTTCAAAGAGAAGAAATTAAATTTTTATTTTCTACCATTGATCATGAATACATAAATTAAATTGATTACTTTGTATCAGGTTCTCTATTTAAAAATTTATCTTGTTTAATTTTAAGTAAAAGAATTATTACTATTTGAACATGCAATTAATGTTTACATTTTTTGTTTATAGGAGTTTTATAACGTCAATCATGAGTGAGCGCCCACAGCCACTTAAGGCTGTAAACCGGCTGTTTGAGGGTAGAGAGCCCTGGCAGATTGTTACCATGACGGCTTCATCTGTACTGGCCCTGGTGTGGGCTCACAGTCTGTACAATGCCAAAGATAGTAAGTTAATTGTACTTTAATGTGTCACTTTAATGTGTGAATTAATGTCATTTTTAAGACATTAATACACACTAAGTGCTGTGCTTTTAGGATAATATTAAGACTTGTTTTTTGATAATTAAAGTACTTTATTATAGTCTTTAGAACTCAGTTTATTTATCAATCTTGAGAAATATTGATAAAGAATGTAAAAATTTAAGTAAACCTGGATTTAAAGCTGTTAATAAGTAGTTATATTGAACAAATAAATATTAAAATTATTATAGTATTTTCATGAGCCTTGGGGTACTGGCGGAGTAGAATAAATAGTAGCTACACCTGTACCAGTTTATTCATATTGATTTTAATATTTATGTTAGTTTAAAATTAAATATGTTACAAAATTATTGAATAGCATAATACATACCTGTCAGGTTTGAGCTTTATCCTTTTAGCTACTAACTATCGCTGATATAACTTAAAGATAAATTAGGTACATATCATTTATGTTGAAAAATTTTAAGGAATCTATCACCACTTATTATGATGATTGTTTATATGACGGGCCTGACAGTGCAGGACAGTAGTCATGGTTCAATCCCAATAGTTCAATCCCAACCCAAGACAAATGTTTATGTGATAAATATTTCTATTTGTTCTGTTTCTAAGTATTATTTACATGTATTTAAGTATCATATTGGTAATTCCTATGTTTTCTGATGTTTGTAACACAAGTACTTAGTTACTTATCTAGAAGTCACGTCAATGTATGAGATATCACCTGAATTATTATTATTTATTTAATATGTATTGATTGATGTTTTTTCTAATAAACATTTTGTTATGCAGGTGTCACTTCAAGGCTCAGAAAACAATTCTTCCTATGGCTACGTCAAGTGCCAATAATCAGAAGAAAAATAGAGGAGAAGATGTCAGAAATCAATAGTGATTTCAAAAAGGATGTGGCAAAAAGGCTGGCTGGCGTGACTGTGAGAAGGGAGCTCCCAGAGATCGGCCTTTCTATAGAACAAGTCGCTGAAGAAGTAAAGGATCACGTTAGTTTGGGTAAGTCTTTTAGATGTAATTGAATTTCTATTTTGATATTGTGCTGTATTAGTGAGTGTGCATTTGTGTGCTAATCGCGGAGATTTACGAATCTGGTCGAATTTTATCATTCAAAGATTACTGGGAAAGTTATTAGCTTAGCTTTAGTCTTAGCATAGTTTTAAAAAGTACGAACGATGTGGGATAGATTTGCTTTTTTTTGTAGCAAGTGTGAGTGTGTCCCGTGTGATGCCAGAGAGGCTGAATATCCAGGTGTCGTAAAAGTCATAAGTGGCGATTGAGGTACCAGAACCGACAGATGGCGGTATATCCGCCCGTAGGAGTGCCACCACGCTTGCCCAGCCCGGCATTTATGAGCAAATTCCCCATTTCTTGCGGACGCCTTTAACAGTGGACGTTAAATGGCTGCTATGATGATGAAGTGTTCGACATGATTTTTATTATAGTATACTATATCAAAAATCATACATCACGCCTGTGCTCTATCGGTGTAGGTGAAGACTAGGGATCTCCACTTGATACGATCATGTAATACCTCTCTTGCTTTTTCTTACTCGAATTAATCCTTTCATTTACGCTCGTTTATTCCTGGTATTTCTGACCTGGCCCATCATTAATACCTCTTCTACCTGTTTAAGATATGATCACATCCCGCGGATTACTAAGTTTAAGTAGTAATGGGAACATAGCTAGTTAAACTAATGGCCAATGAGGTCGTAACTTTCTGGAATAGAGACTACTGGCTAGCGAAACGTGGGACCACCTAAAAGTGGAGAGTCAAAATAGATCTGACTAAAACTGCAGTATAGGACTAGAGGTAAGCAGCATACAGTTGGCATTATTGGAAATGTTATGGCTAAGTCTATATCTAGCTGTACAAGTCCTAGGGCTGATATAGTAATAACTAGCGGCGCCCTTCAGTTTCACTCGCGTAGTTCCCTTTCCCGTGAGAATAATTAAGAACATTAGTCAAGAAAAAAACATGCATGTAACATGAAAACTTTTGTCTAGTTTTATGCAATACCATTTTATAACAATTTAGAAATTTTAATTTTTTTCTAAATGAAAAGAAGTTATTTCTATTTATTGCTATATTAATATGAATTTACTTCTATGATGTTCGTCTGTATTTTGCTTCAGAGACGTCTCGTTTTAATGTCCAGCAGTAATGTGGCTGGTAATGACGTGGGCTCCACTTGCCCTGATATCGTTTTTCTATGTTAGAAATGTCTTAATGGGATCTTCCACCGTGTTTATCGCTGACGGCGCCCAAATTTTCAGGAAAGAAGTCTAAATTAATTAGTTCAAATAATTTGCGTTTTTTTATCCCTATTCAGATGCGTTTTTGTTACACCACATTTTATAGTGCCTTGAAATTATCTTTGCCGTTTTATGTCACGTTATAAAGAAACGCAATCGAATGAAATAAAAAGAATCCTATGTTCGTCTCCTGGTGCTTAGCTACCTCTCCACAAATTTAAATATATATTTTATTTTAAATATATTTAGATATAAATAGTGTAACTAAGACGACTTTCTTTTATATATATTTTTCCAGCATTCTTGCATAATACTTTATAATATGTATCACATACCAATACGTTATTTGTGTTATCATAAGTAGTAGGAACACAGTAATCATTATCATTGATTTGTTTTTTCTTGATACCTTGTTAGATTATGTTCTTTAATTGTGATTCGAAAATATTTTTTTTATAATACCTAATAGAGTATATCCACAAGATAACTTCTATTTACATATGTGGATATAAAGGAACAACGGAACACAAAACCTTTGTGCTTCAATTCCATACATTTTAGATTAAAGCACTTGTGTTACGGATATTGCAATTACAAATATAATACTAAAATAAGTACAAATATTTATCACATAAATATTTGTACTGCCGGCAGATTAGAATAGTATCTACCTCCCTCTGTACCAGATGTCGTATGTGGCGATGGCGACTAAGGTACTAGAACTGACAGATGGCGGTATAACCGATATCCGAGACAGTGTAACTCAAATGCACAGGGTGGGGGTGGGAAGGAGTATCCCCGTCGTGAAAGTTGCGCTCTGCAATTGCCAACACGATTGCCCAGCGCGGCAATTATGGGCTTAATTCCCCCTTCTTTCAAATAATTAAGTTACTTATTTTAATTAAATATAAATAATTAATAATTAGTACATATATAATGGGCATTGCTTAATAATTATAATTTTCAAGTAAATAATTGACTTTATACAACGTACTTATAACCGTAACTCACGCTTGACCTTGTATTAGGCCGTATATGACTGTACGCTGTGCACTCTTGCGCTCAACCCCAAAAACGGTTGGTCGTATGAAAAAAAAGTTCAAATAAAAGTTGTACAGAATTTTATAGCCTACAATTTTTATAGTAAGTGCAAATCTCATATAAGCAATAGGAAGCCGGATATTCGCGAAAACCCGATTTTTGTGACCTTCGACCTTAAATATCATAAGACGCGGACACGATAGCGTTTGTGACTTTTGATACAACATTTAGAATGACAAAACAAAGGCTCATACCAATTTACAGCTTATTATTGTTCATTCCGAGGTGAAATCCCTAATATGACTGGGCTACCAGTGAGGGGGCGGGGAAGGACTGCGATTTTCGCGGTTATGTTGTCGGGCGGGTCGTCTTAGACGTGACGCGGTTTACGATGACGGACCTGTCCTCTGTTGTCTGATTTGCGCAACACAAGTGCTTTAAGCGATTTATCCCGGAGTCGGGCCTATGTATGTAATGATGTGTGATTTCATCACTGTCATCATCATCATATCATAGCGACATTCCAATGCTCATCACATAGATAATTTGTCAAATACCATACAGTTATGTTCTTCCAAAGTACGTTTTAAAATACTTAAATCAGATTTCTGAAATGAAGAATCGATGCGCGGGGTTTCTCCTGCGTTAAGTTGTGTCTGACTTCTATCTTATCTTCTGTGTCTAACTTTAAGGCAATTTTTGGATGATTTTCGAAAAAATATTTTACGCGTGATTTAATGTTCCAGGATTTTCAATGAAGAGAACCTTTAAAGTGAATCCGAGTAACTTCAAAAACAACAAAGTCTCTTACGAACTTTTGCCCCCCGTCTAACTTTTTTAAGGAGTGAATTTTTAAATAAACTCTTCATAGTGCTCCTCTAGGTACCTAATAAAAGGAATGATTGCAAATTTCCAAGTTTTTAACCCATGTAATTTAGGTCCTGCGTCGATATATCAGTCAGACAGTCAGTCAGTAAATAAGGCAGGCAGACAGTCAGTCAAACAATTCGTCAACATTTCTGTCAGTCAGTCAACCCGTCAGTCAGTCAGCTTCTTATATAAATATATATGTTTTCAAAGGTGCATACGACTGGAAGAGTGGCAGCGTGTCCGGCGCGGTGTACCACCTCAACGATGAGATTGCCCGCGTGGCGTGCGAGGCGTACGCGCTCACAGCCTACACTAATCCCCTCCACGCAGACGTGTTCCCCGGCATCAACAAGATGGAGGCCGAAATCGTGCGCATGGCCGTCAACCTGTTCAATGGCGATGACAACTGCTGTGGCACTGTAAGTAATAAACCCATCAATACATATAAATATAATTGGAGTGTCTGTTTGTAATATTAAAATAACTAATTTATACTGTATCCATATGGAAGTATTCACGGTATATAAAACAAAAAATATTTTTTTTTTCTGTCTGCCTATCTGTTTGAGGTATATATACTGCCACTTCTATTAGCAGAAGGCTAGATAAGTCTTAGCCAAAAGATCAGGCTTAAATAAGTGTAAGCCTGATCAATTGTCATAAAGTTCGACGACTTATTGTTTGTGGTAATGCTTCCTATTTGCTTAAGATTTATTAGGAGGATGTAGAACGTCTATTTATATTATATTTACACATCTCATACATTGACCTAAATCCGAAGTAAGTCGCTTAAAGCACTTGTGTTACGGACATTAGGCAACGGAAAATCACAAATATAATACTTAAATAAATATTTTTGACACCCAGACAAAGAACAAACAAATATATCATCATATAAATATTTGTCGGGTGTGGATCGAACCTACGACCCCTTGCAAGGATAGGATCACTACGAGCTGTAGGAATAGGTTTAAGTGAGTTACCAATGCAGGCCACCTTTGTATGAGATCTTCCTCATGTTCAAGACGATCGCTTATCTATGTAAACACCTTACATTCGAGAATGTTCCCAAAACAAGTATAAAAATTAAATAAACAGCGCCTTATCTATGTGCTGTTTGCGTTTATCTCCCATATTTAGTTTATTCATGATACCTTGTTAGATTAAGCTATTTAATTGTTATTCAGCATTTGTTAAGATGTCATAGAGATCGGAGTAAATGATGACTTTATATTTAGTGTTTATTGAAGAAAGAATCAAAGATGTTTGTGTATGAACTTTATTATCATCATCATCGTCATCATCATCATTAAAACAACCGTAGAAAGCACACTGCTGTACATGGCCTTCCCAAGAAATAGGGAATTATGACCCAATTGTGACGATGGTCAGGCGTGGTGCCAATCGTGCCATTCTGTTGGCCCCGGTACCTCAGTAGCCTCTATCTGCACCTGATACAGGTAGGGTACTATTAAACTGGGCCGGTATTCCACGGTCAGTTTACTATTGATATGTAGATCACAATATCACCATTCTCGTACGAGTATGTCACCACTGCAGTTCAAGTCAGATCGTCTGTTCACCTTGTAAAATGGTCGTCCAGAACCTTACGGCTCTAATGTTTCTGTCTGCTATTTGTTCAGCAAATACCACAGTTACCAACTGCTTAATATGCCTAAGCGGTAATCTATAATCAAAAAATAAATAAATAAAAAAAAATATCCATGCATAAAAGTCGGCTCAAATGTACAGGGCGGGGATGGGCAGCATCTTCCCCGTCGCGAAAGCTGCGCTTTGCGATTGCCAACACGCTTGCCCAGCGCGGTAATTATAGGCAACATATCCCCTTTCTTGGGGATGCCTATATCCAGTAGTGGACTTTTAATGGCTGGTATGATGATGTTGATGATGAATGTGTCTAAGCTCAAAGCACGGGGGAAGTCGAGCTATTCAGGTTTGTGTCACGCTCAACAATTGGATTTGTGTTACACTATTGTTTCCATATTAATAACCTTAATAAGCCTAACCTAAATAACCGTAGAACACAAATAAAGAAAATAAACTTTCTTTCCGAACCCGAATTTTTGAGCGTGACATGAAAATCACATCCGTAGAACTGAAGAAAATAATACTGGCTCATAGTTGCCACGTTGGGCAGGCATGGTGTCAAACGCCAATCATATCTTCGCTGCATTATGGTATATGATACCCTGGATAATATGACAATATTTAACAGCGCGTCAATTATGGGCAAAATTGCCCTTTTATTGGGGAGGCCCGTTGACCGAGGATGTTTAATAGTTGACTTCTAATGGCTGCTATGATGATGATGACCTAGTAATTTCAATGTCTCTATCACCCTTCAAACCGGAACATAGAAATGCGAACACATTTGGCGGTAGAAATAGGCGAGAGTGAGGTACCAATGAAAACGAGCTTTGTACGAGTTGTTAAACATCAACTTCATGCCTCATGATTGTTAAACATCATCCTAACAGACATGTTCTGAACTTGCAGGTAACGACTGGAGGCACCGAGTCCATAATGATGGCGTGCAAAGCGTTCCGCGACCTGGCCTACAACAAAGGCATAACCAATCCCCAAATTGTGGTACCGTCGACGGTCCATTCGGCGTTCGACAAGGCGGCCCAGTACCTCGGGCTCTCAGTGAAGACTATCCCGGTGGATCCGGAGACGATGGTTGTGAACGTCGACGCGGTGAGGCGGGCGATTGGAAGAAGAACCTGCTTGGTAAGTTACCGATAGCTAGCTACCTAGAAATCGGGATGAGAATAAAGTGACAAGTGAAATGTTGACAGGTTTTTCTAGATAAGAATTATACTTGTCTCAGGTTCTCACGGGCCATATTAGAACTGGCGCTTTACCCTTTCCGGAGAACTGCACTACTGGGCAATGCAGTTCTCTAGATTGAGCAAGGTTGGGTTCAAGCCCCACTTTTTAACGTCAGACAACTTGAGTTGTTTCTAGAATACATTTTCTTTAACTATTAATATCTAGCGTTTACATATATTTATAAAAAGAAGCTGACTAACTGACTGCTGACAAACATAACAGGGCCTAAATTATAAAGGTTAGATACTTTAAATTTTGCTAACTAGGAAAGGACTTTTGAAAATTCATCCCCTAAAGGGGTAAAACAGGTTGCAAGGTTAGTTTGAAACTTGGTTTTTGGTTGGTTTCGAATGAAATTCAGTATAAAGGTTCTCCATTGAAAGTCATGAACAATGTGTAAAATATTTTTTCAAAAATCATCCCTTAAAGAGGTAAAACGGGTGCAAAGTTTGTATTAATGTTCTACAACTTAACTAAGGTGAAACCGCGGGGCGCTGCTAGTTATTGCATAATAGTATACCTTCTTTTAATTATGAAATAGATACTTGAGTCGCGACTACACATTTTTTTGCTAGTATTAAAAATATTCCAGCATGAATAACTCTTGGAAAATTTCAGCGTTAAAACTTAAGGTTAATTGTATGTTAAACTGACATATTATTCTACTTTAAAATGCATTATGAACCAAGTGTTTGCAGACATTAATTATGAAAGTGAATTATCAAGCGTAACCGTTCTATTTCTATATGTTATTGTTATATATTTGTGTAGAATTTTTTCATGCGATCCAAGCATGAAGTCAAATTTCAAAATTGGTACGTAATAACGTTTTGGAAAAACAAATGTAATAATTATCAAAAATTTAAGAATCTCATACGTGGACCTGACTCTGAGATAAGTTGTTTAAATCACTTGTGTTACGGATATCAGACTACAAAGCGTATACAAATAGAATGCATGACACCCAGAGCATGAATAAACACAAATTTTCATCTCATAAATGTTTGTTTTTGGTGGGGATTGAACCCAAGGCCTTAGAGCGCTCAATACAGGGACACTATCAAACACGCCATCGGGTCCGCCATTTATACTTCATTGTGTAATTGAAATATATACGTCAATAAAGCAATATACTGCAATTCAGTAGTGTGTATCGTAAAATCAACTAACCGCTATGATATTAACTATGTTCCGCGGAATGGGTATTTGCCTATTTATTTCACAATCATCAGTGACCCACTAATTAACGCCTGATAGCGTCACTTAAGGAAATGCTTATCTCAGTCGTCCTGTTACTAGCATTCACACTATCACAAACATTTCACACACATACTTACGGTAGCGTAGTTCACCTCGCTGGCCGGTGAACGCGTGCAGTCTCTGCTCCTCTAGGGAATATAGACCGCGCTAGTGCGGCTGGGTTCACTTGGCGAACAGCGTTTTTTTCGGGGATAGGCAGCAGTATTTCCGTCGTGAAAGCTGCGTTCTGCGTATGCCAACACGCTTGCCCAGCGCGTTAATTATGGGCAAAATTCACCCTTACTTGGGGAGGCCTTTATCCAACAGTGGACTTTTAATGGCTGTTATGATGATGATGTATTATTATTAATATTATTGACAGTAAATTTAGGTTTATAGTAAAGTGTATAAGGCGGGGCTCACATGGCGAACAACATTTTTTTTTTCTCTAATGACGGTCACTAGGGCAGAGGTCCGGCCTCAGAGACGCCCTCGAGTGGTAGCTCCGATCCAGCGCCAGGCAATAAACGGCCTCACCCATTCAATGGCGCTGGTATTGACGGCTGAGACATATGATATAAAAAAATATAAAATAACTTACATCAGAAATAAGGTTATAAAGTTAGAGAAGCAGCGTTCGTGATAGGAATATAGGAATTGGAATCTGTCCTTTAAGAAAGTTGGTTCGTACGGATCAAAAAGTATTGAAAATAATATAGAGCCCAAATTTTGCGACGTTCTCATATAGGAAGCTAGCCAAGAGGAGAACGGAGAAATGGGAAGTATGATAAATGTGATATATTAGTATAGACATACCGATTGTCCAACAGATAGTGGGATCGGCCCCCAACTTCCCGTACGGCACGATGGACGATATAGCGGCACTGTCCGCCATCGCGGTGGAGTACGACGTGCCTTTGCACGTGGACGCGTGCCTGGGCGGGTTCGTGGCGGCGTTCATGCCGGCTGCGGGACACGCCATTCCACCGTTCGACTTCAGTTTGCCCGGAGTCTCTAGTATCTCAGCTGACACGCACAAGGTATGTTTCCTGTTTATTTGCTAGTTCTGACGATGTTTCATTATGTTTAACATTTGTTTTGTGTATTTCGGTTACGTTACGGCATCCGTTTTTATGTGACCGACTTGTTATGCTAACATTTGAAACTTGAAATTGATATTCAGTGAGTTATCAGCAGAGTAGAATAGTACCAGGTATTGTAAAAGGCGACTAAGGTACCAGAACCGACTGATGGTATGTATGGTATATCCACCCGAAACAATGCAATTCAAATGCACAGTGCGGGGATGGGCTGCATCTCCGTCGCTAAAGCTGCGCTCTGCGATTGCCATATTGACATTATGCCATTGCCATGTTTGCCAAACACGGCAATTATGACCAAAATACCCCCTTTCTTGGGGAGGCCTATGTCCAGCAATGGGCTTTTAGTCTGGTATAGCCAAAATAGCTTTACATTTACAAATGGTGGTGAAACTCCTCGATCTCGTTGGTCTAAACGTAACAATGACTAATGCAACAGAAAATAATCGTCTATTTTGGCTAGAGTTATTTCTAGAGCTCTTTGTTTAAAACAAGCTATGTTTTAGAAAGTTCTTAAGTTCTAGTTAAGTGCATATGTTTAACGCAGGATTTTGCTGTACAAGGTTCTATGTTAAAAAATCATTATCAAGACAATAACATTTAATAGCATTGAGTTAATCATATAATTTTTTAGAATAAAAATAGGTATTTATTTCTTAATAAATCATTGAATATTTTAATATTGTTATAATTCTTATTTAATTTTAATATAGTTTTAATTGTAATACTCTTCTCTACATATTCTCAAGCAGCTCTTTCCGTATTCTGCAGATTTTGGAATGTAAACTCTAAAACAAGCTGTTAGGGATCCTTTAAGTCTAGCATTGACATCGCTAGCTTATTTAAACGGACTTTTATGTTTCTGTACAAAACTACAGATTTCATATTACAGATACATAGCTTACAATATCGGTTAGTTAGCGGGAGTCTACAAATGGCTCGTATACATTTTTTTAGCAATAAACATTTTAAAGTAACGTAATATAGACTATATATACGCACGATAAGTAATTATTGCTCATATACTTTTTTTTAATATATGAGGTACTCTTTTCTGCCTCCTCTCCTTATCTTAAAAAACAAATTGTCTACTTAGGCGACAGCCAAGAGAGATTCCTTAGATCATCAGAGAGTTTAACGCTTAGGATGCTTGTGTATTCCACAGCATTCTACAGTAAATCCTTTACAATTTATGCTGTTCGTATGTGGAATGTAATGTCATGTTTTTACGGTATTTATAATTATTTTAATATTATTTGGTACACCTGATACTACCTCCTATCTACCGTTTTTAAATATGTTTTCCATGCAGATATTGCCTGGAAGAAATCGCTCTATGCGATATGGCCGCCAATTACACTTCACTATGTGAGGTACGGGCCGAGTAGAATAGTACCACAGGGTGGGGATGGGCAGCAGTATCCCCGTCGCGAAAGCTGCGTTCTGCGATGGCTAACACGCTTTCCCAGCGCGGCAATTATGGGCAAAATTCCCCCTTCCTTGGCGACGCCTATATCCAACAGTGGACTTTTAATGGCTGTAATGATAATAATGTGTTACTTTTAATATAATTTTCTGTAAATTTTATTATAATGTTAATTTAGTTATATAAAAAATATATATTGTTGTTTATTGTTCTTATAGTATGGTTACGCACCAAAAGGCACGTCCGTTGTGTTGTACCGCAAGCCGGAGTACCGGCACTGCCAATACACGGTGACGACCGAGTGGCCGGGCGGCGTCTACGGCTCGCCCACAGTCAACGGTACTTATATCCATAATATTTTCTAATTAACGAGTTCTCTGCCGTGAGGTACCGGCAGGGTAGTATAGTACCTCCCCTTGTGACTAAGGTACTACAAAAAAGTTTAAAAGTTAAATAAGACGCGTTTCAACGTTTATTATGGGTAGAGTAGTTTTATTATGGGTAAGGGAAGAAAGAAAATCGTTGAAGGGTATAATACCCTTTTATATTTTTCTTCCAAGTTCGAGAACCCTAGAAAGGAGACAGACCTGGCAAAAGCCTAGTACCTTTACCTAGTACCTTTTGTAGTTATGGTTATGTGACGTATAGAGACCTTGGGCATGATCCTAGTAATGATCCTAGTGTTGGGAACACAGCTGACATTCTAATGTCACACTTTTATATGATTCAATGATAGGTCGGTAAAAGAATCGATAAACAATAAATAGATATTACTGCTTTTGTTAAAAGTTATATACTTAAAGTTAATAAGCATGTGTATCATGTAAACGCCGTAGGTTACCAGCGGAGTAGAATAGTACCTCTCCCTGCACTAGGTGTCGTAAGAGCACACCACTTGGGTACTGGGCCTGACATATATACCAGGCGGTATACCCGCCGGGGTAGATAGAGCGGGGTGTTGATGGAGTGTTTGTTGTCGCAGGGAGCCGCGCCGGCGGCCTGATCGCGGCGTGCTGGGCCACCATGATGTACGTGGGGCGCACGCAGTACGTGCGCATGACTGAAGCTATCGTCAACACCGCGCGACACGTCGAAAACGAGTCAGTTACCAATTTATGTGTTTATTTATTTCGCTACGATGGACTTGATGGCGCTGAGGATTTATAATATGATATTCGTATTTGTTCTGTGTCTGGGTGGTAAATGGATGTATTTAAGTATTATATTTGTCATTTCTCTGTTGTCTAATGCCCCAAACTCAAGTGAAGCGAAAAGTCTCGGAGTCTCGTCAATGTATGCGATGTTGTGAATATATTTCCACACAGGACAAACATTTATATGATGATATTTATGATTTTTCTGTGTCTGGGTGTTAAATGTATGTATCGAATTATATATTTGTGATTCCTAAAAAAAACAACTACTACGTTTAAGGCCTTTAAAAACTTGTTTTGATTATATTTAAGGTTATTCCGTTTGTATATTTCAGGCTCCGCAAAGTGGAAGGCATATTCGTGTTCGGCAAGCCGGCGACGTCTGTGATTGCGTTTGGCTCGAAGCGGTTCGACATATTCAAGATGGCGGAACTTTTGCACAAGAAGGGCTGGAGTCTCAATGCGCTGCAGTTCCCCTCCGGGTGAGTACTTTATTCCTATAAGACCTCTTGCGACGTTAATAGTACTTGGGGATTCTTATCATATTACGTCGACTCTTTTAAGATGTCGCTAGATGAACTGTTTTTTTTTAACAATTTCTTACTAATTTTATTTGTAAAGCTTAAGCTTAAGAATAAAGGTATCCTTTAGTTTTGTGATTTACATTCATCGGTCTCATGGGTATTAAATGATATACCGGTAAATATATATAATGAAATTATTCTAATAATTGGGATAAATTAAATAAAAAGGTAATTGCGTTTCTCTGTAATATTAGAAGGATTATTTACAAAATGCATTTTCTTTAAATTTAAATGAAGTTTTTATTTATAGTGAAAGAAACAATATTTAAAGCCTTTGAATCAGGTGTTCTTATTATTAAATCCAAATAAATTCTAATGATAATGCGAAACATATCACAATTACATTTTTCCATAAAATGTCACAAACGTCAGTCGTGACATCTCCACTAGATGTCACGACTGACGTTTGTGACATCTAGTGGCCCTGTCAATAAAACGACCAAGACAAACTTTAGAAAAATGATCGTAAATCAAAGATTTCTTTACATATATTACAATAAATGAATAAACGTAGTAGATGGGGTCGCGGGAGTAATTCGAACAGATAGGTCATCGAGCCTATTTTAGAACTAGTCAGCCGGCACGAAGCCAATGTGACTGAGTGACTGAGTGTCCCCGGTGTCCCCAGCGTGCACATCTGCATCACGCACGCGCACACGGCGGCGGGCGTGGCGGACCGGTTCATAGGCGACGTGCGCGCCGCCGCGCTGCAGTGCCTCGGCACCTCCGGCGGGCCCGTGCAGGGCAAGGTGAGCTGCACTACACGTTACGATAAACTACACTATACTGCACTGAATAGCACTATGTTACGTTATGCTCAACTACAAAGCGATATGTTACTGTACACGTTTTATTATACTTTATTGCACTACATTTACACTAACTATGTTATCCTATATTATGGATGAATAAAATGCACTTTATAACGCTAAACTAGTAGTGTAACGTACTGTTACACTACACAGTACACTATGTTACACTGCACTAGACTATATTACCTTGGACTATGCTACAATACATTCCGTTGCGTTACACTAGGCGACGTTGCGCTATACAACATGACGTCAGACAGCGTTACATTGTATTATATATGTACTAGTACATTCGACGTGAAGTAAATTTGAGTGCAATAAATACTTTCTACGGTGACAGTTGTGTCTAATACAATACACATCCCTAACAACATACAATAAACAATCTCTAGTATTCTTAACAACTTACTAAATTCTTAACATAACTTCAACTTGCATGTAAAAACACTTAACTTTTACACAGAGGCATATTCTTAGGTGAAGAGTTGATTTTTTGTTCACTTAATAACTTAAAAATGTATGAAATGATTTAAAACATACTCTATGTCTAAATTCCAGATGGCAATCTATGGAGTAGCCCAAGAGATATCAGATCGGAGTCTCGTCTCGGACATCACTAAATATTTCATCGACTCGATGTATTATCTCCCCAAGCCAGAGGACGCGCCGTAACTTCCAGAAAATTCGATAGACTAAAAACATTCCTGACGGTAAATAATTAATGAAACAGATTCCTAACCAGACCATTTTACGATCCTTTCCCAAATAGAAACGATTAATTAAAATTTTAATTATTTCGAAATCTACATAATGAAATTATTGAATAAAAAAATATGCTAAATGTGAGAATTTTGTTGTTGACCATACAGCTGACAGATGCCGCCATTTGCAATTTCATTAAATAAATTGAAGAATATGTAACACAGCACAAAATAAATTAAAATTCCTAGGGTTCATTTTTGCACCCGGTATTATTGCGAAGAGATCCGGCTGACTATTTTGTACGGACAGCGTTATTACTTTCTGCTTTTATATTACACTGTGAACTATATATTTAAACTTGACTGTGATTGTTCATGATAATTTCAATTTGTGATTTATAAGGAACATAATTATAATTAGTTAAATGATTACACGACTAGACGTTGATATAAAAATGGTATGATTTTTTTATAGTAGTAAGCAATGTGTTAAATTGGTATTGGTTTGGGCATTATAAAAGATGGCGCCCGCGTTTTTGCGTGAAAGAAGGTTTCATTTAAATTTCTCGGTAATAATCGGATATTGTTCACATTTTATTGACGGGTCCGATGGTGCAAATGGTAGTGATGCCATCTTGTGTGCCTGATGCATATTTATATTTGTTCTGTGTCCGGGTGATATCTATATTTATTTTAGTATTATATTTGTAATTCCTTCGTTATCTGATATCCGTAGCTCAAGTGTTTTAAGCTTCTTATCCCGGAGTCAGGTCATCGTATGAATTGTCGTGTGATTTTTTTTATTATTATTATATACTTTAATTGTTTTTATATTTTAGAGTGTTGCAACCGGTTTCGTACGTCGTTCATCGAAAATAGTTTTTTTTATTCCTTACAACACCTGGAAAGTTCTGTTTAAATCGGTTCAGCGGTTTTTCGAACTATTAGAAACAGACAGATCAATTCTGACTATGCATTTGTTACAAAGCTATTATGTTTTCATATTGCAGTATTTTATTATTGTTACGACGAAATATATGAAATGAATTTGATCAAAACATACTTTTATTGATAGAAAAGGAAAGAACGCGTCTAGTCTCTAGTGCCAGAAAAATCTGATAGATATATTTTAGTAAAATAAAAAATATGAAATGTATATTGGTACTCTTATTATAAATAATAATATACTTTTTATTGTATACAGAAAATTAAAAAAAAAAAATAAAACTTACAAATCATAATACAATTGGCGGTCTTAGCGTTCAGAACGATCTCTTCCAGGCAACCTTTAGATAGACATAAACGAAGAAAATATGATAGGGAAATCCGATGTGTGCTGCTAAATAAAAAAAATTAAATGTTTTTACTATATATGTCCATGTAAACATACATACCAATAAATACATAAATAAAAATACAACTTATTTTTTACAAGATATACATTGAAATAATGAATTCTGTAATCTTCTGTTCGATCAGTCTTTATAGTGACCGGAAGTGTTCCCTCACCATCCGCTTAAATATGGCAACAGACTGCACACTGACATTCACTGGTAGCGCATTCTACAGACGTATCCGTTATTTCATACATTTTAGTACATAGCAAAGTTTTTTAAATACGCAACACATGAACCGAGAACATTTTGAAGTAATGTATCGTACGTGACATAATTGGAATCTGTATAATGGTTGATCCATCACAAACAGAAAAAATGATTGATTTAAAGTTAAGTTAAATATATTTTGTATACAACCTATGTGACTAATTGTTATAAAATGTTATTTATTAATAAAGATTGTTTCTCTTCCTATATGTTTCGTGATTTCATTTTTGAAGTAAATAATATAAAATTTTGCTTAGGTTGTGCCATAGGGTACCGGAAATATAAATTTTCATGATTATAGATTCTCTAAATCAGGTGTAGTATGAGGTACCGGAACCGACAGATGGCGGTGTACTCCAAAACAGAGTTGTTTAATGTAACAGGCATGGGCAGTATTCATGCCATTAAGCATAGCGTAAATACTGTTTAAATAATTAAAACAAAAGTTTTAGGCACAATATTTTTTTTATGAAGGAAAATTCGCAATATCTGTAATGTAATTAAAACGACCTGGGCTATTGATGAAGAGGTAGATGACTGGTAGATCGAAACACTCAAATAATGATTATAAACTTAAAGCTGGTGATAATAGAATCCAGTTTAGAAGTTGCTACAGAATTTATATTTTACCGATATACCAATGTCTACAACCAGGTTCTTGAATTCTTAACCTTTGTCAGACATCGCTTTGCTTCAGAATAACGTCTCAAATCTGGTAGTACATTGGAAATTTCTGTACTACCGACAATAAAATAATAAATGGGTCACCTTGAATAAAGTATATTTGTCTATTACTGAGTTGTCTTCAGACAATATTGTAACCATCCTCTACAATATACAATAAAGCTGTATAGCCACATAACTCCGGCTGAAAGCTGTAAATGCCTCCCTTGGTCACCCTTTCACGGGCACTCGACAATCACAAACACTTCACACACAATCGCCTGCGAACGCGTCCAGTCCCTGCCAAACTACGAACAAACTGTTATAAGTTTGCAATGCAGCGGATGATGCTTGGCTCAATTCATTAACAAGCATGATCAGTACTAACTTTTCTGAAGCCCTCATTATATCTATTCATCCATCAATTACACCCAGTGTATCAAGTTGTGCGCCCATAGACTAGGTGAACATAATTAATAAGACACCATAAAGAAGAATTATCCTTCTTACCCGTAAATGTTATTAGCCTGTCACCTTTTGGTTTATTTGACAGTAAGGTCTCTTTCATTATTATTTACACAGTCAAGCAAAACTTGATAAAATGCGCGATAAAATGAAGCGTTAACACAATGCCATATGCCATACTCTGGCTAGCGTGCTGCGTTGCGGCCGCGACGTCTTCCTCCGTCAACTATTGCGGCGCAAAAATGTGCGGACATACGAACACGCACACCTTCTGTCAGTACTATGTAAGTGTATATTTTAACTAGTATTTTCTGTGGCTCAAAGCCAGGAATACAGGCCCTTTTCTTCCCCTTTCCATATCTGTCTTAATAACTGGTGTAAAAGGCGTTCACGCATTTTTCAAGCGGTTTCAACTAAAACAAACACATATCTTCAAGGAATTTTAAGTAACAGTAAGTAAATTAAGAGTGAAAAAAAAGTGTGGGAGTATGCTCAGTTTAGTTTCACGCCCCTATCACACAGCAGTCCAGTTTCCTGCAGGATCCCGTTTGATGAAGAATGTGTTTGTGAACTAGCGTTCACACAAGCTTCCAGCATGCGGGATCCTGCAAAAAACCGATCCAGTCGAATTGTGCCATTCGGTTTTGTCACTAGAAACTGAATCCGTTGTCCAGTAACAAGTGCGATCTCGTTTAGTCACACAAATATTTGAATAGCAATGTTCACACGGTTTTTGTGGGATAATAAAGAGGTGGCAGCCCCGTCCCACGCCTGAAAAATTTTGCATCTCATCTCATCTCTTCTCATATCGCTCATAAGAATACCCTTACCTAAAAAATTCTAGCGATGTGTCAGAATAGGATGAACCCAGAATCTTCTATTTCGTTGTCGACGCCGATAATACCAATAGAATATTAGGAAAGTATTCACGTGCATTTCACCAAATAACCGGCATAGGAATGGTCAAAAAACAGGATGGAACCGAGTTCATACGGAAATCCAGTTTTGCGTGATCAGATTCTTAAAAAAAAATGGTACTAAGTTTATGCTAATATAAAATGTACATTACCAAAATATAGGTGAGGCTCTTCATTTATGAACGAAGTCTTCCACATCTATACAAAAAGAATTCGTGTAATGATTATGATCGAGCAGTGGTAGAGGGCGGTTAACGGAGAGTTAATGGAAAGTACTTAATAATGAGCGACTTCGCCAACTCCCGCGCTAGCGCTAGTATTGGCGTTGAGTTGTATAAGTATAAGTTTCTCTTCGTCTGACTCTCCCTGCAGCAAAACTTTAATAAATACGTCTTTCTGTCGTCCTGTCCATAGCCCTTCACTATCGAAAACATTTCGCACACTTTTCGTAGAACACACTTTGTTCAGCTGATGCAGTTCACTTAGTCCTCCTAGTTTGTAAATAACGAAGTAGCTGTCTATAACAGCCACTCGAGGTCCGGCCTCAGATACACCCTTGAGTGATTATTGTGGAACTCGTCCCTATCAGTCATAGGGGAATTTATTATTGGCGACTACGTCCATTGCTCCATTGTTTTTCAATAGCTTCTATCATCATACCAGCTATTGAAAGTCCACTGCTGGACATAGGCCAATATAGTTAACAATTAAATAATTGTTTATTATATTTCTTCACAATTACAATTGATTAATTGTTAGTTGTTGTGGTTACATTTACCAATTAATTAATAGTTAATCTTTAATTGTTCTTGCAATTAAAACTTGCCCAACACAATTTTTAAAGGCAATCCATAGCTTCTATGGACTGCCTTAAAAATATTTTTTGTTTTGGAAACTCACATATCCACTAGCCGGGTGCAAGCATGCAGTGCAGAGGATACATGGAGGCAGCGTTAAGTGCCGAAGAGCAGGCGCGCGTTCTTGCGCGGCTTAACCTGCGGCGCAGTGAAACCGCCTCCGGGAGACTGCCGCGCCTGCCACCTGCTGGCAACATGCTAAAGTTGGTATGATTCCAGGATCCAAAAATTTCTTTTATTTAAATATGTTATAATAATATCAATCTCTTGTAATTAAAGTATTGATTTTGAGGTCGATGTGGTGTGAATGATGATATTGTGACAATAATAAATATGAGGATGTTGACATGGTTTGGACAAGTGGAAAGGATGAATAAAAGAAGCATGACTACACAAAAATATAGAGCAGAAGTGAACGGAGCAGTCGGTATTAGGAGGGCCTTTTTTTAACACAGATGAAAGAAGTCTTTAGTGTAAACTAAGGATATATTTTGCCTTGCCCCTAAGGGCAAAAAAGATTATAATTCATCTTTATTGACATTATAAACAGGAAAGTTTATGTATATTGTTTGTTTGTAACGTTTTAGAGTTTTAGAAGTTTATTGCTTAGAAGAAAGATGTGTGAATCTTTAATTATTGCCAATGCATAAAATTCTTAAATATTTTCATATAATTTTTAATTGATTATTTATTGAAGATAAATATTTTAATAGGGTACAAAAAGATAACTCCTACTCAGTTGTGGGTTAGCTTAGTAAACGAATAAAATGATGGATTTATATAAATATAGGCGGCCGTGGGGTACGCAGGATGAATACGGGCATCAGACCTGTTTTACGGTGTGTTTCAGACGTGTTTTCACACGGTATTATTTAGTTTGTGAGAAACTTCGGGAAAAAGATATTATGTAGGTTATTATTAGGGTTTATCTTCCAGCGCTGGGTGGAGGAGCTGGCTCGTGAAGCGCAGCGATGGGCCGACCAGTGCCGGCCAGCATCCAGGCCCGACGAACGGGATTCATGTAGAGATCTATGTAATTAATATTTTTATTTAGAAATAAATACACCCAACACAAATTTACCTCTTCCAATAATTAACTGACTCCATTGATGTGTATGTACTTTCAAATTTATATTTAATTGAGACTCGTTTGGTACTGACAGACAAGGTTAAGATATGTAGCTCTAAAACTATAAGTGTAACAGTTTTTGCCTCATTTGGTAAAGATTTTAAAATACAATGTTTAAAAAACAAATTGAACTAAATGTACAAAATATGCTAGATCTTTCTCGAAAATAATAAATCGAACCACTTTATAATTACAATAATATAGCTCATACAGCAGAATAAAAGGTTGGCCACAATTTGAAGAAATATGTAGCCAGGCATAAACACGGGTTAAGCTCGGGTGGTGGGAGTGAATTATGATAGTTATTATTATTTAAAATTTAAAAAAAAGCGAAATTACTTTGTGCCAAAAAATGGCAACTGTAGTCACTTAAGAATGAGAAGAAAAAAGAAGTATCACGAAAACATACAGAACTAAATTTAATGCAGTTTTAATAAGTTAAAATAAAAAAATTCAATTATGGCTTCGTTTTATATAAGTAAAAATTTAATTAAACCAGATAGACATAAGCTATTAGATTCCGGCCTCACCCGACAGCATAACTTTCATAAATACGTCTTTCAGTCCTCTTCTTTTGAAAACAACTATTATCTACCTGTCCCTAACGATGGCCTCTCGAGCCGAGGTCCGCCCTCTGAGGTCAAGCGACAGCGGTCCGTCCCGCTCCAATCTGTTATCACTGGTTCATCTTCTATCTATCCCACCTCGCCTTGTCTATCCCACCGTTGGCGCTGGAATTGACGTCTCAGTCGCTTAGCATTAGATTACGGAAAACTAAACGTGAGTAGACGTGTAGTAACGTGAGATGTTGAGACAGAAAAAATATTTAATTCCTAATTCCACAAGTAGAGATAATGCCATAAATACTAGCGCAGAAACTTTATATTACTTCTGTGAACACCACACGTGCCCCATGCTAACACGTACACACACACATACACACATACACACACACACACAATTCTTTAAAATTGTATTATAGTAGGAATAAAATATAACTGTAATGTAAAAAATAAGAGGGTTGGAGGCCCGAATACAGGCTGCACTGCCTAGTTTAGACTCCAGTCCTAGTTTAGACACTCAAGTTCTTAAGTTTATATAAAAAGGTCCAAAGATTTATTTGCATAAATATAAGAATAATGGGTAATGTTTGTGGAGAGAAAATAAATTATTATTATTTAATTGAAGTTCACAGAGTTAGAGTTGCGGAGGCAATGCATTTATATACAATAAACGGACAACAAGTTTTCGAAACAGTTATTGAATCAGCCACTGTAGACTTCACTGGTAGATGTGATCCGATGACCTTAACCATTACAACATCCAACAGGATTCATAAATTGTTCTTCTTTTTGATCTTCCCTACATGTTTTTTCTTCAGATTCGACAACGGTGGGCCAGTGTGTAGCGTCAGTGGTGGGCGAAGCGCCCGGGCTGCGCGTTGAGTCCATGGTAGATGTGTGGTACATGCAGAGCATGATGTATCGGGGCAACGCCACTTCATATATATTGTTAGTATTCGATAAATGAACTCTTCGTTTAATACACTTCGATTATTTTTTCATCATTGCTGTCGTAGATCGTCGATTGCTGGACATGGGACTCCTCATAAAAGAGAGAATTTTATCCATTATTATAATAGCTATTGCATTTGAGCTGTACTGTTTCTGATGGATATACCGCCACCATATTGCCTCTTATGACCCCAGGGGAGGTGCTATTCAACTCTACGAGTACCGCACTTGGTAGGATAGAAGAAAGCGCAAATAGATTTTTTTTAAATATTCACTTGAAGAGAGAGGACGAAAAATATATATTGTATTGAAATTTTAGAGAGCTTACCAAATTCAAGTGCTGTACAATTTGTACTAATATTGCGTGCTTTGTAATTGAATTGACACTAGCCTAGTTTCTTTATAATTCCTTATGAAGTGCTTTGGTGTAGATTTCCACCTCTGACCATTCTTGGTGAAAAGAGACAGCCAACACTCCTGTTTAGTGGTTACTCATAAAAACCGTCATGCTTGTTAGAAAAATGGTATGTAATGGTGCGGAGCTGGAGTTAACTTTAGCTGTTCACGAATATCGTTTATGTTTGTTCTACAGGCCTATGAGTAACGTCAGTTACTACGGAGACTTCGCGCAAATGATATGGGCGCGGAGCTACATGGTGGGCTGCGGCAGAAGCAGATTTATGGTATGTATTTTTTTAGCCTATAGACGCTAGTGTCATCACAAGGATATCACTAGCGTGTCGCAAACCCTGTGAACTGAAGATACTATGTCATATTTATCCAGTAATTTCACTGCCTCTCTCAGTTCAATTCAGAACACAGCAATGCGAACACTGCTATTTGGCGGTAAGAAATAGGTGAGAGTGAGGTACCAATGCAGACGACCTTTGTAAGAGGTCAGGACACATGAGATCAGGTATAGCGACCTCATGTGTATTAAAGCAACTCTAATATTGTTGTATTGAAGGCCTAAATAATATACTTTCAAATCTGTACTGGAACACTGTTAAATACCAATTGAAGCCAGATGAATGCACCGTGATATACATATATTGTTCGATCACTAACAGCTTACCCTTCTAGTGCGAGCTTCCAAATTACCAAAATTTATATTCCGCTTCTACATTTATTTCGGTCATCGATTGTTATATATCGTTACAACTAATAGGCTGAGGTGTCTGGTCGTCTACGCAGCGTGGAGCGCTTGGTGTGCAACATAGCCCCTCGTGGACCGCCAGCGGGCCGCCCACTGTGGGCACCAGCGCGTCCTGCCGCCGTCTGCCCACCCCGCTCAGTACCAGACCCTGATCTACCCGGGCTTTGCAACTTTCGTAAGTCAAGTAGTATGCACAATATGGAGCGCTTTAGGACTGACACCTATACCAAATATAGGTGTCAGATGGCTACCCGCTGTGGGTCCTGTTTCGTATTAACGGACCAGCCGCTTTATTCTGACCTTTGGAACTTTGGAACGCTTGGGGTAAGACATAGGAATAAGGAGGCCTCACACTGTGGGTCCTGGTTTGGCTCATAAGCCTGGCTGCCTTATTCTGACCTACCCGGGCTTTATAACCTTAATAATCGATAAGTAGCCTTAGCAGGGTACACATCTCATTGCTCTTTGCATACATTTTCTGCCCATCAATGGTCTTACTACACTTTCCTGCCTCTCATGGTCTAATTTGCTGAGCAAGCGTTAAAAGTACTGTAATCATTACCTAAAAAAATACCAAAAAATTAGATTCATCACCATCTGTGGATACTTTCTAATGCTAAGAGATACAAAGTATTACTGTATATAAGGCTGTTATATATCAATTGAAGTAAAGATTATGCTTATTTGGAATCACCACAAATATAACCTGAAGTAAAAATTGCAGAAGCTGACATAGACCCAGCAACTGATATAGATGCTACGATGAGTATAGAAGAACATGTACTTTTAACTACAATCCTAGAAATGGAAGATCGTGGTTCTATGAACTATATAGGAGGATTGGACGAGCTTTATTTGACGAAGCTGGCACTTGTTACTATGGATACACCGGTTACAGCAGATCTTTCCTACTACAATCCTATTCATAAAAGAGATATTTTGGATAAAATTGGATTATATGAAGATATCAATCAGAGGAACAGTTCAATCAATGTAATGGAAACTAATAAGTTAAATAATGATACTGAATATACAAACAAAGACCATATTAAAAAAGGACTTAAAATTAAAGCTAACCTCATAGGAAGACCTAAACCATACGATTTAGATGACCTTTCTGATGTCGCGGACAATTCTATACAACTAAAGAGCAGTAAGTGGATTCTTGAGAATATATTTTGTTGAATATATAGATACTGGTAACATAAATGATTCGTCGTGTGTTGCAGATTATCCTGATATGCCAGTAACATATTCCACATTGGTTGATCCTGATTTATATTTAGATTACTCAACATTAGATATACAAACAGATAATATAGTTACGAATGAATCTTCGGAAAAAGTTAATGGTGTGTATTTTGAACAGATGGTGTAGTTATTTCAGCTGGTAAAACAAAATTGAAACAGTGCACATCATTGATATTGCAGATCTACTTGAAGTAAATACCGCGTTCGAAAATACATCTATGCCGGCAGAGATATTGGTTTCAAATGAACTCGGTCTGCAAGAATATAACGCAAGCAGAAATGTGAATTTATCAGTGGATTTAAGAAATTCAACTGTTATTATAACTATGCCGAATTATTCGTATGCATTGGACTCCAATATGTCACTCACGTATCCATCAAAATCTGATGAAGATTATCTTAACGATCGTGAGTAAGGACCTCTATAAATAATAAATCCTCACCGCATCTCATACATTGAGCGGACTCCGAGATAAGTCGCCTAAAGCACTTGTGTTACGGATATCGAACGACATCATCAACATCATCATATCAGCCATTGCAAGTCCAATGTTGGATATAGATCTCCCCAAGAAAGGGAGAATTTTGCCCATAATAGCCACACTGGGCAAGCTTGTTTGATTATGTTACTTTTTAGGCTCCACTTTAACACTCTTTATAACTAGTCGTATTTATTATTTTTGAACCCATTAAACTAGTCTACTGTTGTACGATAATAATAATATTATAATAATAAATTCCCACGACATCTCATACATTGACCGACGACAGAATAATCACAAATATACTACTTAAATACATATATTTAACACCCAGCCATAGAGCAGATACAAATATCATCATATAAGTATTTGTCCTGGGTGGGGATAGAACTTAAGACCTTTTGTCGCACAATTTATGGTCATGGGAACCGTGAAAATAAATGTGTAAATTAAATCTTACAAAAGGAAAAGTGGCTACTTACAATTTCAGTATATTATTAGAGGTACTTTCAAGTTTTTATTTAACGGAGAAGCGTACCAGATTTTTAATTTAAGTAAGTTTATTATAGAGGCCAGCCTTTGGGAGGGTTCTTAACCTTAATACTTGTGTGGCGTTCACTTAAACTACGGCGTAACGAGCACCTTTTCAGTAAATTTCGAATTTGAAATCGAACGCGCAAACGAGAGCATAAACGGCATTATATTTCAGCTGAAACGGCGAGAGAAATACAAGAGGCGTTGGACAGGATGGAGCATTCGTTGCAGGAGGCGCCTGAGTCGTCAGCGAAGGTTATATTAATTCATACCTATGACATAAATATTATGGCTCTGTAGTCTTGTACGTTACTTACATCGACTTCTTTATTAGAAAAGAGTCTCATAGAGAAGCATTCCCTATGAAAAATGATTATATGATATTTAGAATATTTATAAAAACAAGAAGATAACATTAATCGGAACATCATTACATTCTTGGTAAGACATTGAAACTGATTAAATTATTAATTGTACATCATCGAAATACTCTTTATTTCACAATACAAGACACAATTAAATTTGATAAAGTTAGATAAAATTAAAGGGTATATTGGGCGCGTCAGGCATACCTAGATTTCAGAAAGAAACAAAGAAACTAAGAAGTATAGACGAGGACAATATCGACTGATATTTTTATTTAGTCTCGTGACATTGATATTCTTTATATTTATACTTACTTCCATGGGATTTTTTTAGGCGCAATATAACTTGCTTTCCTAATTTGTAGTATTTCAGAAGCAATTTTTTTTAAGTTTTAGTAATTTCTCTAACACCATTTAAAGCAGATATCGGTTATTGAAAATATTAACAAACAAAAAAATTGTTCGTTAGTAAGCTTTACCGCAGCATATAGGCGCTCGTAATATCACAAGGATATCTCAAGCGCGTTGCCTACTTTGACTTGAAGATATTTTGTCAATTTGTCAAGTAATTTTATCCTCATCCTCATACCAAAACACAGCATAGGAAGACTGCTATTTGGCGATAGAAAAAGGTGAGAGTAAGGATCTTTGTATAAGGTCTACCTCTTGTAAATTAAATAAAATAGTCGAAGCAAATAATTAGAATGAAAAATCTTTTACATTGTAACCAAATGGATTAAGCCAACAGGCTTAAGTGAATGAATCTCCGTTCTTTTTTATTTTTTTATATTATGAAGTCAGTAAACTTGCGTACGGTCCGCTTAATGATAAACGTGACCGCAGACTATACTCTCGTGTCATCACAAAGATACTACTAGCGTTTCGACAACCTTGTAAACTGAAGATACAATGTCACATTTACCCAGTAAGTTCACTGCCTCTCTCACCTATCAAACCATAGGAATACAAACACTGCTATTTGGCGATAGAAATCGGTCATAGTGGGGTACTAATGCAAACGACTATTAGAAGGGATCTATCAATTGCTTCATCTATTATATTTTATTATGTTTGCGTCAGGTCCGTCGAGATTTGAGAGAGATGTCCCCAGGTGTAAATCAAGTGGAGACAAGAGGTAGAAGAAGATCGAACACTGAGGAAAATTTAGAAGTGGCAGAGCAAGAAAGAAACCGGACGAAAGAAAGGGTACCGATGTTAAATATGGTCCTTAAATACCTGCCTTACCTAAAGCCTTATCGGCATGAAATACTAGGTACTGCATCAAGGGCCCCGTCACATAGCGGTTCGAATGTATTGTTTAGTTTAAT
This sequence comes from Heortia vitessoides, assembly GCA_020976665.1. Classification (NCBI taxonomy): domain Eukaryota; kingdom Metazoa; phylum Arthropoda; class Insecta; order Lepidoptera; family Crambidae; genus Heortia; species Heortia vitessoides. Next base: position 16,258,528 of record JACJUM010002878.1, read on the forward strand.
ATTGTATTTTCCTTTTGTAGTTTGATATTTTTACTTGTTTCATGGTTCTTTATGTTTTATAACTCTATTATTTTTTGTAGTCCTTTTTTTTCATTGTTTTTGTTTTGACACTTTTATAAACGTATCAAACTCTCAAATTCAATGTCATCTTTATTTGATAACCTGTCGCTGGCATTTTTTTAAATGCCAATATGTATAATATATCATTATTAGAGGTATCACTCTCTATACAAATATGAACGATTATTCTGATGTAGGTCATCGGGGTCACCGGTCGTATTGGTCGAAAAATTAATTCACACATGCAATGAGATTCGGCTTTTTCTGTGATTTCTATTGACAGTAATAAGTCATGAGAGTTGAGGTGTTTTTTTAGTATTTTGAGTCGATATATATTAAAAGTTATGTTATGAAATTAAATATGGAAGTTATGATAAAAACAAATCGTAATTTATCTGGGTAATTCTCGTAGCATTACTTTACAAGCAAAAATAATTTAAGGAGAATTATAAGAAAAAATATTATATATATTTATATATATTATAAAATATAATTATTTCCTAATACAGGATGTTGAAACTATGAAACGTACTTGTGCAGGTATTTTAAAAAAAGTAGCCGTAACCGCGTGCTGCGGCCAGTCAAAGGGTTTCAGGGCATTAATGAAACGGTAATGAGCTTGGCGCGCCGGTCATCGCCCGTTCAGTCTCGCTGGCCAGCCCATGGCGGCGGTCGTGTGGTGCTTTTGGGTCGGTTGGTCGTATGTACAAAAATCCTACTAGCAGGTCGTGTCGTGCGGCAGTGTTTAGTTAGGGACATCGTGTCGGAATCGTGTAGTTCAGTCGTAACCACCTGATGTTTTACGTTGTCTGATTCAGACAGACCGGCGGATCAGATACAGTTGTGTAGATTGCGCTGTTAGAATCGTTTTTGTGGAAATGTGGATTGACTTGGATGGAAATGGGTTAGTCACAAAATATTTGTGTGGTTTCGCTGGCAGTTTGTGATAAATTCTGTATTAATATAGATTTTTTTATGCTGTATAGGAGGCAGCTCCGTCTGCATTCGGATAATACCTACAGCACGATCAGTAAGAGCTCGTTTTTTTCAATTGAAAGAACAAACAGAAATATAATAAAACTTCATTGCCAACTGTAGCTCGGCTTTGTTGTTCAGTACATTTTTTTATGCAATTAAAAACAAAGTATATTTTGTTTAAATTTGTGACTACCTATTTTTTTTTTCAAAACGCCATTATCATATATTGATAGGATATATCAAAAGAGAAGCGCGAATTTCCCGGTTGTTTAACCAGTCACTAAATTCTGCGGAATTGAATTCTGGACTTGGCCACGTATTCACTGAGTGAAAGTAAGACCACAAAGACTGGATAATAGTAGTTTGATAAATCGTATAGTGCATCAAAGGAAGGGTTCATAAGTGGTCCGACATCACCGGTACGACGTCATCATATTTAGTTAGTGTCCGAGCACACCCGCACGCGATTGCACCTCTATCTAGTCTATACCTAAGTCGAGATGCAAGTTAAGTCAAAAACTAACCCTACATAGGTTATTAACGAAAAACAGCTATAAAATAACTAAACTTCTCAGAGGCGTAAGATTTAGTATACTCCAGCATTAGACGTTCTGAAAGAAATAAAACCCTATCAAATTGGGTCTAAGTTGATAAGTTTTATGAAAGCATCCTATAATATTTATCTAATATATTTATTTTATAATTAAGTAAAACCCAAGTTATTAAGTTAAATGCATTTTGAAGATTTTCGTAGCTTGTAACCGTAGCATTATCGTAGTACGTTCATTCTTATCGTAGACGTATATATAAATACCGACGGTCCAATTGAAGTCAATAGCTGTCCTTGTGTTCATGAAAATTGATTTCATGTGCCATTGACGCGGCATTGGATTAATGACCAAACTTTTTACTATAATATACTAACTTCCTTTCAAGATTAGAGATTAGTAAATTTTACTTTGTACTATTATAGAGATTCTGGGTGCGTTTAAAATAAAATCGCAAGTGAATTCAATGATAAAGTAATTTAATGAATATTTTAAAGTTTCTACCGTAAATCTGTCAATACAACTCGTTCAGATCAAGCAAATAAACAAGTGATAAACAAGATCGAACGTCTTCGAAAAAACAAATGACTATCGCGGCCGCAACATAAAAACAAAAAGAAAATGACGAACGATACGAAAACGACTTCCGAACCGAGAGAAGGCACCGCTCGAGGATCCTGGCAGAGAAGAAATGATGACGCAGTGAAGATCGAGTTTGGGTTTGGAGTGCCCCTGGGATCTATGGGAGCGCATCCCGCCTTCCATTCGGCCTGGGACTTAGGATGGTAAGAATATTGCTTTTTTTAAAAATACAGGTGGACCCGTCTGCTTGCCAAAAATGTTGCAGGTAGGTCACTATTTATCTAAGAGGATTAACACATAATCGCACAATATAAATATAAATTAGAGATGACTGTAAACAAAGGTATAAAGGTATTGTATGTATTAGAATAAACGACTATACCTTGAGTTGTTTAATATTCAAAAAATAATTCTAGTTTTATAGTAACAACTTATTGTATGAACACAGTGATAGAACATCCTAGCTATATTATTTGTCATGACATTGTCATTAAATAATACTTTTTGCAGGTTATTTTCTGATGGCATTAATATAGACCCGCTAAGTGCCGATAAAACAAGTTTAAATAACCTTTAACGGATTTCTATTCAATTTGATTAATCTATTTGTAAACATAGGAAAACTTTAGAGCTTATGTGCAAAATAACAATGAATAAGAATGATAGAATGCCAACAAAATTAAGTGATTATGGGTTAATTTAAAGTATTATAAATAAATCTTGTTTAAATGTTGTTGAATAATACTTTTATTTTCTATCTATTATTGTACCTAATTTGTAAATTTGAAAAACTTAAAGTTAAAATAAAAGACAAGTTAAATAACAATACAATGCCAATACAAAACAAAATTAACATAATTATAATAGCCATATAATTTAAATGTAGTCATTACAAATACTAATGCAAGAAAATAATAAAAAAGCTTATCTATGATCTATTTGTTCAAATGACTTTTTGGTCCCAATCGGATCAACAGTCATTCTAAATCAATTCATCATGTTATATATCTGTATATCTATATATATGTACGGCAATAGATTAACATACAAATAGGCATGTAAAGCAGTTCTCCGTTAGCCAACATGATTCCTGAATTGTTGACTAACTTGCCAGTTTCTCTAGGAAGCGCAGCGAACCTTGGTAGTTGGCATAACTATATTGAATGGCCTCCAGTCATTTTGAAAATCTGAGTTATCAAGCATTTAATCTCCCGCCAAGTAATTTAATCATTCAATGTGTCAATGGACACTTCAAGGCTCCAATATTTGATTTGATACACTGGTTTGATCGCTATCAAGCTCCCATCGGTTCTTCGGTGCACAGCGTAGTTCCAGTTTCCGTGTGAATAATAAAACTACTCACTTCTTATAACATTAGCTATCTGCCAGTGAAACTCTTTTTAAAATAAGTCCAACCATTACAGAGTATACCTCCAAGAACTAACAGACAGATAGACAATAAAAAATAAATGTGTTTGTTATAAATACTATACATTCTTCAATATGCTTATTAAAATAAACTGGTATTTTGATATTATAAACAGACACTTTAAGTTTATTTATATGTATAGACTATTTTAATAAAATCAATTTCAAACTCAACTCAAAGTCCTTTTTATTTAAGTAGGCCCAATTATAATAGGCGCTTTTGGATCATCAAAAATTTTATCATTAAAAACATTAATATTTCCATAATAGGAAGTAATAGTTTCCATTATAATTATAATAATGATGGCTCTACATAATGCGAGTAATCTAAAATATGTAAATAAGGTCAGGTAGACCTTATTTACTATGTGCTAGTCGACTGGCACCAGACGGGTCTTAAAACTAAGTTTAAAGCTGGTGGTGATAAAGATTCCATTAACACTAAGTAATCAGTGTTTATGAAATCCATACCGGCGATGGCGCTAGAAAACCTTTGTCTTAAAGCAAGTGGTTAGAGCAATCCAAAACTAAGCAGTTTTATCATAATCATCATTCTCATACTAGTCATTGAAAGCCCACTGCTGGACATAGGCCTTCCCGAGAAAGGGGGAAATTGCTCATAATTGCCGCGCAGGGCAAACCTGTTGGCAATCGCAGAGCGCAGCATTCGCGATGGGGATAGTGCTGCTCATCCCCGTCCTGCATTTAAGCTGTATTGTTTCGGATAGATATACCGCCATCTGTCGGTTCTGGTACCGTAGTCACCTTTTACGACACCTGATACAGGGGGAGGTACTATTCTACTCTGCCGGTACCTCACGACTTTTACCATAAATGTCTTTATATTATTTGCTTTAGAAATAGGCTTATGTACTCATAACGTACCTAATTTTAAAATTTATTTATGGCTAACTTACCATCTTTTGTTACTATTTTCGTATATCCTTTGTTTAATTGTAAAAACACAGACAGTCATTACACTTTAAAATATTGCGGTCAATCTTATCGCATATGCTAATAGAGGTCAAGTATTAAGGTCAAAGGGTCTAACATGAATTCTAGACCCAAATGTTTTGGTCTGTGTTTTGTAATAAGAAAGCGGGTCGTAAAGTACTGCCCTGTTTTGCTCGTATCACGCAACACTGGGGTTTTATGAGAGCTATTTAGGTACGACGTTAAATAATTACTTTGCTGACCCATAGTGAACCTCTTTTATGATTTAAATATTAGAGTTCGGATTGAAATTGAAATCCTTTTATTAATGTGCATTTAGCGATTTCATCATTATCATCACAGCCATTGGAAGGCCACTGCTGGATGGAGGCCTTTGCCTACAATTGCCACTCTGGGCGAGCGTGTTGGTAATCGCAGAGTGCAGCTTTCGCGACGGGGATGTTGCTGCTCATCCCCACGTGTCTCGGGTGGATATACTGCCATCTTTTGCCATCTTTTGGTTTTGGTACCTTGGTCGCCTTTTACTACACCTGGTACAGACGGATGTACTATTCTACTCTACCGGTACCTCATAGCGATTTAATATTTACTAATATTAGAAAGATGAAGAGTTTCTCGGAGGTCAGGAAAAGCTGGTCCCATTTGAAATATTCTTTCAGTGTTGGATAGTCCAATTATAGAGGCAAGCTATAGGGTTGTAACATAACGCTAGACGAATAACAGCGTAGCATAATTGACGCTAGGTTTGTTCTACAACTTAACGCGGGTAAAACCGCGCGCGCTGCTAGTCCCTACTAATATTATATTTGCGAAAATTACTCTGTTTGTCTATCTGTCATGCTTTCCCGCTTAAATCTCTCAATCAATTTTGATGAAATTTGGCACAGACAATCTTTAGACCCTGAGAAAGAACTCAGGCGAATTTTTCAATTCGAAATAAGGGTTGTAAGGGGTCAAAAAGGAAAATGAAAAGTTGTATAGAAGTATCGCTATTTTTAGAGCTAGAAACTTGAAATTTATTTTTCAGGCCATTGCTTCGATATAAATAAACATGACATTCAAATTTTACATAAGTAAGGGTAAAAAGGTTTGGTACTCAAAAATACGGTTAAACGCGGACGAAGTCGCGGGTACAGCTAGTATAAAATAAAACTAGGGGTCACTTATCTGTATATATAGCAAAGGAAATCTGTATATATGAAAGGAAAGGAAATCTGTATATATGAAAAAAGGAAATTAAGGAAAAAAGCTGACTGACTGACATTATAATTAATCTAAACGTCAATAAGTCACTGAATCACGTGATAATCTCTAATGCGCACACTATAAGCTTCCATTGATAGCTTTTAAATTTAGAATAACTAAATAATGCTTTTTTACCTATATTACAGGCCGCATACAACCGGTCCTATTGGAAATTACTTGGGGAGGCCTATGTCCAGCAGTTCACGTTTTATGGCTGATATGATGATGACTTATATTGTATCTTCATATCAAACGTAAGAGGTCCACAGCTGCATATAGGCCTCCTCAGTATATTTTCAATTAGACCGGTTAGAAATGGCCTGCATCCTATGGCTCGACTCAGATCATCCATCTTGTGGGACGCTACGCTTTCCGTTCTCCGGTGCGTGGTCTCCGTTCTTAAACGGCAGTATTATATTTGCAGTTTACTATTACAGTTTAAGAGACGCCGGTTCATGACAAGTCAATTTATTTCTTTTTATATCTATATATAATCTCGCCATTTTATAAACTTTTCATGTCTATATATATAAAAGGAGTAGCTCACTAGAAACTTGAAATTTTACAATGGAGGAGCACTAATAAAAGATTTTATAAAATTAACCCGTTAAAGGGGAAAACTAAGATGCAAAGTTAGTATGAAACAGCCGTTTTTGAAGTTATCCGAATAAAATTCAGTAGAAAGGTTCTTCGTTAAAATTCCTGAAACACGTGAAAAATTTTTTTTTCGAACATCATCCCTTGAGAGGTTAGCAGGAAGTTGCAAGGTTAGCATAAGAGTTCTCTGATTTATAAAGTTATTTCAATAAATTGATATATTTTTGTTATAATTTCCTAATAATAATTATTACCGATATCTCTATTTGTGAATTCAAATAATCGGAATCTCATCGACAGATAGCTATTGTTATAAGGAGTAACTTACTAGTTTTATTGTATATTTTATTCTCACGGGAACCAGAAACGCCGGTCGCTACTTGTATATATAACTTTTTCTCCTATATTATAAACTAGCTCCGAATCACTCCGCGAGATATTTATCTAATTTCGAAAAAAGAACAATCGCTTACTTACAACTACTCTGCAAATTTTTGGGTCGATGAGTCTAAAGAGAGAAATAAAAGATCTATCTACATCTTTCTATCTACGGGAAATTGTTTTTCGTGTCTAGACTAGATAGATTATTAATACGACGGGCCCGATGGCGCTGATGGTAGTGATCATATCTTGTGCGTTAGGCGTGATTTCGATCACTGCCCAGGACAAACATTAATATGATGATATTTGTCTTTGTTTTTTGACTTCTAATGGTTGATATTACGATGACGATTAGTCCAGAGTAACACCGTGACACAAAACGTTTATACGTATTGATATTGCTGATTGTGTTTGAAAAATTTTCCAATTATAGTATCCGCCAATTTTATTATCAGGAATGGTGAAATATGTGTCTGTCTGGATGTCTGATCACACCATTAAGTTAACAACTCAATTCATTACTTTAAAAGCCAATTAAGAGTTGCGTGCACCTCGTCCAGACACTTCAACATAACGATACTGTTTATAGCCACAATATTTTAACATAACCGTGAAGTTTCAAGGTAAAATAACCTCTAAACTTCGAAGTAAACACATCATAGATCATTCTGATATGGTGAATGTATGGGAGAACAATTAGGTAGTATTTTAGGTAAGACCTTTGAAAAGGGCCATTAGACATGCAGACTAATGGTTCAAATAACAGACGTTTGGAAAAAATTGGACAATTGCTTGATGGGTTTTTGATAGGCTCAGAAAATTTTGGATTAAGTTATTTTCTATTTCCTATGTAAACACAAAACATGTACCAATAAAGATGTATAATGACAATGGTATATATTTTTCCTGTTCCTTTGCTACTACTAGAGGTAGAATTTATACAACGCTGATGACCCGCGTTGGTACCTCACTCTCACCGACCTTTACCGCCGAACAGTGTTTGCATGGTATTCCAGTTTGAAGGGTGATAAGCCTTCAAATTTATGGGTAACGTGTCATAGCATCTTTAAATCGCAAGGTCGGCGATGCGCTTGTGATATCCTTGTGGTGATATGATGATCTGCGGTGACGCTATTAATTGGACCGTACTACCTTGCTGCCCGGCCAACTAACATGCTTGCACATAAAAAAAGAATTACTCATTACAAATGCTTGTACCTATGTGGTCCACCTCGTGAGTGCGCTTGATGTAGTCGGCGCGTCACCACCATTCTAAAACTAAACAGCCATCAGTTCTTAGACAGCTATTTAAACCAAACAAGTGTAGACTAAACGGAATATAACTGCAATGTAGAATAGCATCTCCCTTTGCACCAGGTGTGATAAAAGGCGACTGAGGTACCGGTAACAAAAGACGGCGGTATACCTATCCAAAACAGCGTAGCTCCTGTATAACGGGGTAGGAATGAGCAGCAGTACTCTCCTCGCGAAGATACCTAGCATGGCAATTATAGGAAAAAAAGTCCCGTTTGCTTTAGAAGGCTACCAACTAAAAGCTAAAAAAGCTAGAAACCAACAATGAAATGGGACGGCATACGATTTTCTCTGATGTCCTTACCATCTTAAAGGTTAATCGACTATTGACCGTTACTGTATAAAAACAAAAAGGTTTAAAAGGCTTTGTTGATCTGCTACTGGAAATAGCCTCATCATTGCAAATGTCTTCTACCTAAATAATCGTAATGAAATTGTCATTTGTCAGATGTGCAATATTATCAGTCACGACGACAATAAAGATGTCCTCTGCGTGGGTCAGACAGACATGGCAATAATGCAGATTGCTGCGTGGGTGATCGTTAGTTTTTCGTCGAGACTCTGTGGCCATTTAGCTCGTTAAACAATTGGTCTTGACACGAATGTGTTGATGACAATCGAATTCGAGCGGAGTATCCTGTTTAAGTATTCGGCACTGCTATCTGTCATATTTAACTCCAAATACACTTGAGTCATTTTCTGACGGTTCCATTATTTTTTTCATACCATATTGGATAAGTTCTAATATATCTTAATAATTCCTATTGGGACAAGTCAGAATATATATATATATATACATATATAATATTCATGCGGTGAGGTACCAGCAGAGTAGAATAGTACCTTACCCTGTACCAGGTGACTTAAGAGGCGACTAAGGTACCAGAACCGACAAATGGCGGTATATTTATCCCCCTTTCTTGGGGAGGCCTATGTCCAGCAGTGGACTTTCAGTGGCTGGTAAGATGATGATGATATATATGTCTCGCTAAAACTCAAGAATGTCAGGCCGGTTTGACTAATTTTAATAGTAGAATTAATGCGGAAGTTCAGTGAAGGTTTAAATGATGAGGAAAAATAATAAAACAACAATTCAAGATTTCAATACATTATCGTAAAACGTCTACTGATGGACACAGGCTTACCTAAGAAAGGGGGAATTTGCTCATAATTGTCGAGCTAGGCAAGCGTGGTGGCAATTGCAGAGCTTCCGGAGTTTCGCGGCGGGATAGCTACTGCCTATCTCCGCAATGTTGTGTATGAGCTACACTGCGCCTCTTACAACACCTGGTATAGAGGGAGGTACTATTCTATTTTACCGGTACCACATGGCCAATACAAACAATCCGTAAATGTCTATATTGTATATTTGTGTCTTATCTTTTTAGAAATAATAATGAGTCATTTGATATTCAAATTATAGTTGCGTTCAAATATTTATTTGTTTTGTAGCTATTGTATGAACTTATATTACGATTTGACCTCATTTTACACAAATATATGTATGTGTTATGAAGTTCACCGGGTCATTTAGTAATTATTATGGTAGTTAAATTACGCATACTAAATCAAAGACAGAGTTTTCTACTTCAATTTATGACATGTTATTTCACTTGAATATAAACGCTTGATTTTTTATGAAGTCCGCAAACATGCATACAGTCCGCATGGTAAATGTGACCGCAGCCTATAGACGCTTATGTCATCAAAAAGATATTACTAGCGTATCATCAACCCTGTGAACTAATACCGTGTCATATTTGCCCAGTAATTTCAATGTCTCTCTCGATCTTTAAACCAGAATACAGCAATGTGGTCACTGCTTTTTGGCAGTAGAAATAGGTGCGAGTGAGGTACCTAAAAGAAGACCTTTGTAACATGTCTACTCTTGATTTTAGGCTTGTGGTTTTTCTAGTGACTTTGGCGTTCACTTTTAATGCACAAAAAGTTGTGATAAAAAAACTAAAGTTAATAGGATATTCCGGTGGATAAGCAAGTTGATGTAGCAATGGGAAGGGCATTTAGAACGTAAAATCGATGGACGATGGAGCCGTGAGGTTCTAGTATGGAGACCACGTGGCATAAGACGATTCACGTATGATCACGCTAGGTGCAGGCCTCGTACAACTAACCTTATTGGAGATCACTTGAGAAGGCCTATGTTCAGTGGATGTTTTACGGCTAAAATGATCATGATGTTGATGACGGTCCTGATGTCTCAATCGGTAGTGTCTCCGTGTTGGGTTCATCTCCGCCTAAGAAAATAAATATATTAACAATATAATGTTTGTTCCAGATATATTTTTAAGTATTACAATTGAAATTCCTCTGTCGGTAAGAGTCAGGTCAATATGAGACGTTTTTAATAATATACAATCTTCCGATAAGGTATCATCATGGTTTTATATAATCTCTTTCTTTATATCGTATACATCGAGCTCATTCCACACAATAACAGACAATTGTCGTAAAACAAATGACATCATAATTTAAGTAATTGTTACAGCTAAAACGAGGATAAAGGAATAACAAAAGGAGGACTCCGATATAAATTCTAAGAAATATTACTACGTGTCACAGCTGGTGGGAAATCTTAGGGTACATGACAGGTTCCCTTCATCGATTGCATATCAAATGAATGGAAACTGGCTCAGTCATCGACCCCCCGATAGTCGGGTGTCTGTCGTTGACCTTTGGCACACATTCCAGCCTTCAAGTTTACACGGCACGCTTCGCCATGCGTGTTTCAGTACTTGGCTACACAGATGGACAGTCTGCTAATGAATGAGTACACACAAATTCAATTTTACTAACAGTAAACTGTGCGAATGTAGTATTAATGTGAAATTCTATATGAATGTTTGTAATTCTTTTGATATGTATATTGTAGTCTAGAATAACTCATAGGCTACTTGATCGCAAAAAATATAACGGATCCCGTTGAATATTTGTATAGGTTGTTCTTTTGTAAAGTTGTAGTTATTAGGTTCAAAAATTTTGTGGTCAAAGATCAATATAAATTTGCTCACCAATCTTGATCCCGGGAAATCAAGTAAAGATATACAAAGTCATCCCCGTGGACGAAGTCACAAATGGAAAGCTAGTATGTTATAAGGCTGTTTTTTCGGTACGGAAACACGGAGCAAACATTAAGATAATATTAATCGTTTAGTAGTTATATAAACATGTGTAATTAAGTATTATATATGGAAGTGTGGTACCGGCAGAGTAGAATAGTACCTTTACCTGTACCAGATGTCGTGAGAGGCGACTGAGGTACCGGAATCGACAGATAGCGGAATATCCATCCGGAACAGTGGAGCTCAAATGCAACAGGGTGGAAATGGATGGAATGCATTCCCTCCCCGAAATCTACGCTCATGGATTGCCACTACGCTTGCCCAGCGCGGCGATTATGGGACAATTCCCCGGTTTTTTTGGGGAGGACTATCTATGTTTAGCAGTGGATTATTTACGGCTGCTGTGATGTTGATGACGATTATACTCGTGATTACTCTGTTGTTTCATATCCGTAGCACAAGTCCTTTAGGCGACTTACATTGGAGTCGGCTTAATGTCTGAGCTCTATTGCTTGTTGATTATCACATGTAATTCATACATTGTATGTTCTACTGCGTGTATGGTGTGTTTTATTTAGAGACACTAGTTGAGACTATGGTAACTTCCAATTATTGCCTCCGCCATCAGGGTGGGATCACAGGGAGTTTATCCTCGACCTGTGAAACGTAAATGGCCAAGCATAGTGCGGTTTCATATGATATATCTTCTGGAATCTCTTCCATAATGGTTTCTTTAAAAAAGAAGTAAAAAAGAAATAGCTCATTTATACGTTCGGTGATATGACAATAGGCTACAGAAACCAGTTGCTATTGACGTAGTAAAAACTTAAGTTCCATCTATTACCGTCTTCAAGCATGTATTTCCCGTTTTTCAACGTATTATTGTAAATGTAAAGGGATAAAAATAACCTCAGACTCATCTTTATAGAACTTTGATATAATATGCGACAATAGTACGTACGTTGCCGATCTAGTACCTACACTGCATAGTCCTAAACTCAGGGTACAGTTCGAAAAAGAAGTTTACAGTTCGCATGATAGTAAGTGTTACTGCAGCCTATAGAGTCTCATAATATTACAAGGATACCACTAGCGCGTTGCCCACCTTGTGACTTGAAAATGTTTATGTCACATTAACCAGTAATGCGAATACTGGTATTTGACGGTAGAAACAGGTGAGAGTGGGGTACCATTTCAGACGAACTTTGTATGAGATCCACCTCATGTAAAATGTACTATAGAAAGAAATAATTACGGTACCATAAAAAATAGTTACTAATTAATAATAAACGTATAATTTTCTTGTTAGTGCGTTAGTCGAAACTGTCATACTTTTATCTCAAAAACTGAGCCTTACGGAATTTGAAAGCTCAAATGAATGCTAGCATGCGAGCATAGCAACAGAAATAGACAAAGACTAGAACATGTCTGTTCTAAAAAATGTTGTACCAATCAAGTCATTAACCTTTGACACTGTTGCCGCCCCCACAATGGCCGCCAAAATGGCCTACTTCCGAGGGTTGGTAAACAAAAGGTTCACTCAACTTGAGTGCAATGCATTCATCGCTGTGCTGTGAGATCTGCAAATATTGCATATATTTGCAGATCTCACAGCACAACGTTATGGTACTTGATTTTGCATACTTTGAAGATAAAGTTTTGCGACGACAAAACTTTATGGATTCAATCCCCACCCAGGATAAATATTTATATGTTAACATTTGTGTTTGTTCTGTGTCTTTGGAGTTCAATTAATGAAAATAAGCATTATATTTGTGATTCCTCTGTTGTCTGATGTACTTAACGCAAGTGCTTATAGTGACTTCACTGAGTAAACATTTGAGATGTTAAGTAAAAAAAATAAAAAAGAACAAAGTTTGAAATAAAGACTATTTATATTACAAAGTCCTGAGAGACAGACTATTGAAGATGTATAATTTATATTGTTAAGGAATATGCTATTATCTGTGACTAAAAATGGTTGTAAAATGTCACCGGTAACTGAAACGACAAACAAAAATGTACAAATATAAATATTCCTGTGTATGTACTATATAATATATATTAAGCGTTTAATTATTTATAATACAAGTAGTTTTGTTATGAGTAGTAAACGCGTGAAGGCTGCCATCCACGGTACGCTCTACCGAAAAGGTCTACCTGTAAAAGTACGTTGCGCAGGTAAACCGGAATGTGTGTGGGAATAGATCTGTGCAGTTTTTTGAGCTGTCGCAGGCGACCAGTGCAATATCGAAATTCAATTCCTTCGAGATACGCTGTACCTGTACCGCTGTGTTACACTTTTACTACCAGTGTTCGGTTGACATGCGCAGGCGCAGCTGCACAGATGACCTCTCCAGTTGACTGTGACTATCTATAGCTTACTAAAATGTTAGATAGTTTTATACAGTGTACGCATGGCTATGTTCCGGTTTAAAGGGTGAGATAGGCAGTGACTGCCGTGAAGTACCGGCAGAGTAGATAGTACCTCCCTCTGTGCCAGGTGTCGTAAGAGGCGACAAAGGTACCAGAACCGACAGATGGCGGTATATCCATCCGAGACTGTGTAGCACTTTAGCTACAGAGTGGGGATGGGTAACAGTATCCCCATCATGAAAGCTGCGCTCTTCGATTGCCGATACGCTTGCATATTGTGGCAATAATGGTCAAAATTCCCCCTTTCTTGGGGAGGCCTATGTGCCGCAGTGTACTTCCAATGGCTGTAATGATGATAGTGAAGTTACTGAGTAACATGATAATGCGCTAGTGATATCCTTATTATAATAAGCGCGTGTATAGGCTGCAGTGACCCATAGTATCAAGCGGTCTATTTGCTTGTTTGTCGACCTAGACCTAGACTAATAAAGAAATTAAAGAAAAAACATGGAAAAAGTAAAACAATTATTGAAAATTATTAAAGTAATGTCTAACTTCTGGGATTTCCAATATATCCGTATCCGTTTAGGCTTTAAGACAAATTATTGTAAAGGAAAAATAACAAAGGTGAATTACATACTACGCCATACTTGTTTCTGAATAAAAGATTAAACGTTAAAGAGTTGCTGTTCCAAATTTGAGGCATCCGTAATCATTAACCTTTGACACAGATGCAACAGACACAAAAGCCTTCAAACTATTACAATGATGAGTCAGCGTGACTGAGGGGGTGTGTACTTGAAAAGCTAATGTCAAGTTGATCGCCGATAGCTGATTTAAAAAATAAGTAACTAGCGACACGATTTTTTGTACTGATGACGTGTCTGTATGTAATTTAAAAATAAAAACAAAAAATCTAATGCGTATGAATTGAATGATGGATAAATTATAATAAATTCCCACAAAATCGCAAACATAGACGCTTCGTGATAACTCGCTTATACAGAGATATCAGACATCAGATGAATTACAAATATACTACTTAAAATACACATATTTATCACTCAGATTCCGAAAAACACAAATACCAACATATAAATATTAGTCCTGGGTGTGGATCCTACGACCCTTTAGCGCACAAGATACGATCACTGCCATCTGCGCCACAAACCCGTTAAATTAATAGTTTTTTACGAAATGCATATGCAATTTATAGGGGTACCCTAGTTTGATTTTATAGCGATACTTCCATACAACTTTTCATTCCCTCTTTCAACCCCTTACAACCCTTATTTCGAATTAAAAACTAGCCTATATCCTTTCTCAAGGTCTAAAGATTACTTTATTTTTTATTATATATTATGTCAAGTTTCATCAAAATCGGTTGAGAGGTTAAAGCGGGAAAGCGAAACAGACAGACAGACAGACAGAGTTACTTTCGCATTATAATATTAGTAGGGATTAAATAATAAAAAATAGCCCATCTAGTAGATTAATATGCCTAAATCACATTATATTATTAACATTGGTTCAACATCGATTAAAATATTTATTGTAGTACAAAATATAAGAAAGGAGAATCTATCCAGTTCACATAGTGTCTCCAACGTTTAGCACAGAGACCTAAAATCCATCTCTAGTCCGCAAATTATTTATTTATTAAAAATCCACAGTTCTCAAAAATATTTTATCTAACTCGGAACTTATGACGTTATTGATGGTGGCAGTTTATGACGATTAAAAAATACTTATTTATTAAGCCTGTATAATTACTGACCAAGCCTATTTAAGACCCGTGGGGCACTTCGTAGAATAGTACCCGGTGTCGTAGGAGGTGATTAGGGTACTTGAACTGAAAGAAGGCGGTATTCATTCCAACATGGCTTAACTTATATGCAACGGAGCGGGGATAGGAAGCAGCACCCTTGGTCAGGTTGGTTATGAGCAGAATTATGAGCAGAAAAAGCTGATAGCTGATCTAGCTGGATACATCTTAGGAGATCTAAGTCCAGCAGTGGACGGCCTGCGGCAGTTAGGCTGAGAGAGAGTAGAGTATTACCTCCAAAATATTTTGCCTTTCATTTAGAGATTTAAATATTGAAAATAATGTAAGAAAAGTAAAATTCTTAATATTCAAAACTAAAAACTAGAGGTTAACTTCTTACAATTAGAGGTAGACCTCTTACACTCGTGGTAGACCTCTTATAAAGGTCGTATGCATTATTACCTCACTCTCACTTATTTATACCGCCAAAGCAGTGTTCACATTGCTGTGTTTCGGTTTGGAGTGTGAGAGAGGTAGTGATATTATTGGGTAAATGTGACATTGTTCATTCAGTTCAGGAGGTTGGCGACAATATTGATCTTTGTGATAACACGGGTGTCTATAGGCTGTGGTCACGTTTATCATCAACCAGAGCGTATGCTTGTTTGCTGACATCTTAACATTAAAAAAAAAGTAAATTTTATCAACCAGCGATTTTGAAGAGTAGATAAATTAATGAATGCAGTAAACTATGTTTTTCTAAGTAGAAGATCGCTGACATATCAACGAAGGGCTTAAACTATGAGGGTTGGGAACTAAAAAATCCATTTATTACCTATAGGAACACTAAGAAAAGATTTTTGAAATACACCCCCTGAGGAAGTCCTCCTTTCTTGCACTTGCATAGGTGTGCAAAGTTAGTATGAAACTTTGCTACATATGAAGTTATTTAAATGAAATTCAGCATTAAGTTTTTTCGGCTGAAATCGTGGGGCGTTGCTAGTCAGGACATATGACTTTAGATAATCAGAATCCGATTGTACAAGTGAAAATCATCATGAAATAACATAGCAACAATAAAACCTCCTTTATAATAATGATTAATGAAGTCCCCCAAAACTAGACCAGTCAAGGGCCTCCTTATCATCACCACTCATAAATAACACGCGGTGAAAATTCACCTATTACCTTTATTACTGAAGCAATAAGGTGCAAACTCTTTTGTATTCGGTATGAAGTAACATCATTTCTAAATTTGTCATAGAGTACGCAACCCAGCTCGCGGTCAGCGGTCGTTTTCCGCAAACGCGTTGCCATAGCAACGCTACCATAACAGAACTGTCAAACAGCACGTTAATTTCTTTCCACCCGGCTCAACGCACGTAATGACACACTTATATAGCTGAGAAATTATGTTTCCGTGACCCCAGTGACCTCCATTTGAATGCTCCAAACAATAGTACTTATGTTCTTAGCAAAAGTCAGAAGTGTGTTGAGATTGAAAATGGATTTCGGATTCGGTGACTCTTTGTATCCTAATGTGGGCAGTCTGAATCAATTCTTTCGGCATGATCCTTTTTTTGGGTACGTAATACCTACCATGCTATTTTTATCAACACCATTGTGAATATATGGCGGTGGCAATCCGCAAACATCTGGTCCCATTAGGATAATATTTTGGGGAGCTCTGTAGATACAGACCTCCTGCTAGATAGCAGGACGTTCTATGGCTCTTATGATAATGTTAAATCTGCGAAGACGCCAGGTGACAGTAACAATCTATTATCCAATTGAACTTTCCTGAAATTAGTATGTATTGATTTTCTACTTGAGGGGTGCGGGAATCTTTCTTAATTGATCATTTTAATATGGTTGCACTTAATCCATCCAGGATGACAATAGTCATTATTGTTTATTAAATGAAAATGACAACCTTGAATTATGTATTTTTATATTTAACGGTTTAATATTAAATATTTAGGCAATTATATCCTGAAGCTGTCATTAAATCTGTCTTGCGAAAGCGCATCGACCATATAGAACATAAAACTGTTTTAACCCATAAGATGACCGCTGTTTGTTAATGGTATCCCAAATTTTCCAATGAGATCATCAGCGGTTTTTGGCTATGATTGCGGAGATGTATGGGCGTGGTGGATCGCAGAGCGTAGCTTTTCAATGAAGATGTTGCTGCCTATCTTCGTTCTGTTGCATTTGGGCTATGTTATTTGGGATGGATTTACCGCAGACTACCAAATTCTGTACCCCCGATCGCTTTTTACGGCACTTGTTAGAGGGGGGAGGTACTATGTCACTTAATAAAATTCTCTAACTTGAATATTACGTTTTCTTAATATATAAAAATTTCATATCACGTTTATAGGGGTGAACTTTTGACTACTTAACAGATTTCAATAAATTTTTGCTTACTGTGTACAGTTCAATTTAATTTGAAAGATAAAATAGTTTTTATCAGTTTTCAATCGATTTTTTATTTTATGTCAAACATATATAGTTTACGACTGTCGGATTAGCTAGTTATATATATATATATATTTGTATGATTCATTGTTGTAAGTGAAATAGTAAAATAAACTTATTAACTGAAATTACTGATATTGTTTTTGCATATGTGTTTCCAGTATGTGAATATTTTTTCGTATGTTTGTACGTACTTGAATATTTTTTGTATTTATCAAACATTGATTAAGTTTTTCGCAAAAGAACCTCAATCTTCCCTTTTTTCAGTCAATCGTCAGGTTTCCATCATATGGCCAGGATGATGGACCGAATGATGGTGGAGAGCTTGCAGCCGTTTGGGTTTGCGCGGATGACGACGAGACGCGGTGACAAAGATAAACAAGAGCCCCCACGGGATGGCCTCCGCACGGAGCGGAGCGAGAACAGGCGCGAGCGAGCCAGGCAGCCTGATACTCATATCTCTAACGGCACCAGACACCCCCCAACACAAGGTAAAGCTTTATTTATGTCTATGGTTATAGGGCTTTTAGTAACTCATAAGAAATAAAGAATATTATTGGTTTACAATTAACATTGTATACCGATGTTCTTACAGCGGGTAAGTAAAAATTGTGGTTTGGGAAGTTAAACAGGCGTATACAATCCCGATAATACTCATCGGATAAGGTGTATTTGTCAGACATATTTTAAATTTTGATACCCTAAATTACCGTCGATCCTCATCAGAGAAGATCCATCTGAATTCATTCACCAGTCATTCGGCCAAAAAACCTCCTTTCTTGGAGAGACAGTGCAGCAGTGGACTTCAATGGCTGGTATGACAATGTGAGATTCTAAATTTAATTTCGGTCTGTTGTAGAAGGTTTCAGATAATATGTAAAGCTATTACATGTTATATTCATGCATGCATCGCATGAAAACATTATAGTCGACTAAAAACAAAATTTCATTGATATTATATGATACTTAGGGAGCAACGATATATATATCGTTAGAAAATAGACATGATCTAACAAATAGTTATGTACTGTTTTATAACAAGCTGGGACAGTATCACACCTACTTCCACCCACTGCAACTCATATGTAGTTTGGATCAACAATAAAGCCAGAGACATTGAAATTTAGACTTAAACTGTCTTAGAACCTCTTAAATAGTAGAATAGTTGAGCGGTCCCTGTGCATGGGAGAGATGCGTGTTCAGGTTCCCCTCATACCTGAGACCACTTGATTTTTACCTCGTAAATGTTATCTTAAAAATGGTTCAGCATTTTCTATGCATAAAACTTCTAAAAACAATTAAGTAATTTCTTCTTTTTCGATTACTTCAAACTTGTAAAAGTAATATATTTGAGTCTTTGTTTTTAATTATCTACCAACATCAAAGAAATAGCAGTGGTTTGTCAGCACAAAAAGAACACTAGGAAAAGTTCTACATGTCTGCTCAGGTCTTGGTAGTAAGCAGTAAGTAGTGCGGTCCACCGTTCATAAGAAAGACGCAGGACATCTAAGATAAGTAGATTGTTTTTGCTAAATGTTACCCCTTGAGAATTTTATCAGAAAGCATTTTTCTTCATAGTACCACTGGCGTCATATTTTCAGTGGTTAAACCAACTCCAGTGAATACCTTCCAAGTCACTCCTATGGATCAAGCGAAGCAGCCAGATCCGACGACTGAAAAATGGGCAGGGTCACTCAGGAGGCGCGATCCCGACATCCAACCAACTCTTCCCACCATTATGACTCGAAAAACTTCTTCCACGTCGTCTTCAGTTGGTAGTGGTCGTAAATGTCGATCGGTCGATAGAATACCTCGACAGCGAAGGCATCTTATTCCGATCAAACCTAACATAAGAAAGACCGATGTGCCAGCAGAGGGAGATGTGGCTCTGTTAGAAAAAGATGAGAAGGTTTTCGACGCGACAGGGTATGAGATGCATCTGGTCGAGACGTTGGAAAGAGATATATTGCAGAGGAATCCTGACGTTCGCTGGAAGGATGTGATAGGTCTAGATGACGCAAAGGCGGTCTTGCAGGAAGCGGTGGTTTTGCCGCTTGTGATGCCTGATTATTTTAAGGTAAATTAATATTTTATTCATTATTTCATTATTATTCCATGTTGACCAGCAAGCATACAACCTGCGCAATAGTAACCATCATAGCAGCCTGCAATGCAACTGCCCTTTGGCGGTAGAAATAGGTTATAAAATAAAAAGGTCAATGTTAGCAATGCAAATCAATATTATAAGTGATTGGTGAAATGGCTAGTTCTTGGCATATGGAAGAATACTTTACAATTTTTTTAAAGTAACCCTCGTAAGCTTGAGTTGCCTTTTCTCTATAAAACAACAAAGTTCAACTCGAGTAATTGTGAAGTAAGCTATTGCCTAACGTTGGTGAATTAGCCCACTTTAAATCGGAGATTCGCGTGCATGATGTTATCAGTTGTACAAGTTTTCGTAAGTCTTATAATTTGAAAACCTTTTTTTCGCACCTTAGATAAAGGTTCAGGTTTGACATTTAACCATATCGGTCTACATTTTTATTAATAGTGAACTTCTTTATATGATAATTAATTATACGGAGTATTTAATATATACTAATTAGCAAGGATAAAAAATGGTTTTTCTGGGTTATCCTTTAGAGACAGACATATTCAATATATACTAATTAGCAAGGATAAAAAATGCTTTTTGTGGGTTATCCTTTAGAGACAGACATATACCATCGTGGACGCAATATATTGAAACACATTGCTCTATTGAAAAAACACCGTTATATGTTGCGAAGTTTTACAGATCTAAGCATACATAAGGACAGACATACGCCGTTAAGTGACTTTGTTTAATACTATGCAGTAATTAGAGGAAATATCTGATTATTTGTTTTGTACAATTTAACTCAAAATTGCAGCAGATAATCTCTTCAAAGGGGATTTGCCCCAAATTGTCAGGCTGAGCAGGCGTGGTCTTAATAGCAAAGCGAAGCTTCTCTACGGGAATACTGCATATAGGAACAGTATTAATTATTTTTCTTTTTTATCCGGCACGTATAATTTAAAACAAATTGCACAAATTTGTTTAAATATATTTATAAATATAAAAAAAAATATTAAAATGTATTTTTTACAATAAATTCATAGTAAAAAAAATAATTATGGAATATATACCTAAATTAAGAGATTATAAGTATTAATCAAATTCCCCAGTTAAAAAAACACATACATTGGTTTATTGCTTGATCCTGATAAGGTCCTGCTGTTGTCGTTATAAAAGTCCGCTACTTTAATGTTAACAATGATAACTGTGAATACCATTTCAGTAAAATTTCGCAGCTTCAGATTTAATTTAATTATATTATATATTATAGAATCTACCCCTTTACCAGGTTTTGAATGAGGCGCAATCAAAACAATGCAGCGCAAATGTACAGGGTGGGGAAGGGCAGCAGCATCCCCGTCGTTAAATCTGCAAACGGGGTCAAACTTCCCCCTTTATTTGGGAGGTCTATATCAAATAGTTGACTTTTAATGACTAATATGATGAGCAACTCTGTCTCGTATAGATATACCGCCATGTGTCGGTTCTGGTCTATATATCTAGCCGTCAGTCGACACCTGGTACAGAGGGAAGTACTATTCTACTCGGCCGGTACCTCACGACCAAAGATGATTAACGACATTAGATAAAATATTGTAGAAAAAATGTAGTGAAAACGAGTAATTTGCAAAGTAATAATTGTAATGGCGAGTTTCTTGTTCGTCGCGTGCTAAGTTTTCCCTCTGGCGAACCAGATAGCTGTAATTATTATGAAAATAACGACCACCTACAGCTACATTCGCCGAAAGTAATTAACCCTATAGTACTGTTATTATAAAAATGCAGAGGTGTACCCATATAAAAAATAACTTAATTTTGTACGAAAAGAAATAAACTTACAATAATAAGTCAAAACACAACCCTGGTCATTTCAGTCGATAAAGTTCCCCCGTTATTTTATTAATGTATTGTTTACTAGTAGCGCCCCGCAGTTTTACTCGCATAGTTCGCGTTCCCGTGCGAATAATAAATAATAAAAGTTACCTAAGTTACTTCTTGCATTTTAAACTGAGGTAAATATTTCCGTTAAATTAAAATTAGCCCAGCCGTTTAGCAGTTTACTTTGAACAGCCTGTAAAAAAAATTAGGAACTTGTTTTTGTTGGTGGTACTATACATGACCCGAGATACCAGCAAGCCGTGAAGTACCGGTAGAGTAGAATGGTACCTCCCCCTGTACCAGGTGTCGTAAAAGGCGACTAAGATACCAGAAACAACAGATGGTGATGCACAGGACGGGGATGGGCAGCAGCATCCCTGTCGCAAAAGCTGTGCTCTGCGATTGCCAACACGCTTGCTCAGCGCGGAAATTTGGGCAAAATTCCCCCTTTCTTGGGGAGGCCTATGTTTAGCAGTGGACTTTTAATAGCCGGTATAAAATTATGACTATACATACTGCTGCTGCATAAAACCCTGTAATTTTTATGTTGAAGTTACTAGCGACAGCTATTTGTAAAAGTTATTATGTTTAATGTCACTGCAAATAGTAATTGAGGACTTTTACTCCCGTCCCGGTAAGGTCCCGTGCGTTCTCTCGCAGTAGACAGTTGATATACTTGCAAATTATTTTGCCTTACTGCACCACAGCCAATTTTTGACAGGTCGATGGCGCAGATCGTAGTGATCTTTTCATATGTGCCAAGAGTCGTGGTTTCGATCCCCACCCAGGACATTTATATGATGAATATTTAAGTTTGCTCTGTGTGTGGGTGTTAAACATGTATTTAAGTAATATATTCTTGGTTCTCCTGTTATCTGATGTATGTAACACACGTGCATTAAGTGACTTATCGCGGATGCAATGTAAGATGTTGTTTGATTTTATTAATATTCGTATTATCTTTTCAACAAATGGGACATAAGTTTACCGTAATCGCTACCTGCACTTTGAATGAGGTGTAACACTTTTGTACTCTTGTCAGGGTATTCGAAGGCCGTGGAAAGGCATCTTATTGACGGGCCCACCAGGTACAGGCAAGACTCTGTTAGCCCGAGCCGTGGCCACCGAGTGCAAGACTACCTTCTTCAACGTGTCGTCCGCTACGCTCACCTCCAAGTATCGTGGGGATTCAGAAAAACTTGTGCGGCTGCTCTTTGATATGGTAAAACTATTGTTACTTATCTGTAATAGGTTTTAGAATGATGCTGTAAGTTGAAATTGAGGGAGGGAGAGAAAGAGGTTTTTTCTTATTTGATACTAATTTTCTTTTGGTTTGTAAGCTAACACTAATGTAGAGATTGCCATATTATGAATGTAAAAAAGTGTAACAGTGTCTGAGCAAAATAGCGCGACAGTAATAATATAAAGAAACCTAGCCCTGTAGAATAACTTCTATAAATGCATCCCTCAGTCGCCTTCTCACTGCCACTCATAAACAATTAACACACATTCTTTTCGTGAAAACGTACTCTGCGTTCACCGGCGAAGCGAGCATCTCTGTCTTCCGAGCGATAACCGACCGAACTAATACAGCTGGCTCACACAGTCCTACTCTTTTGTATACAACGAATTATTTACCCAATGAATCTACCTGAACTACTCTCAAGCCGAGAAGCGTCAGAGGCGCCCTCAAGTGATAGCCGTCGGCCCGCACCGATTGCATAAACCCTGCGGCACCACTGCCGCGTTTCATATGGGAACAGTCAAAACAAATTAAGTTTACATTAATGAGTATGTTTAATACTTGGTAACTAAATCATGATCAACTAAACACACCAAATTTATGCATTCTTTGCAGATTGTTTGCAATGTACTTGACTTATTTCACCATGTCTTTTAATCATGTTCTCTGGTACCAGGCCGCGTTCTACGCTCCAAGCACAATATTCCTGGATGAAGTGGACTCGTTATGTGCGGTGCGAGGCGCTGATTCGGAGCATGAGGCATCACGACGGTTTAAGGCTGAGCTGCTCATTCAGATGGATGGGCTCGTCGCGGCTTTGTAAGTCTTACAATATTAAAGAATCGTTTCGCAGCAGCACTTCGTAGTATGTATGGTGTGAGTTTGAGAGATAGATTAAAGAATAATGTGATAAGAGATCGTAGATGTAGTGTCAATAATAGAAATAGTTGTCACATCATCTTTTTATCATCATTCCTTCTCTATTAAGAAAGGAATGTTGAGATGGCATGGCCACGTAGAAAGGATAGATGAAAGTAGAATAACTGTACAAATCTATATATGAGTGGAAGTGATTAGAAGAGTTAGTTTAGGACGATCTAGACGAACATGCCAGATAGAAGAGGTTTTAAAATGGGAGAAGTCAGAAGTATCAGGAATTAAGGAGTGTCAAGAAGAAAGGAGAAAACGAAGTAAGAGAGGTAAGCTAAGATCGTGTCGAGTGAAGATCTATAGTCTCTGCGTACCCCAATGGGACACAGGCGTGATTTATGTATATATGTACATACATATATCTGAACGCTATGAAATTCCGGCGGAAAAGAATAGTACCTCTGTACTAAGAGTCATAAGAGGCGACTGAGGTACTTTCAAAAGAGCGCAGCTTGAATACTACAAGGCGGGGATGGGCAGCAGCATCCTCGTCGTGAATTTGCTTTCTGTAACTGCTGCTACGCCTGCCCAGCGTTGCAAATATGAGCAAAAATCCCCTTACACCACCACCAACGTGAAATCCACTAGCTAATTGCAGAGAGAGAGAGCCCCATAGTCAGATAACTAACCGTAATATTCATTACTCACTAATTTATTTTTGGTTTCTACCTTCACTTGTTTTTCGTTAGTTTCGTTGAGATTTTTTCAAAGGCATTATTCAGATAATTTGTCTTTAGACGAGTAGTAATCAGTAAATCAGCCTTAGTACTCAAATAGATGTATTCATATATGGTTATAATTAAAATGTATATACTCAAATGTCGTATCCGTAAGCAATGTTTGTGGAGGCGTCTACAAGTTCATTAGATTCTGCGTTAACTTAAAGACATATACATTCATTCGGTTGATGAAATGCCGGAACAGGCAATAGTAATTGAATACATGTATTAGTATTTACCTTCCGAAGATTGTCCTGAGCTCATCTCATATCCGCGTCAGAAAGGTTTTTGCAATACGAGAACAATGAATAAAATAATCCTTTTAGGGATAATTCGAATGTTCATTCGGAAGGAAACCATTCAGAACATGCTGTTTGATGTAATATTTTAGAGAGATTTCTGAAAATGTTTTATATATTGTTCAAATTAACGAATTATTTTTTTTGTTTATTTTATTTTATTTGTTTTTTTCCACATCTCATAAATTGACCTAACTCCGTAGGAAGTCGCTTAATGCACTTGTGTTACGGTCGCCAACAGAAGAACCACAAATATACTACTTAGATACATATATTTAACACCCATTTTCGTCATATAAAATTTGCTCTGGGTGGGAATCGAACCCACGACCCTTGACGCACAAGATAGGATCACTACCACCTGCGCCTTCGGGCTCGTCTTTTTAGGTGATACAGTTTTTTAATATGAGTGCGATATGGTAGCTGTACCGTATCGACATGTGTGAATTATATTTATTGTATAATTTATTTCCAGCAATCGTGATAAAATTATAATGGTACTCGCAGCTACGAATCACCCGTGGGACATTGATGAAGCCTTCCGAAGAAGATTCGAGAAGAGAATATATATAGGGCTTCCAGATGGTATGATGGTTTTTTTCACGATACCAATATATTTCTGTATATATGTTAATACTCCTTGACTGTTTCTATTTAGCAGGAAACTGTAATAATCGTCGTAAATCGCGTTATAAACTTGCATAAAACTTCGGCCTGAGATCCGTGTAGCGATAACAATTAGTTTTAAATAGTCTTAAAAAAATTACCTACTCGTTTTCTGGTATGAATCAACTGTCCGGTAGTGGTCACTGATCCATTAAGCATTAGATTCCGCATTTTATAATATACTACCTCTATCCTAATAATACAATACTAATGTATATATATATATATATCTTTTTATATTTTTTTAAAGTCTTTTTAGGGGCCACTGGGTCACCAGTTGAAGGGCCAGGATTAGTAAGATTTGTGTTTTTAAATAGATATCGGGTCCAACGGTTTAGTGTAGCTTTAGATAATTGATTTCGGGTCTTGCATCTTAATACTATTACAACTTACAATAAAATTGGATGACCACAACCATGGCTGATCGGGCCGTTCGCTAACCACTGCATCGTGTGTTAAGAATATTTGAGTTTCTCTTCTCTAAAGAAACAAAACCTTATACGTAAGAGATCAACAGTATTTAAAATGATACAACTAAATATTTTTCAGAGGCGACTAGGGTAAAGTTGCTGAAGTTGTGTCTCCGCGAAGTGGTGCTGTCAGAAGATGTCAACTTGGCGGACCTGGCCATAAAACTTGAAGGGTACAGCGGATCCGACATCTGCAACCTGTGCAGGTGGGTTAATATCAGTATCTTTTGATTATTATATTTATAACCAACCGGTAATCATAAAAAAACAAAAAAACCCTGAAACAATCAGATGAAGACCCTTAGGAGCAGTAGGCCCGGTTGGACCTACTACTCCTAATGTAGGAGATCTCTATGTGGACTCCAGAACAAACATGGTTGTTGTGTCTTGTAGGTACTTGTACTTAATCGACACTAAGTACACTCCGAGACTTCTCTCGGTCCACACCCGTGGACTATGATATTCTTCTACGTCCATCAGTGGAAATCTAATGGCTGTAAGGATGATGATGAACCTCGGCCCATCATTACTATTACTCGGTGCAACATTACTAGAAGGTGATAAACCAATTGAAATATCAGCACATAACAAATTCAAAGATGAACCGATTTCATTACAGAGACGCAGCCATGATGAAGATGCGCAGCAAGATCGCCGGGCTCAGCCCTGACCAGATCAGAAAACTAAAGCGTTCAGAGCTAGAAGCGCCGGTGACCAGCATTGACTTGGACCGAGCCGCAGAGAAGACCCGTCGCACCGTGACTCAAGCTGATGTCACCCGCTACAACACTTGGATGCAGAACCATGGCTGCTCCTAGCGGCGAGCTAAAGCGCTGCGAGCGCTGTTACGTAAGCTACGCAACGCTTAAAGATCATCTGCCACGGTGCCGCAGACTGACGCTGTCCAAAATCGTCGCAGATGAACTTTGAAGCTGGTGTGGTGACGTGACTTTGACATAGACTGAGGATAAGGATTTGGACAATATTCTTATTCTCAATCTAACAGTGAAAATTGAACTTTAAATTAACACTGCATAATAGTGTTTTTCAGAAAATTTTAACATGTTTTGTAAGGCGTTACAATTAAATCTAAATTAGTTATAAAGTACGTTAATATTGTAGAGGATTTTTATACTGACTTTTGTATGCGTATTTAGAAGCGTGTGTTTGCTAGGAACGTACATAAACACTAATGAGATTTTTCATATATATTAATCGCTTACCCGTATATAATTTTTTAAACAACAAAATTGCTTTAAAATTTGACTATTTGATTCCTAGTTTCATCTTAGTTAGTCACTAATTATTTAAACTTATTGGCTTTATAACAAGGTATGCTTTGTCCATTCGCGATAGAATTAATGATATAGAATCTAGAGTAAGCGATATTTCATCGCGATTAACAAATATCGAAATAAGGCAAAGGGAAATTGTTAACTTTTTGATGTCAGCCTCGTTTTTTGATGACTTATGAGCAAATTGTGGGTATCGGTAAGTTATTGTCAACGGTTATTTAATAAATGTTGATAATTAATAAGTTACTTTAAAAAAAAAGGTTTTCAAAACGTGGTTTTTAAAATTTAAAGGTCGTTAAATAAGTCGTTTTGTTTTAATATCTGTAGTCCTCAAATGCAATTGGTCAGTTTTATGCATGTTGG
The DNA here is from genome assembly GCA_020976665.1 of Heortia vitessoides. Classification (NCBI taxonomy): domain Eukaryota; kingdom Metazoa; phylum Arthropoda; class Insecta; order Lepidoptera; family Crambidae; genus Heortia; species Heortia vitessoides. Next base: position 16,286,278 of record JACJUM010002878.1, read on the forward strand.
GTGCATACTTTTTCACGAATTCGATTCAAAGTTTGTACCCTCATCCCGCATATATTTTATTTTTTATTGATAGGATTTTTTCTCTTATATCCATACTTATATTATAACTGCAATAATGTGTCTGAATATCAGCCGTAAAGCGTCCACAGTTGGACATAAGACTAAGAAAGGGGGATATTTGTCCATAATTGCCGCACTGGGCAAGCACTGTGGCAATCGTAGAGCGTAACTTCGCGACGATGCTGCTGCTGCCCATCTCCACCCTGTAGTATTTAAGTTGCGCTGTTACAGATGGATATACCGCGGATCAGTCGGACAGGTCTTTTTTGGAATGAGACTCAAATATTCGGGTAAAACTCGTTTATTGAGGAATGGTGTAAATCGATCGATAAGTGTTTGTAATCGTTTCTGTCTTGTTAATATTTGTAATGTTTGGTACGTGCTGTTGGCGTAACGTGTAGATAAAGGTTTAATAAAGATTCTAAGATGAATTTTACATTGTTTCATTGTTGATGACAATTATTATATATAAAGGCACTTTTTTATAATCGATTAACCAATCACAATTCTAAGGCACTGATGTTTGATGATCGCGAGAATATAGGGGATATGTGTGACTTATTTTGATATAAACATTACAGATACAACTTATACCTATGTATCATATATATATAAAATTAAAGTTGGTCTCGCTAAAATTTTCTCACAAAACAGTTTGCCTGCGGTAATCTTGATTCCGTCTATTGTCTTTGTAAATCGCCATTTCGTATGTACCTCACTTTAAAAAAAATCATTAATCTTTAAAAATAAAGTTCCTTACCTAATATTATTTTATAATGGACTTGTGTAGTGTCGGCATTACAATGCCGTCATTACACACGACATTGACGGGATAGTTAACATTGCTGTATAGCCCGACAAACTAATTTCCCGCCACCGTATATATGTTTATCGGATTACCGCAGGCCTGTACGTTTATGCATAATATATGGTAAAGCGGAATAAGCATTTTTATTAATTTAACAGTCCTTTTGTCCTTTAGTGTTATTCATTACACACAATTAATTTACGTCCATCAAAGGCTGAAATTACGCGATCACTCCATTCTCATCAAAAATAAAAAGACATTATATTTACATATAGACTCAACAAACATGTTCTAAAATAAAATCTTTGGCTTACAAGACGAATAAAAAATAACAAATTACTTTGAACAGTATTATCCTTAACATATGAATTAATATTAAATACAATAAAAATAAACGTATTATATTAAATTATTTTGCAACATTGTAATATCACAATATGCATACAATCTCCCGCTTTACCTAATTTTCAACTAATTTAAAATGTATTTTGATACCATAACTTACAAATTACAAATAATATAAATCAACAATCAATATGTAGAAACAATGAATAAATACTATATCTTCCTAATTTTATTTTTAATACAATGTGCGCTAGAATATCTTTGCGAAGACTGTATAAATTTGTAAGTCGCATGTTTGTTAGAATAACGGTCCAACACTAAGTAAATGAAAATTTGTATTTACTATGCGTCGGTGTTCTTATTTTAATCTTGGTTATCTTAAAGTTGTAGCGTTATAAATAAAATATAGACGCTTTGATTTAAAATTATTTGCGATACCAAACTAAAATATATAAGTTTTTAATGTGACCATTTGAAATATTTCAAATGATGTTAATATATATATATATATTATTTTTTTTTGTCAGGAACAAAAAATAGCGTGGAAAACTATAAAATTTAAGAATACTTATCTATATAATTAAATCTGAATCCCTATTTCCTTGGTCACGCAATCACGATTATAATAATAGATTAATTATACCTATTTGTATCTTATAGTCATCACTAAGACAGGACAACGTCTATCGGGTCAGCTAGTCATTAATTATGATCGATTTTACAGTTCGTTATCATTTGGATAGGATGGTAATAAACTAAAGAAACCAATGCTCAAAAAAAGAACACCAACGAATAATAATTTTATAGATTCTATTTTTGAAATTTGATTTGGTTTCAGATGTTTATAGATTCTATTTTCAAATTTTGCGTTGAACCTAGATTCTTGCAAACGAGTGCTATGTCCACCGGGCGTCATATACATGCAACTCCCTATAAGCAAGGCTGATTTAAGGTTGCACATTTTGAAATTCTTACTAATAGCTCACTATTAGTGCAACCAGTAATATGATTATATTTTATAAACTGACATTTCTACAGAGTTACTAATACAATACAGAACGTGTAGTAATTTTCACGTATTTCAAAGAGTGGGAATCTTATATCATTATTATAGCAGACCAACGAGTTGATCGCTAAAATGCAAAGTAAAAGAAGTAATATCTAGAAGGTCCGAGCAAATTTGGAATGAAACCTCTATCGCGGAACTGTTTCATGCAGAATGCGCAGACATTTCAAACATTTTTATTTTTGATGTAATATCAACATAAATATTTAAACCAGAGGTAGAAAATAAGCAGACGTGACGGCGTTTCCAGCAGTTCTGTCACATAGTCAACCTTTTCATAGACAAATTAAAAGAGGTTTTCTGTCTCAAAACTTAAAGAATGTGTTTAAATTCATAAGGCATCGACCCTACGATTTAAAAATTGCTTAAATGATCAGTGAAAGGCTCGTTACAATTTCCTAAACGCTGTATTTATTTTCGCAGCGTATGCGCGTATTAATTAACGGACCTCAAATAACACTTTTACGTACTATTGATACTCTTTTTCTTTTATCTATCAGTAACAGATACCAGTCTAAGAATTACGTGTTGTCATAGATTTGATCACACGCTTCTGTATTATATATAGTCGTGCTGCGATACTGTTTGGTTATGACCCCGCAAATGGAGGGGTCACTCGGGCGGAGCGCCGTTGGTGTCTGCCGGAGCCGGCTCGTCTTCGCTGTCCTGTTCTAATATAACTGCGAATGAGAACGGCATGAACGCATACCCGTGACCCTCGTAAAATTTGCTCATGAACTCGACCCTGGAAACAGAAACGAACAAGAGCTACAGTCATGCTTGGATGCTATATTTATCTTTCGACTTCAATTTCGGATACTGTTAATACCAGTTATAATTGGTGAAGAATTATCTTGACTTTCAACATCCATCTATTTTATCATATGATATTCCCTCCTTCATAGTGCTTACAGACCGCACTAATGATGCCAGTCGCAATAACTTGCTGTTTTTTCAAAAAACGACCGCTCAAGCCGAGGTCCGTGCCTTAGAGGCACAATTGTACGCGGTGATCCTTGCCGAGTGAGCGAGGAGGGTGGAAGCATTGATATGTTTATTAATTAGCGGTCTGGAATATTTCCCTCGGTAACGCTGACATCCTGATTGTCTGAGATCAGTCAGCAAGCATGTGACTCGAAAAAAAAATTCAACCATGGAACAACAAATCTAAACAATGGAGCTGCTGACGTGTATTGAGGCCATTATTTTTATTTGTTAAGATTATAAAAAAAGCTTCTCACCAGTGGAGGCGCAACGTATGAAGGAAGGCGGATAGTCCCTCCATCAGCACCAAGATGGCGAGCGTAAAAAACGCCCACACCGCGAAGATCACGTACAGCATTAGAGAATGCATGTACGTTTTGCCTATCGCCAGGCGGAGCACTCGCTGCCATAGTACGGCTGATAGCTCTGCAATTGAAATACGTACTAGTTAGTTCTTAAATCGTACTAGGTAGTATAATATCACACGCCTAAGGACGGTTTTGAAAAAAGGATTTAATCGCATAAAAATCCTCCTTTTTGAAGTCAGATAAAAATCCGAACTCACGAGCATGCGCGAGCGAGAGCGCCCACAGCCGTAGATAGGACGCCGTGTGGGAGACAGTTCCCAGCACATATTCAATGGTGTGAATAGCTTGTGTTATCATCAGCTCACTCATGCTGTCTCCGTGCTCATCCTCCGCGACCACATCACCGCTCTCCACGCCTTGCTGGTACTTCTGAGGAGACAAATTCAAAAATTACAGTTGAGTATTTGAAGATCCACGATGTCAATGGCTCTGCGTTTTGCATAGATAAACAGACATCTGTCGGTTCCGCTATTTCAATCGCCTCTTATAGTACAGGAGGTACTATTCTACTCTGCCGTTACTTCGCAGCTGCCGTACTATTTGGAACCTTGTTTGCTAAACAAAATAGTGTTAACCTATAAACTAATTGTTGTTGTTTCTTGCATAACAAGCAAGCTTGATTTGCGTTTTATTAACAGTAAATAGAATTTATTTTAGTTTATAGATGTTCGTGAACATAGTAATGTCTCTTTTATGTATGTAAACTTGTAAACGTCAACTGTTGGACATAGGCCTTCTTGAAAAAGGGGCATTTTGCCAATAATTGCCACGCTGGACGAGCGTTGTGGCAATCATATAGTTTAGCTTCGCGACTAGAATGCTGTTGCCCAGTTCCGGCCTTTTGCGATTGAGCCACATTGACAGATGGCGGTATAGAGATGATATAGGATGGATATACAATATTCCGCCATCTATCGATGCTGGTATTTCAGTTGCCTCTTACGATACCTGGTACAAAGGGAAGATGCTACTCTGTCGGCACCACACGGCAAAACTCTTTTATTCCCCGCAAGTTTAGACTTCTAATTCTTAATAATAGTAAAATTGATATCATCAATGACGGCCTAGCGTCAGTAAAATTAGTAGATTAGTGAATTGACGTATCGACCATATAAATAAAAATGAATGGGAACGGGATCAATGGCATAATATATTACTATAAACCCACTCGAAGTCGATATTTAGGAATATATTTATTCTGTAAGCTATTGCGTAATCTCAGAAAGAAAATAATTGATGCAGATAAACTTTATATGTGATCTATTTCAAGTTGATCAGACTATCAAGACAATGAGTCAAGGAGTCATGATGTATTTGAGATGAACGGGCTCAAACCCACCGTACCTGTAGCAGCTGAGAATACAACGCAGGATATGTCTCTGCAGATATATAATCTTACTAGCTGTGCCCGCGACCTCGTCCGCGTGGAATAGTTTTTTGGGTACCATGCCTATTCACTTCAAATTATATAAACTTTGAATGTCACGTTTATTTATATCGAATCAATGGCCTGAAAAATAAGTTTTAAGTTTCTAGCTCTAAAAATAGCGATCCATGCAAACAACTTTTCATCCCCCCTTGCAACCCCTTACAACCCTTATTTCGAGTTCAAAAATAGCCTATGTCCTTTCTTAAGGTCTAAAGATTGTCTATGCCAGATTTCATCAAAATCGGTTGAGAGGACAGACAGACAGACAGACAGACAGAGTTACTTTCGCATTTATAATATTAGTAGGGATATTTGGTTTAATAGTTTAACTTATTATATTATCAATATTTTCACTTGTTCGTTTTTAAAAACAATAAAAATTTGATCATGCGATGCCACTTAAAAAGTTTACCATGATACTATTTTTGACATGGAGTCTTAAGCGTGCCATTTTGTTTGATTTATATTGCAAATATTTGTATTTGCTTTTTATCTGTGTGTTAAATAAGTATTTATTTAGTTTTTTTGTGATCCTGATTGTCTAATATGCGCACCAGAATTACTTTAAGCCAAGTTGTGCGGATTTATTTATTTATTAATTAAGCTTACAATGTATCAAAGTCTTTCAAGTTTAGACCGTTATATTCACATTGTCTTCGGTATGACATTGAGTTTGATAGGTAGGTGTTGTCGTTAGCTGCTTACGGGCACGCCCCAACTAAAAGGTCCATGTAACATTTTAATCTCGTGACTTCTTTTGATCCTGATCTTACTTTATGCATACAAACTCTTCATAATTATTATCAAACAAACTTCCCCACCAAATACAACAAAAAAATAATTATATGAATTGGTGCAGTCATTTGGAAGCTATTAGCTATAAAGCGATTCCTTTTAACGCGGTTCTTTTTTCATTTTAAAATTTTTCGACGTTTCGGCTACCTTTCAGCAAACAGATATGAAAAACGTTAAAGAAGAAACAAGACCCAAGACAACCCATTCAAACTCACCTTTTTCTTCCTAGCCGCCATCATCTGATACAATGGTTTCCCAAACAGCATGATAGGAACGCACAAGTAGGCGAAAACCAGGAAGGTCTTTTGCAGGCCATCTTGGTAGTCGTACATCATGGCTCGGCAGTCATCCTTAGCCTCTGTTTCTTTTAGCAGCATCATATTGATGAAGATGATCAGGACTGACGGTGCACAAGAGGTTCCATATGCTGGATCTGGAGGCAAAGAGAAATAGAAAGTGTTAACTTATAGGGAGATAAAAAGATATTTATCAATTCCGTACTTCAAAGTGAACCTGTCCGGCTGTCTGTCTGTATCACCATTTTTTCGGGAGATGTGGGGATCTCAAATTGAAATTAACATTTAAGTTTTAGATGAGTTAGACCTCATACTACATTTGATATATTTGTTCCAAAACATGTCACCATACTAGTGAACCCGGCAGACGTTGTGCGGTCTTCATTATTCTTATATTTTTCATCATATATATCATGAATAATAAAAAATATCAAATAAAACATAGACTTCCAATCTTTTAAGTTGGATCAATTGAACACAGTAAGTAATCATTTATTAAAATTGATTCAGAAGTTGATAAGTTTATTCCGAACAAACACCATCATACGAATTTTATATCTATTATTTTTTTAATAAAACCTTCTACGAAATATTTAACAATAAAGTTTATGAATTGACCCCGTTCATCTAATTCTAGTATCGCATTTATTAGAAATCGCCTACGTGCCGTTATAACTTCTTCAACGCGGTACTTGACTACTATCGTCCGTGTTACGTCTACATATCAATCTAAACAAAACATTATGAAACTATTTATATCCATGGCCCCGGACTGTAGCCATTTAGTTTCTTTTTTCGGCGACCGAGTAAATTTAACCAAGTAACCCTTCGGTAATTGCTCGCTGGGGAAATACAAGAAAAAAGCGTATTGTTCAAACTGTTTTCTTTGAGGGATTCTTATAGGGATAAAAAGTATTAACATTAATTTTGATTATTTTTGCATAATGAAAAAGAAAAAGAGTAGTATTTAAGTGTAGTATATTTATTTCTAAAAATATTCTATAGTTGAAGATTGCATAATTATTTTTCATCACGCCAAGCTACACGTCTCTTAACCGGCGCTCGTATAACCTATTTAATACCAAATAGTGTTCGCGATGCTGAGTTCCGGTTTGAAAGGGTTGAAGGCAGTAAAGTTACAGGTTAATGTGATAATATCTTTAAGGCAAAAGGTTGGAAACGCGCTAGTGATATCCTTTGATATTGCGAGGGTCTATAGGTTGCAGTAACGCCTCGCCAAGCGGTCTGTGTACTTGATTGTCAGCTAGGTCTAACAAAACAAATGCTCAGAATGATGAATATTGAGGAACTAAAGACAGTATGGTATGATTGAATCAAATAGAAAACAGTAGTGGCTCGTTACAGTGTGACAGGAAAAGGCGTATTAAACAATTGGCGACGTAGAAAACGCTTAAAGAAGTTACGTGCCTTTATTACCACTATTAAAGCTACTGGGAGTCCAGTGTTGGACATAAGCCTCCCTAAGAAAAGGGGAAGCATACCCAAAGTTATCGCGCTGGGCAAGCGTGTTCACAATCGCAGAGGGCGGCTTCCGCGACGGAGATTCTGCTGCTCTTTCCCATCCTGTGCATTTGAGTTGCACTTTTATGGACGGATATACCGCCATCTATCGGTGTACGTGTATTACATACATTTTTTCTTTATTAGACCAGGTCGAACAACAAGCATGCAGTCCGCTTGATAGTAAGCGTCACTGCAGCCTATAGTCGCTCCTAATATCACAAGGATATCACTAACACGTTGCCAACCTTGTGACTTGAAGATATCATGCCACATTACCTAGTAAATATACTCCCTCCCTTAACCCTTCAGTCCGGAACACACCAATACAAACACTGATATTTGGAGGTAGAAATAGGTGAGAGTGAGGTACCTATGTAATTTATTGCATTTTATAGTGATGACTTACCTTCTGAAACGGCAGAATACATTGTCCACTTCAAGAACATAAGAATACACAAGTACCAGAACAGTAGCAATAAGAATAGTATTTGCGGGATGTACTGTAGAAGGATCAACTCCGGTTTCCTGAAGAAGCTGCAAAATGTAAACCAGAGGTAAGTATCGAGTCATTATTAAAAGCTTCAAAATCAATTCTAAAGGCCTTTTAACTACTGCTTGATACAATTTTCGTGGATAAGGATATCGTTTTCAGATTGTATAGTTCCGATTAGTTTGTTTATCATAGTAATGAAAAACCCATCAAGCAGTCGTCAAACTAAGCCCATTACTGGTTCTATGAATACGTTTAATTACTTGAAGTTTACCACACTCAATGTCACACCGAAGGCCATGTGAATCACCCCAAATATTATGGACAGCTTCATTTTGAACGAGTTCAGGAAAATTATGTTATTCGATGCAAACTGAAAGATACAACACTGTGAGGACAACAGAAGAAATAAAAACACACACAACAAACGAACACAAAATATCACATACATTTACTTGACTCTCAATATAATTCGCTTAAAGAACTTATGTTACGAACAGAAAAATTTACAAATATAATACTCTAATGCATTTTGAACCTCCAGGCACAGAACAAACAAAAATATTTATCATGTAGATGAATCCACAACCCTTGGCGCGCAAGCTGGGAACAGCGCCATTTGCTCTATTGGTTCCGAAGAATTATAAATAGATTCAAATAAACAAAATAGTGAACACTAACCTGCCACGCAGGATCTAATCCAAATGGATACGGGGTCTGAAGGTAATCCGTAGCCGGGTCTAGTTCGAGCATTTTGTTGTTTACAAGCGTATCATTGTCATAATTACTCCTCCATCTGCTGCCGAAAATATTTAACGACTTGGAGAAGACATCGTTGTAAATGAAGCCAGTGTATATAGAGAATATGCCCATGAGGAGTATGATGTAGCGGCCTCCGAAGAATATGTTCCAGACTTCATTATCAGTCTTCTGTTTGGCGAATCTCTTTTCGAAGATCACGAGGATGCTAGCAAAGGTTGTCATGATGAGCCCGTGGCCCACATCACCGAACATCACGGCGAAAAGGAATGGGAATGTTATGATCGTGTACAAAGCTGAAAAAAATAGCAATGTTATTGCAGTTGTAGCTAATATACACAAAGGTGTAAATGTGTAGTTGACTTTCGTTTCAGTACAACTTACAGTTATTTTTATATATACTATACTATTTGAACAGAGGAAGATATGGAATGAAGGATACCTGGATTGACTTCTCTATAGCTGGCGATTCCATAGGAATCAATAAGGTTTTGGAAGCCCTTGGTGAACTTATTAGTCCTATTGAAGGTCGGTGGAGTTTCTCGTGTGGGCACTTGATGGAGAATTGATGGGATCGGGCTCCCGCTAGCTCTCTAAAAAGTGAATAATTTATTAACAAACCAGAAGTAAAAGAAGTCATATGTTGCTGATTAAAATAATTTCTAGATCCAAACATTTCTGGTTGTAAATTGTTATTATCTTTTTTTAGTGTTTCAATATTTGCAGAAATACAGCTTGAAAACTATGTGCAATGCGCAAATCGTCGAAGACATACATAGTTATACATAATGTAAGATTGTAAGTCATTAATTTTCAATTTTTAAAAGATATGTATTTAAAATTTCACGTGAAATGCATTAGAATTTGAGTGAACTCACAACTCCGTCATCCAACGCCTTTTGCAGTATCGGTAGATCTCGCCGAGGCACCCAGCACTCAGCGATAAGGCACTTTTTGACAATATCCATGCTGAACATGTTCATGGTATGATAGATCGCCTTCTCTTTCTTCACAACCACCATCCAGGTGCTAATGTCCCGCGCAATGTTAGTGAGCACCAAACGCCTATGTTGTTCTGTTTGCTCTAATACCTGGATAGTTTAAGAGTATATTAGGTATTTCTAAGTTACTCCAAGTTTAAAAAAGGAATTAACTAATGAACCTCCTTTTAATAATCATCTTGATTAATGTGATAATCAATAAAAAAACCATCTCACAGGACAATGGGAGTAACAGAGGAACGCAATCATTGACCTCTGAATTTGAATGTAAGGGATATGTTCGGCTTACCATAGGATAAAAAAAATCTACGGTATTCACTGATCTATGGTGTAAGTCTGTGTGTCTAAATATACAACAGTAGAATATCCAAGACCAAAATAAAAGTCACCTGCTCGATCTACGTGCTCCACCTTCACCCTTATCCTCACCTACCAGATGAATACCAAGTGATTTTATTTCATACTAGCTGTGCCCGCGACTTCGTTCGCGTGTTTGTCGGAAACTCTACCGAGATTATTTTTTTATTGCTCATTGCTTGCGTTGGTTTATGTTATTGTATAATCGGGAATAAGTTTTTTTTAAAATAATATTAAAAAAATAATGTTTTTAAAATAATGGGTCAAAGTACTTCGTCATAAATTATATTTTTACTTTTGTTTAAAATAAAGCATGCTGTATTCAACCGTTCCGTAGGGAGCCGACCACGCGTCTGAGCCGCGCGGCCTGCTTGCACATTATAATGGTAGCAAGCCTTCTTCGACAAATAATGTTATTATAAGTAAATCTTGAGAGATAGACATATACTGTCGCGGACTTTTTTTTATTATTAAAAAGGAATAACTCTTTTACAGTTTTCGAATAACTTAAACCGTTTATGCAGCGCATACGACGAAAGACCTCAAATGTAAATAATTTGCCTCGTTTTTGCACATTTATCACTGAGGCTTCGCTCCTATTAGTCTCAGCGTAATGTTATACAGCCTTCCTCTATAAATGGACTATCCAAAAAAATTAATTATTCAAATCGGACCTGTAGGTCCAGAGATTAGCGCGTTTAAACAAACAAGCAAACAAACTCTTCCGCTTTATAATATTAGTATAGATAACTTGAATGTGGTAAGCAAAAGGCCAACTAACCCAACTCTGTCAATTTTGTACTCAATGTCTCGCTTTTATAGATCAATATCGATTGCGAAGTTTTGACAGATTTAGGTACGGTGATCTGTTCCTATGTGTACATAGACGTCCAATTAAAGAAGATCTATCCTCACCATTTGCAAATCTTGTATTCTATTCTGCACGCCGGCGAGCATTTCTTGCTGCTCTTTATACGTGGCTGGACAAGGATACAGCGTGGCTTGGAACCCATGGCAGACCTTCTTCACGCGAAGCTTGATCTGCTCTCCGTGGAAGAACACCACAAACACTGTCTTTTGGAGCTCGTGACCCTGGAAACAAAGGATGAAGACAATAGATAAAGTAATTATCATATTAGAGCAAGATCCAGCCCTGTGCTGGGTATAAGTCTCCAGAAGCAATTTAAAATCTTGTAATTTCAGGATTAGGCCAGCCATTGTAGCGCTGGGCGGTGCCAAACAAAGAGCCGTTACCATTCTTTTCCCCAAGCTGCACCAGTAAAGATCAATATACCGCCATCTGTTGGTAGCGATACCTCATTTACCTGGTACCACATACCACAGTTTAATTATTTTTAGCCGATTCAGTGTCTTTTACTCTAGTTTTCTATTTATTATTTTCATAATCTCTGTGATTTGTCAATCAAATTCATTACGAAAACGAGATTAGGTAAACATAAAATGGAATCTATTTCATAGTTGTGAATGCCAAAAGGTGTTTGTTTCATGGGCAAATGGCGATAGTACCTACACTGTGAAATGTAATGAAAAACGATTACCCTTTCTCACGTCGTTTACAAATCAGCTTAGCTTACATAATAACCTACTTGTAATTATTTTATGGCTATATATAACCTCTTTTGAACCTTTTATATTATAGACCTAGCATTAAAGGCCTATGAGAGCTTCGCAGTAGTTAACTACCAGGAAAATCAATAAAAAACAGAGGTTAATGACCGGCCACCATGTGTTCTTTCCCATAGCGTTATAATACCCGGCTGCAAACCGCATGAAATTACTGATTTTCATAAGCAAATTTATTTAAACAGTTAATCTGTATTTTTGATAGGTACTGTCATAACTCATTGATATCTTTGTAGTTAGACTTGGACGCTAAAGTCTTTGGTCAAGGAAATCTCTTTTAGGGAAGAATATACCCTTCCCTGGGAACAATCACACTTTAACATTTATAATATTAGTATCAAAAATATTGAATCAGATTGGGATAATTTGATTAGATAAGCTTTTACCAAATAGCACGTATTATTTTTTTATTTATTTTTCATTGTACTAAAATTGTCGTTTGTCGTAAATTCCACAAAAATAGTACGTTTTTTCCGGAGTCAGATAGTCTATCTTCTTATTCGTACTTTCAACTATATTTATGGAAAAAATCAAGAAGATTGTTTGATTAGAATTAAGCGTGAAGAGGTTACAAACAAACAACCAAATTTACTTAATAATCATAAATTGAGATAGTCTATGATAATCTCTATCTAATCTCTTGTCGTGAGGTACCGGCAGAGCAGATTAGTACCTCCCACTACATCAGGTGTCGTAAGAGGCGACTAAAGTCCCGGAACCGACAGATGGTGGTATATCTATCGGTATCAATGCAGCTAAAAAGCACAGGGTGGGGATGGGCTGCAGCATTCTCGGCGCAAAAGCTGCACTCTATGACTACCAACATGGCTGCCCAGCGCGGCAATCACGGGCAAGAAACCTCTTTTCTTGGAGAGGCCTATGTCCAGCAGTGGACTTCCAATGGCTAATATGATGATTATAATCTAATATTATTAATCAATCTTGGAAGTCCTAACAATCCATTCTTCCGAAGTACGTACATATTCAAGTCTATTAGTGTCTCTCTTTCTATTGCCGAGTGGTACCGGCAGAGTAGAATAGTCTTTCCCAGAGGTCGTAAGGTTGACAAAGTTACCAGTACTGACAGATAGCGATGAATCCTTCCGAAGTAGGGTACGCGATTGCCAACACGCTTAAAATATTTAAAGACATTCCTTACATTTACAGAAGTATCATATCTGTCGGCACCTAGTTGTTGGCATAAGAGTGATATCCATTTACAATACGTATCCGTTTATTTAAAAAAACGAATGGTTTCTCGGTCTATCAATAAATCATGGTACTAATGGATTCTGACGATGTTGCTTGAGCTAAATAAAATATTAGTAAAGGTAACAATTGTGAAGAAAAATTATAGATTGCAAAATTCTCCCTCTAAGGGGGTAAAACGGAGGTGCAAAGTTAATATGAAACTCTCCTGTCTTTATAGTACTTGAGAATCTAGTTTTATTACATTGAATTAATTTAAGTAGGTAGGTTTAAGTAGTAAGTAAACCTCAATTGTACGCTCAAGTGGTGATGTTCTCTAATGACAATAACGAGATATGAAATAGTAATATTAGTAAGTATAATTGTATTAAAATATACAATTCGGCTTTGCATTAATGTCTGTTTGTGCGTCACAGCGTTCGTTTTAATGCCACATAAAATACGCGCCCATAAAGTGCTATTGTTTGATTTGGAGATGCAAGTCGCCATTACATGAGAACGCGTAACTGTATATATATTTAAATTTAGAACGCGTTTGATGTCAATGGAAACCACATTATTATCTGGAACAATCAACATTTGAATGTACGTAATGATATGTCCGAGATGCGTAAAATATCCAAAGTAACTGACACAGCCCGTTAGATTAGCAAGTTGAAGTGCCAGTGGGCAGGGCACTTAGCTGCGGGCACTGATGAATGATGGAGTCGTAAGTTTCTGGGATGGAGACCACGTACCGGCAATCACGTACCCACGGCGGACAGACAATCTGATTAAAACCACAGGCCGCATACAATCAGTCCTATAGGAAATCACTTTGAGAGACCTATGTCTGGCAGTGGAAGTCTTTTGGCTGATATGATGATGATGAATGAAATGTCAGCACAAAGGGGGCAATGGCGCAGATAGTGTTGATCATATCTTGTGCGCCAAAGGTCGTGTATCCGTTGTGTAGCCAGCAGAGTAAAAGAGCACCTCCCTATGTATTAAGTATGATAGAAGACGGTAGTGATACCGGAACCGATAGATGGCGGTATATCCATTCTATCTAGCGTAGCTCAAATACAGCGGAGCAGGGAGGGGCAGCAACATCATCGTTGCAAAGCTATGCTCAGCGATTGCTACCACACCTGTCCAGCGTGGCAATTATGGGCAAATGACGGGTCCCGATGATAAGAAGCAATTGGGAAGGCAATAAGAAAGTCCTGCAGTGGACTGCCTACTAATTTTATATTACCTACTAAGTTTTTAAACAAGCATACGGTCTGCGTTTTGGTTCGTCACAGTATTCTAAAGACACCATCGTTGCCACCAGAACATATAATATCTAGTTACCCAGTAATGTCACTGTATTTCTCTCCTTCTAAATTTCATACGTTAACCGGGTTTCGTGGTAAGTCGCTTAAAGCACTTGTGTTACGGACGCCAGACAACAAAGAAATCATAAGTATACTACTTAAACACATATTTTTATCCAGACACAGGACAAACACAAATATTACCATATAAATATTTGTCCTGGGTGGGGATCGATCCCACAACCCCTGGCGCATAAGATAGGAACACTAACATCTGCGCCATCGGGCCCAATAATAAATATAAAGTATATAGTTATTAGTATAAAATATAATTATAGTTACAATACGCATCTGTTAAATATTAAACGATCCCCAACAAATTAATTCTGAAACGCTTTTTCCGTACTCTACTAATGCTAGTTCTCTAACCATATAACCTTATTTATGATATGCGTTATTTTCTTATCTATGTCTCTTCTTGTGTTCTCAATTATGCATGAAACAATTATGTATTTTGTATATATATCGCCTGCACCACTATATATATTTGAAATGTATGTTTAGTGTAATTAAAGCTACGTTAGTAAGGGTGTGATACCTCAGATAATTACAGGTCTACGTTGTAGTTCCCATGACATTTGGGTATTTTAGTAATGACCTGGCTGTTACCGTAGTTGCTAAAGGTCGAAACTATACTTTACTCAGTGATATGGGCTGAAAGTGTAGGCATTAACGTTAAATCACGAACGGAGTGGACATTATATGGAAATTGAAGCATGCTTTTTATTTCTTTCCATATTGAACGAGATGACTTCGTTCGAGTACATAGTAAAATTGTATCCTGTTTATTCAATTATCGTGATTTTAGTAATGGATACTTGTTCAATTACCTTACATCTCCATCTATTAGAATATTAATAATAATAAATTCCCACAACATTTCATACATTGACCTGACTCCGTGGTAAGTCGCTTAAACCACTCGTGTTACGGACGACAGACAACAGAGGAATCACAAATATACTTATAATACATATATTAAACACCCAACCACAGAAAAAACACAAACATCATTGGCGCACAAGGTTATTAATAATATATATTATCTATATCTAGCAGTGGACTTTCAATGGTGATGATGAAACACGTTTATTTGCAAACATATAAGCTAACTGTTCTTAGAGTTGTCGTTTTTTATTTTATTACTGTTATTTATGTTAGTAATCCGAAATAAATAAATCATTATACTAGACTACTAGACATTTACTACTAGACATAGGGCTCTCAAAGAAAGTTTTTCATATATTTGCCGCGCTGGGCGATAGTACTTGCAATCGCAGAGCGCAGTTTTTGCGACGCGGATACTGCTGCCCGTGTCCGCCTTATACATATGAGCTGCAATGTTTCAGATTTATATACCGCCAACTGTTGGTTCTAATACTTTAGTTTTGACCTTATAAACATGGTTGCTAATGCACAGGGTGGGGATTGGCAGCAGCATTCCTATTGCGAAAGCTTTGCGATTTGAAACACGCTCACCCATCGCGGCAATGGGCATATGGGCAACATTCCCCCTTTCTTGGGAAGGCCAATGTCCAACACTGGACTCTCAATGGCTGATATAGTGAATGTGGTCACTATTCTAATGTGACCAACCAACTATATCGTTTGAGTAGCTCCTACACATGTCATTTTCGAAATAATGTTTTGGCGTAATATTTTTTATAGTAAATATATTGTCTTATGAGTAGTTCAATAAATAATAGTTCGAATAATTTTATTAAACGTTATTTTTCAAATGGATTTTTTTTTTGTCAAATGATTGGACATCTAACTGTTCCCCACGATGGCCGCCCTAGTCGAGCCTCGGAGGCACCCTCTGGCGATAACCCTCGGTCTCGACCAGATCTCGAGTTTCCTGCGGGAGCGACCGCATCATGCTTGGTCGCCGTCCCGAAGTACGCTTTTACAATCCGACATAGGGTCACTCAACCATTAGCGACCTCGCCTACCCTCTGGTGGCGTTAGAATTGATGCCTTAGTAATTCGGCAATAGGTTCTCCGAAAATAATAATCTCAAGCCCAATGATCTGCCATTGACTTACAAATATTGCCGCTTCACAAACTTAGCGAATGTTGCTAAACTAACTTTCGTTAAATGCGTCTTGTTCACCTAAAATTATCTCAGTAACATTTAAATTATGATCAATAAACTAAATCTGACTTGTGATGCTCCAAAAACCGCAACGGCCGCATTGACTTCCCAAACGACAAAGGTAACAGACAAGTAATGGCATGCATCCGTCGACTACAATAGATTGTAATAGTTAGCTGCTTCCATCTTTGACTGTCCTAAATTGAATAGCAACAAAGCTGTTATAAACGCGGTAATCCAGAGAGTAGGGAACAATCTTATCCTCTGTACCAGGTATTCTAAGAGACGTTCGAGGTATTGGAACCGTCAGATGGTGGTATATCTGTCTTCCTAAGGGGGTATCTGTACAAAACTGCGTGGCCTGTGTGCGCGACCTATTTCGAGCGGTAGACATTATATGATGAAACGCGAACAAACCTGTCAAAAAATCTCAAACTCATAAGAGTTTGCTATAGACTGTCAGAATTTGAAAGACCTGCTAACGATCTGTAATCGTGATGTTTTTACCTTTTATTAATGTTTTTTTAAATAAATATTAAAGACAGTTTTAAGACATGTAGGTATTCCTCGTATAGAAAATATTGAAAATGAAATACAGAGAGAGAAAGGCAACTAACCCACTGCTATTTTTTTTAAAACATCATAGTCGTCAGTAACATTAGTAGACAGAATCAATCGCAAATGTTACTTAGCTATGAAAAAAAGTTTTAATTAACATCTCGGTAACCTCGATAACTTCTGCCGCGAGGTACCGGCAGAATAGAATAGTACCACTGCACAAGGTGTCGTAAAAGGCGACTAAGTTACCAGAATCGACAGATGGCGGTATATCCATCCGAAACAGTGCAGCTCAAATGCACAGGGCGGGGATGGGCAGCAGCATCCCCGTCGCGATTGCTGCGCTCTGCGATTGCCAATACGTGGCAGTTATGGGCAACAAACCTCCTTTTTCGAGAGGCTTATGTTCGGTAGTGGACTTCCAATGACTAATATGATGATGATCATTCTCGGTAATTGTAAAGAAATGAAGAAAAAAAACTTTGTTACAATAATGTTAAAGCTTCAGCTTAACTGTGTAATTATGGTAAAATAGTATAGCAATAAGATAATTTATAAAAATAATTACACGAGGTAGACCTTATACATTAGTTGGCAATGAAATTAGGTAATGTGACATTATATCTTCAAGTCACAAGGTTGGTAGTCGCTTGTAGTGTCTTCATGATATTACGAGCAACTAAAAGCTGTTGTGACGCCTACTATCACACGGACGCTATATTTGTTGGTCCACTTGGTCTAATAAAAAAAAATATAAGAAAGAATTGACAAATGCACTAAACTTACCGTCACAGGATCTTTCAATGGCTGGTCAATCTGTGCTTGCTTCAAAAATATGTTCCCATGAGATATCCTCCATAGCATCCTTTCGAAGGACGGCACCCTAGCAGTAGTCACCACACCAGCTATAAACCCCAGATGGCCCAACGCCTCGTTATTATATATTTGGACTGATGCTGAAATTTTCCGATGTGCGCTGTGATCTTGAAAGAACGTCTGCGTCTTTTCTATCAGTATCTTGAGTTCTATCAAGGATAAATAGTCCGTCTTCAAGTTCTGTGCGTTCCTTGTTATTTCTTGTATCTCTGACTCAATATAATCGATTCTTTCCTGGAAGCAGGTCATTTATTATATTTATTGATAGAATCTCAGAGATAAATATACTCACACGTACTACACTCATACAAAATAAACTATGTAACAAACAATTAGTCATTGAGATATATAATTAACTCAATCGTTATTAAGATTTTTGTGGACATCTATGAATGAACTACTCTCACTATATTTTAAGACTAATTTGTTACTAGAACTGAGGCAACATCGCATGTAAGTGTAAAAGTTTTTAGGAACTTATAACCTGCTACTGAATAAGAAGTAGACAATCTTAAGCATTTTGATAGTTCGTAGCTTCGTAGACAATTGTCGTAGCAGATTTGGGAGCCTTATTGTAGCAGTATATTCATGGGTATTTTAAGATATACTCTAAGCATTTGAATAGTACATGTTGTCTAATGTATGTTAGCACCAAGTGTTAATTGTATCAAAGAAATATGCAAAAAGATAATTTGTATTTTGTTGACAGCTCTTACATTGACCTGACTCTAAGAAAAATAGCTTAAAGCTTTTGTGTTATGGATGTTAGACTATAGAGGCAATACATATATAATACTTAAATACACACTTGCATCACACTTGTCTCATCGGCGTAGGCAGAGTCTATGGATCTCCACTTGTTAGGATCTTGGCATACCTCTCTTGCTTTCCTTACTCGCATGAGTCCTGTCGTACACGTTCGTTTAGCCTTGGTACTTCGAACATGGCCCTTTTTAATACCTCTTCTACTTGATTAACATATGTTCGCCTAGGTCGTCCTATACCAACTCTTCCATTCTCTTCTGCTCGATATATTTGTGCAATCATTCTACTTTCATCCATTCTTTCTACATGTCCAAACCATCTTAAAATTTCATTCTCTATTGTTGTTACAACATCATCTTTTACATCACATCGATCTTTTATCATGCTATTCTTTAATCTACCTCTCAAAGTCTCACCATATATACTTTAAATTGCTCTCATTTCTACAGCATTTACTCTACTTGCGTACTCGCGTGACAGAAAACTGAAATACCTATATGACTAATATTTGCATTTGTCTAGGTGTTCTGTATATGTATAGGTATAATATTTGTAATTCCCCTGTTATTTGATATCCGTCACTCAAGTACTTTAAGCTACTTATTTAGTCAGGTTAATATACTCGTATGAGATATCATGTAAGATGATTTATTTATCATGAGAATTGAATTGAAATGTGGATAATATCTTTATGTCAAAGTTAGTGTCGCGCTAGATATACAGTCGTATCATTGCAAAATGCAGGTATGGACTCCTAAGAAGCGTCTATACCGTCCGACCATCTCATGAAAGTTTGATGGTAGTTTTTTTTACAACGTCAGACCACATAATGGCATGTACGAGTTCTACTTTTATTGAGTTATCTCTGTTTATTTTTAATTGTGTATCCCTGAGGAACTTTACTAATTCCGAGAAAAATTCTATGTCGCTTACTAAAGGCTAAAAAGTTCAAAAAGTTGTACCGATTTTATAGAGAAGAATAAAAATTCAGATGATGGAAATATGTTATCGGGATAAAATAAGACTGTGTTCCTCCTGATTATCAACAATTTCTGTGCCAAATTTTATCTAGATCTTTTCTATCGTTTCGGTGTAAAAGAGTAACTAACCTCATCCACACAAACTTTCTTGCACTAGATACCCGCCCCGACTTTGCACAGGTGTAAAGGGTATAACAACCGGTTATTGTGGGTAATCCCTAAGAGATAGCAAAAACCATCGCGTGGCTGAACCCTACAAGATAGATTAAAATACATTATTTTATCTATCTTGTAGGGTTCAGCCAGTAAGTTTAGTTTGTAATTGCAACTTATAAAATTATCAGTGTTTTTGTACTAAATTATGCATGTATTATACATATAATTTGTATGTATAATACATGCATAATTACTTACTCTAAAAATTACTCTATCTATTAAAAAACCGTCTAAAAACTTGTTGCGTAGTTTTAAAGAGTTTATAGGAATAGACAGATAGCAGAGTCACATTGAAAACTTATATAACTATTAATGTTACTCTTCTGTATTATACATATAAACCTTTCTCTTGAACCATTCTATCTTTAAAAAAAAGCCACATCAGTGTCCGATATGGTTGTTTCAAAGATCCAAGCATACATAGTGACAGACAGACAGTAGAAAGCGACTTTGTTTTGTATTATGTAGTAAAGTAAGGATTGCTCATTAGAATAGTAACGAACCTCAAGTATATTGATTTCTCGTGGACTGAGGGATCGCGGGCCAGGTTTTGGCGGCGGCGGTGGTTCCGGTAACTCCCCGCTCACCCACCGCAGCTTGCGCTCCATTTCGCTGCATCGGCGCACTTCGCTCACGTATCTTCGTTGGAAGTCGTTCACGTGGGGGTTCAGCTGTGGAGCATATTGGCACATTAATATTGGAATATAGTGGACAATAGACCAGTTTTTGTTGGCGATACAGTTTTACAGCTGTAAGTTTCAAAAGACGGGCCCGATGGCGCACATCGTTGTAATAAGAATAATAAATTCGCACGTTAATCTTAGATTGACTTGAGTCTGAGTAGCTTAAAGAACTTGTATCAAGGATAACAAATAATAAAAAATATTTTTTCACAAAGATTCATTCATAACATCAACCTTCATTTTATTAGCCGTAACAGGCGTTTGTCATTGACACGTCAGTAATAAATGTGTTGCCATAATTGCCAATACGAATTTATCTGTGGCCACACCTCATGTCCGAAAATATAGGTACAATTGACCATTACATTGCTTCCTCCCGTTTTATTGTGTAGTTGGTTATTATATTCATATTTCATTGTTAACGTGACATGTTATTGTCGGTTTATTTGTCAGTATTTTAAGCCATTCGGTGTCTATCAACAGTAATTTTTAAGTATGTATGCTGCTACTACTATTTGATACCATTGTAGTTTTAATAGGATCGGCAGAGTCATTAACTGCAGGACCTATACGACCGTACCTTTTTTTCCTTTTATATATCGACAAACAAGCGTACGGTCTGCGTGATAGTAAGCCTTACCATAGCCTATAGACGTTTGTATTCAGGTAAGGACATCACTAGCGCGATGCCAAACTTAGCTTACTTACAAGCATTATCACTGCCTATCTCAGCCTTTAAATCGGAACACGTTCAGTAGACATTAGAAATTATTAAATTAAAAACGAAGACATGAAACAAAATATAAATCAATTTATTTTCATTCATAATATATATTATAAAGAATAGGAAAAAATAAAAACAATGTACTAACTAAAAAATGAACATCACTTCTACTGTCACATAGGAACACTACGAATGGAAACAAAGATTAAACCCTACTATCAAGACAAAAATTGATTAATAAATATTAAAAAAAATGCGAAAACTGTGTTGTCTGTGTAAAGATAAATCTAGAGTAAAATACAAGTTTGTCAGATGGCTCACTTAAGTCCCGTTGCCTATCCGTTCAAAATAGTTTCTATAAACACCATAAGAGGATCTGGTGGTGCACGTTCCACCAAAATATATTAACATTTTCCAGTAAATCACTTCATTTGTTACGCCTTTATTTTGAAACCCAATAGAATAGCATCCAATAGAATATTAGTGCCAATAGAATAGCTTTTCCGTTGCGACAGCTGCGCTCTGCGGTTGCCAACACGCTTGCCGAGCTCAGAAATTATAGGCAAAAAACCTCCAGTTTTGGAGAGGTTTTTTCCAGCAGTGGACTTCCAATGGCTGGTATGATGATTAATGAAAGAAGGGACAAAATTTCTTGGACAACTATTGTTCACGAATACACAGCAAAATATAAAGATACTGAAAATAGTGTAACAGGGTTCTCTCAGGGTCCTCTATTGGAGCGAAAAAAAGTTGACATCTTACCAGATGAACTGAAACAAAATATAACTCATAATCATTTATTACGTGACCGAAAAATTGCCCTAAAAATAGAATAAAGTCAGACAATTATAATAAACAAAGATTTAATAAAAACAGTAAATATTATGAAATAAAAGTAGGAGATTCAATATACATATGTTGAGAAGTCGGTCAAACCGAAAAAACTACAGGAATTGAAAATAGGACCTTATAAATTGTAGAGACTATATCCAATTCAATTTACAAAGTAAACACGGGTCACAAAAAGACAGAGTCGGATTTTTTCCATATTACAAAACTTAGAATAGGATAATTATAATATATAACACATTATATATGTATTATATATTTGTGCTTCCTCTGTAGTCTGATGTCCATAACACAAGTGCTTTAAGCGACTTATCTTCAAATGATGTAAATATAGTATGTTGTGTGAATTTATTTTTATAGGTATATAGTTCTTAGGCGTCAAAGCGTATCGTCTCGCCTATTAACTGACTCTACGTATTTCGTTTGCGGCACTGGCGCGCGGGCATCATTGTTTTAATTGAAACGACAATGAGCGACCTACACATCCTGAGTTGGTATCACGAGCCTCGTGACTGATGGTTTTATTTATCCATGAACATTTATTTAGAACTAGCGGTGTTGCGCGGCTTCGCTTGCTATACTAAAACTAATGATAGCCGAATAAGCGGGATTTTATCATGAGTGCGTCATCAAGAACATCCTCTGCTAGACACAGGCCCCCCATAGGAGAACTTTGGTCATAATTGCCGCGCTAGACGCGCGTAATGGCAAACGCAGAGTGGAGTTTCGCTGTTTCGATTAAATAGCTTGAGCTAGTTCAATTAAATAGCGTTATACCGCTATCAGTCGGTTCTGGTACTTTTTATAAATGCACCAAAAATTATTTTATTTCTTATCGACATGGCAATTCATTTTTATTTATACATATGTACTATATACTATATGTATTAGCGCAGATGGAAGTGATCCTGTCTTGAGCGCCAAAGGTCGTGGGTTCGGTCCCCACCCAAAGCGACTATTTATATGATGATATATATGTTTGTTCTATGTCTATATATGTAAGTAATATTTGTAACTTCTCTGTTGTCTGATGTCCTTGACACAACTGCTTTTAGCGACTTATTACAGAATCAGGTCCTTTTATAAGATGTTGTAGGAAACATGCCATGGCTAATATATATATATATATATATATATATATATATATATATATATATAGATATATAGAATAGGAAGAGGAACGCATGGATGTGGGCCTCCAAAAAGGAAGAACTTTATTTTTTTAACTTTACTTTAATTAAAATAATTGCTGCGCTGGGCAGGCGTAATGGCAATCGCAGAGCCTAGTTTCGCTGTTTTGGATGGAAAACCGCTATCAGTTTGTTTTAGTACTCCAGTCGCCTCTCACGACATTTGGTACAGGGGGAGGTACTATTCTGCAATGGAGGTCTTAGGGCAGATAGAGTTTCAAATTTGAAAATGTTTACCCCTCTCTCTTGCCGGAACATGCCAACGTTTACTGTTGTTGGCAGTGAAATTACCTATCTAAACATATAAATAAAAATGACGTGTCTGTTTGTGAGACTAATTTAACTGCTTTTAAAGTATATTTGGTATTTTTATTTTGTGTCATTGCCGGTCTGTCTGGCTGAACCAAATTTTACGGGATACAATTAGTTTTTAATAATCTCACGGGAACGGGAGATTACGCGTGAAACCGCGAGCCGCTGCTAGTGAAGAAATGTGACACAACAAACTATTCTCGCAAGGGATCCACATTGGAACCGGCATTGACTGACTTTCGGTTCATTACACTCCGCGTGCCTAAAACTCGATCTATAAATAATCCCCAGTGGAGAGACATTGGACGGCCGAAGTTTAAATATAGCTCATTGTTTTTAAAGTTAACATGTTATGTGTTGATAATCAAATGTCTATGACTGCGGTTCTCAAACATATGAAATTAGGTTATCATAAAAAATACTTATAACGGCTTTAAAACGCGGATTATTTGTTTGGCAACCGTTCTCAATAAATAAGGTTACTATAAAATTTTATGATATTAGGTATATGTATGTCATTGGCATGATTTGTGCGCCAAGGGTTCGATTCCCACCGAGGACAAACATTTATATAATGAATATTTTGTGTTTGATATACAGACTTTTTTAGGGAGGTGGATTATGGTACAGAGGTGAAATTTTGAATTCAAAATTTACAAAATAACTATGAAAACTTAGTTAAAATTGGTAAGTGTTAACAAAATGTAATTAGCGGATGCAAGAGTGATTGAGTAAAACTATTTTTGATTTTTTAAATAGTTTGATCGACAATTCGGTCAGAAGGCTGCGACCGTTCTCAAAAAGTTAGAAAATAGACCGCGTTTTAAAGTCGTTACAAAGAAGTTTTATCATGAGTAATGAATGTACAAACTTTAAAAATATATTCCAACGAGTACGTTGTATTTATCTAAACACGAATGGGATTATAATCAAAATAATGTGTTACATACAATAACAATCGTTTTAAAACAGTTTGCTTAGCAATATATAATACTTGGGTTACAATAATATTACCCAAATAAGGCTCGGCCGCCGCTCCCACCTTGGAAATGGGTTACGGATATAACATGTACATAAGTACTTATATATGGAAATCATAACACAGCTTGTTGGGATTTTCGTGTCTAACGATTTTGCGTGTTAAGCGTTCCACGACGTGTCCAGGTTTGGATGGTTCGCAGTCGTTTTAACATTTGACCAACATACTAAATAGCTTGCGTGGGAATCCGTTACCGTTCTCAGTTTAACTGGATCTGTTTTCTATGATGTTTTGTAATTTTTTTTATCTAATATATAAACTTTTCGTGTCACAGTATTAGTTACCATAATTTTCCGAAACAGCTTGACCGATTCTTACGATATTTTATAAATATATATATTCTAAAGATTGGAGAATCGGCTACTATCTACTTTTCATACCCCTAAGTGATAAGGGTTGACCACCATAATTATTTTAAAAATTATTTTTTGTAATGTTGCATTACAAAATACATACAACCCTAAATTTTCTAAATCTAAACCCTATTATCACCAACCCCTCTTTGTAATAGACATTTTTAATAATTTATTTATATTTTATATGGCTGAACAACTTTTGCTGGCACAGCTGGTACATAAAAAAATCTTTAAATTTCCGGTAGTTACCAAACAAGCTTATGGTCCACTTGGTGGTAAACGTAATTGCAGCCTCTTGCAAATGTAATCAGCATTTGTACCTTACCTCACAACAATAATTTTTACCTTATAAATAGAAGGGGATGAATGTGTCTTGGTGAAATTTATGTAATCTTTACATATATTAAAAACATTAATGTTAAGATATTTGTTTATCTCGGGTAAATATTAGAGGTGATATTTTTGATGGGCATAATGGTACAGATGGTAGTGATACTGTTTTGTGCTCCAAAGGTCATGGGTTCGATCCCCATCCAGGAAAAAATATATATTGCTATTTGTGTTTGATCTGTGTCTGGGTGTCTCAATGTCCCGCCCCTTCAGAGCCGATCTGATGGGATACGTTTAAAATATGGATCCGACAGCTGACAATGAGAGTGAACTTCCAAGCAGGATTGCGTCTAATCTCCAGTAGCGAAGCGGACGGCTCGATTGCGCGGCCATTGTCGCCGATGTCGGTCTGACGGTGACACACTTTCTGATGCTACTCTCATTGTAGACAAATAAATGCTGCGTAATGATGTTTCCATTTTTAAAATAAGTCGCTTAACTCAAACACTCGTAAAATCAGATAGCAGAGGATTAACAAATATAATACTTAAATACATATTTTTCACACCCAAACACAATGCTAATACATATACCATCATATAGATATTTGTCCTGGGTGGGGACCCCTGGTGCATAAGATAGAGGATCAAATCTATCTGCGCTATCGGTTCCGTCAAGCTCGAGTATCGATTTCAGTACTACATTATAATTATGATTTACAGAGACATTAATATCTAAATCAAACAGTTTTTTAATTATTTATCTTAGAAAATTGGCTCTCAATAAAACTTTACTCGACGACGGTCAATCCAGACGATGTTTTTTTTATCATTACACCAGGACAAGCATACAGTCCGGGTGATAGTAAGCATCAATGCAGCCTATAGATGCCGTTATATCACAAAGATATCCCTAGCGCGTTGCCAACCTTGTGACTTGAAGATATTATGTCACATTATCCAGTAATTTAACTGCGTTGCTCACTTTGTATGAGCTTAGTAACTAATACATAACTTCTTTACTGGAATCTTTTATTACTAAGATTACGACTACATGTTGAGAGCCACGTACACCAGCGGTTTGCAAACGTTTAAAACAATGGAAATAACAAATGACACTGCAATTGAAAATAAAAAATGTATATTGAAAATATAGTCAAATATTTTATGATAAATATTTGTGTTTGTTCTGTATCTGGCTGTTAAATAATGTATAAAATTTATTTATGATTCTCCTGTTGTCCGATGTTCGTAACACGAATGCTTTCAGCGACTTATCTTGGAGTCAAGTCAATGTACGAGATGCTGTGTGAATTTATTATAAATATATTTTGCAGGGAAAGACAAAGATCCCATGCTGTATCATCATCATCATAATCATCATCATCAACATCAGCCGTCAAATGTCTACTGCTGGACATAGGCCTTCCCAAGAAAGGGGGAATTTGCCTATATTATCATTTGAGCTACACTGTTACGGGTGGCTATTCTGCCATCTGTCCATTCTGGTGCCAGAGTCACCTACAACGACACACAGTACCGCGGAAGGTACTATTCTACTCTGCCAGTACCATATGACTATATAAAGGAAGATATAGTTGCGAGCGGAAATATAGTAGATAATGATAATGATAAAAGATTTAAATATTGTATACGATGATTCGTGAATACGTCATTTGTTGTAACAGAAAGTGTGTCACGAGCAGACCTTCCGGCTACCGACAATGACAGCCCGCCATCCGCCTCGACACAACACAAATTATCGTACAGACAGTCCAGTCAACAATTTTATAAGACTTAAAAAACACAGAATTTATCCAATTCCATTTAATTTTTACTAAGCATAATATCTGAGGATTAATCAACATATTTTTTTAATTGTGTAAAAAATTACCTTCTGTTTTGTTTTAACAAGACATACAACCCTAAATGACCCTTTATTTCAATAAGACCAAAAATATATATGAAATAGATTACTTCTTATTTCCTTTTATATTCGTAAAGAATGTTCTATGCCGTGAACACTTTAAATTTGCCTTGATAATGACTGCCAAATGCCAATTCAAAAGATGTTAAAAACAAAATCTTAACGGATTGGTATTGTTGTTTACTTTCAACATACGTACATACATACTTTACGCCCGTGTCGGATATCCATCGGAAAAGGCAGAGACTATGGATCTCTACTTGTTAAACAAACTTCATAATTGCTTACTTTGACATTAGATAATTATAACCGACACATATTTGTTAGCTCCACATGTATAACGAAAGTATTTACAGCTTAAAACTAAGTCTTATGATAATTACTTAAAAACAGTTAAAATTTTTTTGCTATATTAAACAATAATGAATTTTTAAACACTTTTCCTAAATTTGGTGTAACGTACACAGAGTAAGTCCGACGTGTCAAGTTATTTAGGAATATGTGTAAATATAACGCAAGAGTACTGACTAGTACTACAGGATTGTACTGTATATAATCCGCATACAATCGGTCCAACAATTCATTGTTATTCGTGGCGTGGATATTGATACAAGAGCTGTATTCTTATATTAAAGGGTCGAGCATCTCTGCTTAATTTGAATTCTCTTGTTCCCGCATTGTTAGGGATTACTGAATGCGTTTATATTAGTCTCTTATTTATGTTATTATTATACATATTACACATTATAGGATCGCGCTGGCCGCATACGATCGGTCCTATAAGAAATCACTAGAAGAGGCCTATGCGTGTCTGTAGACGTCTTGCGGCCGATATGATGATGATAATGAGCAGTGATTTTTTCTGAAATATTCTATAGTAATTTACATATATTAGTGTAATTTGCATATATCAGTGTAATTTACATATATTAGTGTAATTTACAGTATATTATTACTATTTCACACGCTTACAGTATCCTAACCAATTACCGCTTCCATTTTTAAAAACTTTGTGAAAATGTAATAAAAAGTTCTCGACAAAGGTGCAATGGTGAGCTTTATTATGTAATATGCCCCCCAACTTTTGTTTTGTCCCCACTACCACAGCATTTCTACCTAATTTTGACTTAGTTAGACTTTAATGCTAAGCGCCATCACACTGGCGTAATCCGGTTGTTAGGTTTAAAAGTATCATTCCGCGAACGGCGAGCGAACGAGGTGGTAGTATGACCTCCCCCAAAATCCCTAAATTGGTCTACGGGTGGTGGATCATGGGTAGTCACCACCCGCATTACAAAAAGGTCAAGCCGCCTGGGGAGACTAATGTTCGTCATACATCCCTCGAGGAGAGGCCGGGAACGAGCCGGAGAGATTATTGGAGTTATTCTGAAAATAATACCTCACTCTATATCGGCAAAATCCTCACCTGGGGTAGTTGGTATACTCAGTTTTCTTTGGAAAGCTGTACTCAGACATATAAAGCTGTAGTAACCGCTTCGGTAAGTCTTAAAAGATTACTCGGGTCATAAAAATACGATAACTAACGCTATTAACTACAGAGCTATTCAGTTCACCGACTAAATAAAAATGAAGATCTCCGCCTCAACTCTATATGTATAAATCTTCTGTACGTGTGTTAGTCATTGAACTACTCTTAAACGGCTGGATGGATATTGGTGAAATTTTTTGTGTGTATTCCAGGGGTTTTGAGGATGGTTAAGATTCTCAATACGGTCATCTAGATATTGTTTTTTTAGCTAAATTATGTAAAAATTGTTGTTGATGGTAGCATAACTTATATAGGATCCGGCAGACTGCACTGTAGTCGCTGTGTGAAATATTCAAGAGTATGCTATAGTTTCATTCAAGAGGATGTTAAGGTTTATATCTAAATATATATACAAATTGAGATGCTGACTGAAATGTCAAACCAGAGCCTTAAACTTATAGGCTCTGAGTTGGGTTAGGAACTTGAAATTTTGCGCAAGGGAGCACAAAGTATTTTTTAATATTCACCCCCTAAAGGGGTAAAAAGGGGATGCAAAGTAAGTATGAGACTTAACTGTTTTTATAGTTATTTCTTCATTGAAAGTCATTAAACTCGTTTAAAATTCACCACAAAACCAACCCTGAAGGGGGTAAAAAGGTGATCACATCTTGTATAAAAGTTCAACAATTTAGCGCGAGCGAAACCGCGGGGCGCTATTAGTATCATACGAATCACAGAGTGAAATGCCACTGAAATTCGAGGTTCGTGAAAAATTTTAATCAATTGTTGTTATTTACCCTTGACTGGTTTTGTTGCTGTGATATATAGAGGTAGAAATAAAACTTACCTACCAATCGATACGTGGTAAGGCGACTATTATGGCAGCTTTGTTGGCCGAGCAGAGACTTTAGATAGTAAAGTATTTATAAGGAACTGAACTTACCGAAATTTTTATAGCGTAGATCTATTGCCCCCAAGGCGAAAAAATTTGTGCAATCCGTGATGGTTCTCATGGATGGAAGGATGGCACTTGTGTTACGGATATCAGAAAACAGAGGAATTACAAATTACTTTTTTCATTATATAAAACTTCAATACATATAAATAACACCCAAACACAGAACAAATACAAATATTCATCATACACATATTTGTCATGGGTGAGGATCGAACCCACGACCTTTGGCACAAAAGATAGGATCACTACCATCTGCGCCATCGGGATTGTCATTAATACAATGTACTTATGTTTGTCCTTTGTATATTATATTTAAAGTACATTATAATATGTAGTATTTAATAAAGTATTTGGAAGGGACGCCATTTATATTTTATTTCTGATTAGACGTTGATTTTGAATTAACGTATTTTTTCAAGAATAATAAAAAAAAAATCTAAATTAACCGTACATGGAAAAAGAACGCTAATTATGCATTTTAATTTTAAATATCGCTTTGAAAAGTTAACTAACACTATAAAAGAGTGAACGCATAAATATATTTAGAACTAACCTAAAATTGTATTCAGAGTCGAATATCGGCTAATTGTATTTAAACTATTGTAAATGTCTCATTATAAATGAAATGTGATTTCGTATGAGAATAAATATTTTCAAACTAAAAATTAATTTGGTGATGTGTCGCTATTTTTCATCTTCATTTTCTGAACTCGATATAACATGGTGTCTATACTAGAAGAATGACTATCGCATTCTCGAGGTCAATGCCACGTACAAAACAAATGAATAAAATAAAGGTTTGTGTCCAAAGCATGGCCTTAGCCATTCTTGTGGAGTTCACGTGGTGAATTAACAAAGAGGAAGGTGCAATCGATAGGCCGACTCGGCGCACCCTGCGGGGTTCGTCACGCGAATTCAGGGGAACGAACCAGGTCGACCCTCCCGAAATTGCTCCTGTCATTTATAAGGAAATATATGGCCTATCTGATTGGTGAATCTATAATTTCTGCCCTGATTTCCGTCCGGGCCATTTGTCTCATGCTCTGTTAACGTTTTGTTATTAAGTAGATTATATTTATAAAGCCGTGGTTGGCCTATTTGTATTTGATTACGTTTTCATTCCAAAAATAATTCGATAGGTGTCTCTTATATTCATGTTTTAATATGACATGTTTAAAACAAAAAAGTTAATAAAGCTGTCAACATTGATACCAGTGTCTTCAGATGCTTATGAAAGAAGTTTAAATTTGAATTACAAATATGGTAATAAAAGAATTGTTCCGAAATGAGCCTTAGCGCGAGGTAGTTGTCTCTATCAAGGCAATAAGATTTTTAGGCTTAAACATCATGTGCCAATAATTGATATGAAGTTAAATATAACTGTTAATTATCAATACAAGAAAAGTGTTTTAATAATAAAAACTAACAGTTATTTTTACTAAGCGTGAAAGTGTACAGTGATTTTAAAATACTTTTTTATAAATTTTATTTGAGGGGGTGGAATAACTGCGACGAGGTAATAACTTTCACTAAGTCTTGTAATGGAAAGTTGTTTTTTTTATAAATCATAAAACCTCTAACTTATATACCTATTATCTGTTCACAAAAAAATACTATAGAAAAAAATTAAGTGACTACTAAAGAAAGATGCAGGTTCGAAATCCGCTTGGAGACTGAGACAAGTTTGATTTTTTTCTAGTAAATATTATTTTTAATATAAACGTTAGCTTATCAATACTTGTCAATACATAGAAAAAATCTTCAAACTGGTTTTGTACTGTCAGCTCAACTTGGATTAACTACTTATATTTCAGAGGCTTAGTAGTCTACTACTTATATTTCAGAGGCTTAGATAAAGAAGAAAAGTGCCGGCCATGAATGATGATATTATTATAACAACGAGCAATATTTTCACATAAACTAAGCAATTTAGTTACAAGCAAAGGCCTACACCAAATTTAACTGAAACTTGTCGACCTTTTGTGTTGTTGAGAAACCGAAAATGTCAACAACTTTGTTCGACACAAAAAGCAAGAGATACAACAAAAACATTTATATTAGGTTATTATTATTATTAAAACTAAGTATGGATGCTTAAGAAATGCTAAATAATTCTATGTAGAATGGTTTGGGCAGCTATGAGCATTTAGCATAACAATACAGAGAAACTATAGACGGACATAAACAAACTCAACAGTCAGTATATTCATAATATCAATTTGTGTCACTGGGCCAACCAGGTCGCTCTGCAATTAGATTTTAGATGGAGCATAACTGGGCCGAAAGTAATTGTGAATAATTCTGCCATATAATTAATAGTTTAACTGGGAAACGCTTGTAAAAATTGTATTAGATTATAAAAGAAGTGCTATATTTCAAAATATTTTAGATCGGATAAACTGTATCTGAAGCGCGCTTGTTATTAGCCCAACTGTCAAACCACTGACAGATTAGTAAAACGATTGATAGTTTTGTCAAATAACTGAGAGTTTTGTGAAACGACTGACAGTATTGTAAATCGACTTACAGTTATGTCAAATGACTGACAGGTACGTTAAACGACTTAGTTTTGTCAAATAACCGACAGTTTTTCAAAGGACTGACAGTTACATCAAACGACTAACAGTTATTTCAAGCGACTGACATAACTGTCTGACAGATTTTTCATATGACTTACAATATTGTCAAGCGTCTAAAAGTTTTGACCAAGGACTAACAGATATGTCAAACGATTGAGAGTTATATCAAACAATTGATAGTTTTGTCAAACGACTGACAATTATCTGAAGCGACTGAGAATTATGTCAAACGTCAGACAGTTTTGTCATGCGACTAACAGCCATGTCAAAAAACTGACAGTTATGTAAAAACCTGACAATTAAATCAAACGACTGACAGTTATGTCAAACGACTGAGAGTTATGTCAAGCGACTAACAGTTATATCAAAAACGTCATTTGGCTACGCAACATGCTTATAACAAATTATATCATGGTATTTTCTTAAATTTCTAAATTATTTTTGCCAGTTTCCTACTTTATTTTCTTTCTAAAAAAATCTTTTCATGCCAAGAATAAGGTCAATAGTAAAAATAGTCTGTTTATCAGTTCATGCGTGATAACGTGACTAAGGGAAATTGAAATTAACACAAACGCTTTAAGCGACTTATCTCGGAGTCAAGTTCACGTTTTTGTGTGAGTATTTTGTGAATTTAGAGAGATATTGTATGAATTTATTACACCAGTGATTGATTATCATCCTAATAGCCGTTAAACGTCCACTGCTGGACATCCCGAAGAAACTGGTAAATTTCTCATAATTGCAGTACGTAGTTTTGCGATGAGAATGCTGCTGTCCATTCCCGTCCCGTTTTATTTGAGCTACTATTTGAGTGGATATACGGCTATCTGTCGGTTCCGGTACCTCTTACGACACTTGGTACAGAAGTAGGTACAATTCTATTCCACCGATACCCAGGATATTGTTCCAGTGACTGCTCAGTGGTCGAAATTCGAATACGATTGATTCAATACTTAAGTTAAAACTTTATTTCTCATTTCGTTGTGGCATTTGCACAAACCAACAATAATGCGAAAGAAAATATAACCATTAAGACAAATAATATTTACTGGATATGTGTTTTGTGCAATTCAAACAGCAGTATGTATTATATTTATTTAATTAATTATAAATTTGTAAAAATAATAGCGCTATGCACTTCTTCTGCACGATTCGCGCAATTTTCTTAAAAAGGATACAAATATTACGCTTTGAATGCTAATATATTTATACGTTACCTGCTACTTGTCTTAAAAGGTTTTAGACATCACTTAACATGAGTAGAGCTCTTATTAAAGGTTGTCTGCATTGGTACCTCATTTTCACCTATTCCTGGGTTCGTATCGCTGTGTATTCCGGTTTGTAGGGTGAGAGAGGCAAGGCAATTACTGGGTAAATAATATTTTTAAGTCATGGGATTGGTAATGCGTTAGTGATATCCTTATGATGTCGAACGTCGATAGGCTGCCTGCTTACCCGGACTGTATCAAGCATACAGTCCGGGTAAGCAGGCAGACTTTGTTGAACTGATGTAATAAATAAATAAACCTAAAAGACTGCAAGATAGCATCAGCGAGCACAATGCTGCCATTTGAGCGGTGATCTCATTTGTCTCTGAGGACTATGAATTATTCACAATGGATGTTTAATTGCAAGATATAATAAGATCGCCTGTCCTTAGAGGTTTGCCTATAATGCGGACGTCCAGGTTTTACCAGTTGGAAGTAAATTGGTGTTTATTTATTTCCTAGTGCGACCTCTCCTGTGGGAATAATAAATAATAACAATTGTTACTTCTTATAACGTCGGTTATATAATAGCTGGAACAACCAGACAAACAAAAGATCCTTAAAATTGTTTTATTTTGAAGTAACGTGACAAGCTGTTCATTAGGGATTACTAAAATATACACAAAAAATCTTTTGACAAAACTATAATTTTAACATAGCTGTCTGTCATTTGATAAAACTGTCATTTGTTTGATATAACTGTTAGCTATTCGACAAAACTGTCAGTGGTTTAACATACTTAACAAAACTTGTCTCTTGACAAAACTGTATACTGTTTAACATAGCTTTTAGTCGTTTGATAAAACGTTTAGCTGTTTGACATAACTGTCAGTGGTTTTATATATCTGTCAGTTGTGTCTGTCGTTGGACGTAACTATTAGTCGTTTGAAATAGCTGTCAATAATCTGAAATAATTGACTTACGTTTTAAATAACTGTCAGTCGTTTGCAATAGCTGTCAATCATTTGACAAAACTGTCTATAGGTTGACATAGCCGTGGATTATTTGAAAAATCTGTTTGTCTTTTGATATAACTGTCTTTTGTTTGACAAATCTGTGAGTCTTTTGGTAAAAATGTCAGTCGTTTGACAAAACTGGTAATCTTTTGACAAAACTGGTAATCTTATGACAAAACCATTGAACATAACTGTCAATCATTTGATAAAAGTCTCCGTTGTTTGACATAACTGTCAGTGGTTTAACAAAACTATTAAGATTTTGACATAAGTGTTAGTTATTTGAGAAAATTGTCAGTTGTTTGAGAAAATTGTCAGTTGCTTGACATAACTGTCAGTTGTTTGACATGACTGTCAGTTGTTAGACATAACTGTTAGTTGTTTCACATACTGTCAGTTATTTGTAATAATGACAGTTGTTTGTCATAGCTGTCAGTTGTTTTAGATATCTGTCAGTCATGTGACATGTCGGTTGTTTGACATAATTGTCTGTGATCGAATATTATAACTGTCTGTCGTTCGACATAACTATCAGTCGTTTAACAAAACTGTTAATCTTTTGAAAAAACTATTCGTTTTTACATAGTTATTTTGGATGAAATTTTATCAAAATTACTATGTATAGCGATACAGGAATTATAAATAGTCTGGATTAACAATGACATTGCCCTACTCAGAGCAAGTAATCTCCAATAGGACCAGTTGCATGCGGCCTGTGTCCAGCGCAAACATGCGGTTTTAGTCTGTCTATATTGCGTGTGAAAGCCCTACACTGCGCTTGCCGGTACGTGGTCTCCATTCCAGAACCTTATGACTCCATCGGCCATCGGTCCTGATTCGATCGCGCAAAGAAACTCCGAGAATTGCCCTTTCCATAGCTCGTTGAGCTACTTTTAGTTGGTTAATAACGTCAATGGTAAGAGATCACGTTTCGCTGCCATAGCTCATCGCTGGTAACACACATTGGTTGAAAACTTTTGATTTGAGGTACTGACGGACAAGAAGATGTTTCGCAGTTTTCTAAACGCTGCCCAGTTTATATATTTTGATTTTTTTCGAATAAAAGTAGTGGGGGGGTGTAAAGTTAGTATGAAAAGTACAACTTAATGTGCTGCAAGTAAAACATATAAAAAACCATCACAATCAATACCTCAAACTTAAAGTAAAGACTACATCGACAGACTTATAAGAGATAGAAATTTGGTAATACTTTGAACTGAAAAAGTAGAATAGTAACTCTACCTGTACTAAGTGTCGTAAGAGGCGATTGTGTTACGGGAACACATGTTTCACTTGGTGCATCCTCAGTGCATTTGAAACAAGAAATAAATCGCCGTCGAGATGTCACAAGTCGCCGGCCAATTTATCGCTCGTCCCGCACGATCTCGTACACTCTATTACGTAATAGGAGATAACGTTACTAATATTTGTCCCCGTAACAAATGGAAATTATATCATTGGTCACGTGTTCTGCTGTAGAATATTTCGCGGCTTAATGACAGGGAACATTGACAGGGAACCAATGATCATAACCTATAAGCAGCGTTGACACCTTTATTAGACCAAGTTAACAGACCAATAAAAGACTAAATGATATGAAATCATTACATTACCTAGTAATTTCACTGCCTCTTTCACCTTTTAAACCGGAATACAGCTGTTATTTAGCGGTTTATGACAGGGAACCAATGATAATAACTTATAAACGACTTATAGCGTCGACACCTTTATTATGAACATAGCGACTGCGGCGTCGAGAAGTTGGAAGTTTTCTTTTTATTAGACCAGGTTAACAGACACATAAAAGAATTGAAGATATTATATCATTTCATTACCTAGTAATTTCACTGCCTCTCTCACCCTTCAAAATACTGCTGCTATTTGGCGGTAGAAAGATCTTGACGATATTTGTATAAGGTCTGCCACATGGAAGTGTTTGTTTTAAAAAAAATGGTTAGGTGTGTATTTCCTATGTATAACTTTTTGCACATTGAGAATACAATATACAAATGTCCAAACAGTAAAGGAGCTAAATGAAGCAATACCTAATAAAACGTATATAAATATAAAGAATAAATATTGTATAATTAAAAATCAATTCGAGTGGGGGGTATTGGAAGTACTGGTACGTTTTCAGTGTGTTTCGGTACCTCAGTCACCATTTACATAACGTTGTACAAAGGGAGGCCATATACCCATCCAAGTCATTGTTTTCACCACGTCAATCATTCCTCAAACTGTAATGCAGCTTTTTTGGCGATAGAAATAGGCGTGACCTAAGTATTTGGTCTACTTTATGCCAAGCACCATTAATTATATATTAAATTAAAATGTTCATAAACGGACTGAAGTGCGGCTTTCGTGATAGCTCTAACATTATTTTGACCCCAAACTGCCATTACATATGAGTCACCAGTTTGGGCTAATTAAAGTTAATTGGTACGTCTGTGAATCTCTTTTGGGGTTGCCAGATGACCTGACTTTAAAATTTGTTGTCGTGTCATAGGTTTTTTAATAATATTATTGTAGAACATATTATAAAGAAATACTGTATGGTTAGAAAAATGGCAAACTAAAAGGCATTTGTCTAAATTAAAGTCTAAATTGAGTAAAAGATGATGTTGTGACAACAATAGAGATGGCGATAACTTAGACATGTAGAAAGGATGGATGAAAGTAGAATAATTGCACAAATATATAAAGCGGATGTGAATGAAAGAGTTGGTATAGGCCGACCTTAGGCGAACATACCTTAATTAGGTAGAAGAGCCAGATCAGTAGTACCAAGAATAAACCAGCGGGTATGAAAAGACTTATACATGTAAAGGGAGCGAAAAAGGTATGCCAAGATCGTAGCAAGTGGAGTCCAGTCTGCCTACCCTGATGGGAAATGGGCGAGAGGTCTGTATGTAGTATAGCGATATTGTAGTGTTTCAATGGTCACTCCACTTCATCTTCTCATATTTTCAATGAAACTAAGAATTGACTGTTCAAATGGTTAAATGAACATTGCAACTGCAACTGAGATTACGATTCCGACAGATGGAGAAATACCAGAGCATGTTTAAAATGGTATAACGCGGGTATAGGCAGCAGGATCACCGTGGCGAAGGAACGTTACGTGATTGCCACCACGTTGCAAGTTCAGTAATTGTGAGAAAAATTTTCTTGGGAAGGTCAATTACAAGCAGTAGTAGTCTGCGTTTTATGTAAGTCTGCTATGATAATGATGATCGGCCATGAGGTACCGTTAGAGTTACATAGTACCTCCCACTATCTGTACTAGATGTCATAACCGGCTGATTTTGTCTGATCTCGCAAAAAGCTATATGACGGTGTATCAAAAAATATTATATTAATAAAAATTAAATATGCAATTTATATAAAACTATTATTTGTAAATATTATATAAAATAACTTTTATATAATATTTTCAGTGATCATATTTTGCCCTTTTCTTCTTCTTCTATCTTCGCATACATGCTAATTTAATAGTGTATATTATGTATTGTATACATATTATTACATTTACAGAAATAATATGCGTTATTCACATTTAATTTACTGATCCCTACTAATATTATAAATGCGAAAGTAACTCTGTCTGTCTGTCTGTTACACTTTCCTGCTTAAACTTCTCAACCGATTTTGATGAAGTTTGGCATAGATAATCTTTAGACCTTGAAAAAGGACGTAGGCTATTTTTTTAATTCGGAATAAGGTTTGTAAGGGGTCGAAAGAGGAGATGAAATGTTGTATGGAAGTATCGCTAGAAACTTGAAACTTATTTTTCAGGCCATTGATTCGATATAATGTATATAATAAACATGACATTCAAAGTTTATATAAGTTAAGGTAAAGAGGTATGGTACCCAAAAAAACTATTCCACGCGGACGAAGTTGCGGGCACAGCTAGTTAGTATAGTATATGTTTTGCTCAAGTGCATATTTCTTATGACAATATCAAATTTACTTCTATGAAATTGTTTTGTGTCATTTGGTAAGTGATTATACACTCTCACAACTATGTAGAACAGACCTTTTTTTATATATGTCAAGGTGCGACGTAAACAGGCGTAGGTCGTTGGCACGACGTGAGACGCAATGCGTTGGTGTTGGTACATTACCAACTCTATCAAAAGATTAATTTTCTTCGGACAAATCTACATTATCTACAGCATGGTCGCGAGGTACCAGCAGAACTAGAACCAACAGATGGCGGTATTTCCATCCGAAACAATGTAGCTCACTTAAGCATAAGGCAGGGATGAGCAGCATCCACGTCGTGAAAGCTGCTCTACGCTTGCCCAGCGCGGCAATTATGGGCAAAATTTCACCTTTCTTGGGTTTATCCAGCAGTCCTTCAATGACTGTTACGATAATACAAAGAACTGACCGTCAATATTTTTAACTTGTTATATCACGGTGTAGGTGTTTATTTTGGTAGCAAATTAAGAATTACGGGCCCAATGGCGCAGTTGTGGTTCCATCTTTTGTGGCAAAGGTTATGGTTTCGGTCCCTACCCAGTCAAGTATTTAAATGATGAAACTTTTTGTTTGTTTTGTGTCTGGGTGTTAAATTTGAATTTAAGTTAATATTTGTGATTGTTTTATTGTCCTTAACCCAAATGCAACATGCATTTGTAAACATTATTTTTCTTATCATAATATAGATTTTTTGCAACATATAGTGAGTATAATTACTAATATTATTTGGTCATCAGGTCGTAATTTTTTTTATAAAACCAGGTCGACAAATAAGCATAGATTCCGCGACACAGCTGCCTAAAGGCCTACATTATTACATTATATCACTAGCGCGTTGTGACTTGAAGTTATTACAACAGTAATGTTACTGCGTCTTTCCTTCAAACCGGAACACAGCAATGCGAACACTGCCATTTGGCAGTAGAAATAGATGAAAGTGAAATGATGCAGAAGATTTTGGTATGTCTGTCTGATGAGAGTGAAATAACAATGCAGAAGACTTTGGAATGAGGTCTACCTAATGAGAGTTAAGTAACAATGCAGGTGACTTTTGTATGAGATCTGCCTGATGAGCGTCATACAATGCAACGGATTATGATACGGTTTTTTTTAATAGATAGTGATTTAAGAGGCATGTATCATCATATAGTAGAAAATCACTGATAATTGAGATGACATTGCAAACGCTGTCTAAATTTGATGAGATAGATCAAACTAATGTACTACAGTATAGTACTCAATCAAAAGGTCTACAATAAACTGTATATATATATATATTTTTGTATATCATATGTATTTATTGCGTTTATTTATACAAATATGTATATATATTGCCTGCACCACTATATATATATATATATAAAAAATATATATATATATATATATTGGTGCATTTTGGTGGTGTGGTTTTTTTTTCTATTTTGTGTAATAGTTGACAGGGAGATAATGACATTTGTACATTTTGTAACATTTTGTGCAATAAAGTTAAATAAATAAAGTCTGCGATGGTATATGTCCATCTCTTATAGGTAGCACACAATAACCATTTTTATCTCCATTCGCCGTTTAGGTCGATTGTAGGTAATAAAATCTAAGGTAATTTATCAACAGCAAATTATTTTAAGTAGCTGGTTTATCGTTGCATCAACTTACTATCAGTCACATTAAACGTTGGATGTATATGTACGTCTATTGACTTGGTCAACTTGTGTAACAGGAAAAGGCTTTTATACGATAGTAACCATTACGAAATATACTAAACTATTTCCTGATACAACGTTGTTATAACAGATAAATAGTTTACAAGTTATAGACCTGCCACGATTCACACGTTAGATTTTTATGTCAACCAAAAAGTGTCGAGCTGTATGGCCTAGGTAGGCGCTCATTTATAAGCGACCTTACCTAGGTCACTAATGGCGCAAAAGTTTTTGTCTGGTCCAGCGTTTGTGTCGTCCGATGAAAAATATCGTAGGTACCGGCAGAGTAGAATAGTACTATCTCTGTATCAGGTGTTGTTAAAGGCGACTGAGGTACCGGAAGCGACAGATGGCGGTATATCCACCAGGAGCAGTATATTTCAAATGCATTTTGAATGCCCAACCCTGAATTAGTCGAACTTTAGATCCAGCGCCACTGTCTGAATAGGCAAGGTCGCTCATTAACGAGCGATTCTATGTCTGGTCCGCAAAATTAAATCTTAAGTGGGAAGTGGGATTTTGTTACACCGGCGCTATTAACATCTGCGTATTGTAGACCGTCAAATGTTTCATTTATTCTAAATGGACGTTCCGATCGTTCCGTACGTTCAGATCTGAAACTAGGTTCATATGAAAAGTACAACAGTTCTTAAAAAAATTGAACATAAGCAGATTAATGTTAAAAAGTGCCGTAAGCCGTTCAAAGTATCGTATAAACAGTAATAGTTTGGAAATCACAATCTGAAAGTAAATAGTACAAAATGTAGAGTATGTTTGCAATATGAAGGAATTTAATGTATTTGTTATCTGTCATCATTGGTACTTATCAGTGATTGAGTAAACATCATCATTTAGGGACTGTTTGTTAGTAATCCTTTGTTAGTAATCCTTTATTATTTACTTTAATATTGCGGTAATGGAATTTGATAATGTGTCATTTCTATTTCCTAGGAGATACTGTTGTTTAAATTTTAAATACTACCGTTAACACGCGTGTTCGGTCGTATGCACTTCACTTTACATCTTAACCCACTGGATCCTTTTCTGGATCAAAAATATAAAATTGGGGAGGCCTATGTAAAGACATAGGCCTCCCCAAGAAAGGAGGAATTTTGCTTATGATTGCCGCGCTGGGCAAGTGTGTTGGCAGTAGCAGAGCGCAGTTTTTGCGACAGGAACGTTGCTGTCCTGTGCATTTGAGATACACTGTCTCGGCTGGATATACCGCCATCTGTCGGTTTTTGTTCTTTAAGCGACTAATGTTATATTAAAATTACTATTTTGATGGCTTTAAAACGCGATTTATTTAACTTTTAAATTTATTATTCGATGTATCGGTTACCTTGCGGCAGCTATTCCTAAAAGTTAACTTTATATCTTCAAACCAACATTGGATGAAAAGGGAACTTATATCCACGAAATGTGCTTGTCATTGTGCTATAGCGCTATTGCTCACTCGACCGCTCGTTTGCTTTTGAACATAGCACTCATATCACCCTGAGCGTTATATTAATGAGTGAGCGAGAATCGACCGAATGACGTCACTAATATAATAATAGGTTAATGACTTACATCTCTGAACTGCGCGATGCCAGCTTCCCCCAACTGGTACATGGAGATATACGCCGCTTCTGGCTGTACGAACAGCTGGCACAGCACCATCTCCTCGCTCCTGAACATGGTGCCCATGGTGATAGCTTTGGTGGCTGTAACAACAAGAACGCCTTATTTAACTACGGCCCATCTATATGTAGACATTAAAGCCTATAGATTTTAATATTCTTTCTGTAGTAAGGTTTACCCTAACAAAATAATATGTCCAGCTGTGGATGTCCAACGGCTCATAAGACTGATATATCAACCGAATATCAAGTCGTAAGTAATTGATTGGAAGTACGTATCACGGAGTAACGGCAGAGTAGAATAGTATCTTCCATACCATATGTGATAAGAGGGTATTGAGGAGGTACGGGAACCGACAGATGGTGATATATCCATCCGAAACAACGTCGCTCAAACGCAACCAACCATCACACCTGCACAGATTATGGTCAATGGTCAAACACACCAAAAAATGAACTGGCGAAATCAGTCCAACGTTCACGTGTTTTGCCGTAACCAAGAGAAATACGGATGCATTTGTATATATCCTTATTTTATTAACCGACTTCACAAATGGAGGTGGTTCTCAATTCGAAGGATTTTGTACATGAAATCGTTTTCTTGCCTATATTAACTGCCAGTCTTAAAATCTACACTTAGCTGTTTTATAAAAAAGTCTTCCCTATCCCTACTAATATTATAAATGCCAAAGTAACTCTGTCTGTCAGTTACGCTTTCCCACTTAAACCTCTCAACCGATTTGATAAAATAGGCACAGACAATCTATAGACCCTGAGAAAGGACATAGGCTATTTTTTAATTCGAAATAAGAGTTGTAAGGAGTCGATAAGGATGAAAAATTGTATAAAAGTATCGCTATTTTTACAGCTAGATATTTGAAACTTATTTTTCAGGCCATTGATTCGATACAAATAAACATGACATTCAAAGTTTGTATAAGTTATAAGGTATAAGTTAGGGGTTAGGTATGGTACCCAAAAAAACTATTCCACGCGGACGAAGTCGCGGGCACAGCAAGTACAAAATAAGACTAAACAATAATCGTTTTAACAAACAAGTGGAGATGAAATACAAGCTAATTGTTGATATCTCGAATGTTCAGATCACGCTGGCCTGTCCTAACTTAACAGATAAACTTGGAGCACCATACCCGGACCTAAGCCGAACTTTTGCGCGATTGTCCTGATTGATAACAGGCGTTTCCTAACACCAATTCACTGACATACATTGTGCATTCTATACATGATACACATATATATAATATTGACGGGCCCGAAGGTGCAGATGGTAAGGATCCAATCTAGTGCGCCAAAGGTCGGTTCGATCCCCACACAGATCAAATTTATATGATGTTATTTGTGTTTGTTCTGGATATATAAAACCCAGGTAGGTTTTATATATATATATTATTATTATGAGATGCTGCATAAATTTATAATCTTATGTTGCATACTATACCTACATAATACATGTTTTATTCTGAATTTCATGCATTTTGAAGGGTTCAGTGTATACTATAATGCGTTTTTTGTTATTCATGCATTTGTTAATAAACTTTATCCGTGTACTTATCACTTCACTGTGTAGTGTTTCCGGATCCTCTTGATAACTCGATGTCAATTCGCTTAGTGGCAACCGTCCTCTAGCCTAAATATGCTCGTGATTTGTTTATTCATTCACACAAGATCTCGTACACGACCACACTCCGAAATAACTAGCTTAGAGCAATAGTATTAACGAATATGAGACAACAGGGGAATTACAAATATAATAAATAAATGAATATTTACTATAAAAACACAACACACACTAATATTCATCTCATAATTGTTTGTTCTGGGGATCATACTCGGCCCGCTGGTGCAAAAGATAGGAACACTACCAAATGCGATATCGGAATTGAAAATATTGTCACATTACGGGCCCGATAGCGCAGATATTAGAGATCCTATCTTATATATCAAGGGTCGTGGTTTCGATCCCCACCAGGGACACACATTTATATGTTGATATTTGTGTTTGTTCGGTGTCTGAGTGTTAAAATATGCATTTAAGTATTATATTTGGGATTCCTCTGTTTTCTGATTTCCGTAACACTAGTGTTTTAAGTGACTTTGCTTGGAGTCAATGTATGAGATGTGGTAATATTATGAACCAGTAATTTTAATGCCTCTTTTACCCTTCAATCCTTATTACAGCAATGCAAAAACTGTTATTTAGCGGTAGAAACAAGTGAGTGAGATGTGAAATAGGGTGACTTTTTAATAGTACTTCAACAGTTCTTTAAATATAGCTTGACTAAGAGCGCCTCGCGGTTTCACCCGCGTTAAGTTGTAGAACAAACCTTCTATCATTTATGATTCGCTGTTATTAGTCTAAGCGTGACGCTATATAGCCTGTATGTTTTATGCCTTTCTCTATAATTGGTCTATGTAA
The DNA here is from genome assembly GCA_020976665.1 of Heortia vitessoides. Lineage (NCBI taxonomy): Eukaryota > Metazoa > Arthropoda > Insecta > Lepidoptera > Crambidae > Heortia > Heortia vitessoides. The sequence continues at coordinate 16,330,666 of JACJUM010002878.1, forward strand.
TACTAATATTTTTTAGCTAATAGTTCAAGCCCTGAGTTGAAATGTCAGTAAGTATGTTTCTCCTTTTATATATATATATATATATAGATATAACTTTTATTGAAATAAATCAGAAACCTTGCATACTGTCTTTGCACTTTAGTGTAGTCTTTTAGTGTTAATATTCGAAAAAATAATTAACACGTGTTTGATAACTTTAAATAAAGAACTTTCATATTGGATTTTTTTCGAATATCTTTAAAAGTTTCATTTCAACATTACATCCACGTGGGGAGTAAATTTTCAAAAATTCATTCTTAGTGCCACGTTATAAAAAAAAACCTCCGTGCAAATTTTCAAGTTTCTAACTCTTATAGTTAGGCCTTGCGTTGAAATGTCAGTCAGTCAGTTTCTACTTTTATATATTTAGATAAGAATAATTTTACGTAATACTTTTATTACAAGATTTTTCCAACGGTTTAAAATGTGTCATCTTCGACGTTTATATTTTTGAGTACCTGTATTATACCTATATGTATCATGATTATCATATCAGCCATACAAAGTCCACTGTTGGACATAGGCCTCCCTAGTATAGGGGGGGTTTCGCACATAATTGCCGCGCTGGGCAAGCGTGGTAGCAAACGCAGAGCGCAACTTTCGCGACAGTATTTAAGTACAGTAATTAAGTACAGTATTTAAGTTGCGCTGTTTCAGATGGTTTTACCGCCATCTGTCGGTCCCGCTATCTCGGTCGCTTTATACGACCTCTAGTACAGAGGGCTCATATACAATATCTATAATAAAAGATTATGTCCTATTGGAATCGTTTTATATTAACATGTAATATTGATATATAGTTACTAGTTAGAAAAAGAGTAATGTATTTAAAAACCATTAAAATAGAAAAAAGATAGTTAAGAATGACAGCTGTCAAACTAATGTGTCTTTTGAACATGAATAAAATTAAAAAAATGATGTAACATTATGCTTTATATTTGAAACCTATGTAATTTAGCCTAAACCTAATGTAAACAATTTTAATATTAAAACATGACGCCAAATACCAAATAAAGCCTATAAAAATAACGAATGCGACGCTATTACTTTGACATCTGTCATTCCATCAAACCATGTTTAAAGGAGTATAAATACAAAACTCTTTTGAGAAAACTATATCGTCAATAAAAGTACAATACGGCTACGCCGTATATTCGATATATGACGATATATGTAGCAGTAGAAAGTAGAGTTAAAATATTAAATTAGATGGAATATGAATGTTATTATAATAAGCTACAAACGCGATATTGAAGTATCACTGACGAAATTAAAAATAATTTGTCTATTCATAAATATGTGATAAATACTGAGTGGGTCAGACACAAAGCGAGCAGCCGCGTCAGATTTTATTGAGTCATATAAATCTGTCTCGACAATTTTTTCAAATGTTTCTTTGGCAATACAAATTCGAAAATAATTGGCCCAGCCTTGTCGCTACAACTAAGAGTATAATAAAGTTAGTTTCAAACGGTTTGAAAAAGTATTTCGTCTATGGAATGGTCTCTTATTTTGTCTATGGAATCGTTACGTTTTTTTTTATACAATAAGCTATATTCTATTTTGAGGGAAAGACATATCATTATTTTTTGAATAACAGGAGTTCATCAGAGGTACGACATAGTCCTCTAGGACAGTCGCGGTGTGTATATAATTACAAGTTTGAAACGGTACCATTTTTAGGTTCGGTAAATAGGTTTTGGTCTGTTATCTGATGTCCGTAACACAGGTGCTTTAAGCGACTTATCATAATTGCCCCATAATTGCCGCGTTGGGCAAGCGCTTTGGTAATCGGAGAGTGCAGCTTTCGCGAAATGGATGCTCCTGCCTATTCCCGCCCTGTGCTGAGCTGTACTGTTTTGGATGGATATACCACCATCTGTCGGTTCTGGTACCTCAATCGCCTTTGGTGCAGTGAGAGGTACTATTCTACTCTGCCGGTACCTCATTATAATACATATATAAAATAAAGTCGCTTTCCGCGGTCTGTCCCTATGTATGCAGATTGTTAAAACTACTCCACGGATTTAGACGTGGTTATTGTTTTTATAGAAAGAGTGATTTCAGAAGAAGGTTTATATGTAGGATATAGGAGAGATACCTTGTAAATTTTTGAGGTTTCCAATGTGATGTCATAAATAAACACAATTTTTTTTATTACATTACAAACGCTGGCTGAATTGATACATCAAAATAATATACAATAGTATTGTTCACCTTAAGAAGTCTATAAAAGCATCCACGATGGTTAATGTTTATCTCTAAGGAATAAACCATGATAATCATAACCACAATAGTATTTTTTTATTCTCATTCCACCGGTGAGAAGTCAGGGAGGGTCGCTAGTTTATTTATATTATTAGGTAAGTTGGCCGTGAGGTACTGGCAGAGTAGAAAGTACCTCCTTCTGCACCAGGTGTCGTAAGAGGCGACGACAAGACAAGATACCAGAACCGATAGATGGCGGTATATCCATTCTGGACATTGTAGCTCAAATGCATAGAGTGGGGATGGGCAGCAGCATCCCCATCGCGACAGCTGCGCTCTGCGATTGCCACTGCCCACTTTCTTGGGGAGGCCTTTGTCCTGCAGTGGCTCCTAGTTCTCCAGTTCCTATGGCTGTAATGATAATGATTAGGTAACTAGTGACTTCTTACATTGATTTGCTTCGAACTTTCTTCAATATCCATAAAAATAAGAATATTTCATAATATCGTGAATTCAATATATAATGTTTACTGAATTAACGAAAATTTTTTAATGACATATTCTGAAGGGAAATAGGAACCACTTTGCTTCCTCGTTGACCCCAGATGCGTATACACTGCGTATTTTTTCTGGAAACAAAAGTAGTAAACGCAACTTTTCAGGGTTTAGACCATACGCATGCTAAATTTTATCAATATCGGATCACCTATTTTTTAAAATTATGAAGTCAGGAAACTAGCATACGGTCCGCTTGATGGTTAACGTGTCCCTCAGTCATATATATTTCTACATTGTACCGCCAAATCGGTAAGTTCGCATTGCTGTGTTCTGATTTTAAATGTGAGAGGCAATGAATTTACTGGATAAGTTTACTTCATATCTTCAAGTCACAAGGTTTGCAACGCGCTAGTGATATCCTTGTGATATTACAAGTGCCTATAGGCTGTTGTGACGCTTACTATCATGCTAACTATATGCCTGTTTGTCGACCTGGTGTAATATAAAAAGTCATTCTATCATTCCTAGTAACGAATGTCCAGCGAGCCTCGGGGTCAATTCTTTTGACTTTTAATTCGATACGCCAAGAGTAAGGACTTAAAACTAATTGACTATTCCAAGTCACGTTACCAACGGGTCCAATTTATAAATAACGACGATTATCTTCAATGTGTGAGCTATGTGCGTAGTGAATGATTAATTATTCTATATGTAGATTTTATTATAGTTATAGTCAACTAACGACACAGTTGGTGTATTATTCTAAATTTATTTACCTTTAGACCTAGATGTCATTCATTTATCTTCTACCTTAGTTGACGAGACGCCCGTTAAAGCATTCTGTAGTGTTCCTATCTTGTGCACCAAAGGTCGTGAGTTTGATTTGTCATTGTTCTGTATCTGGATGTTGAATATATACATAAGTATTATATTTGTTAGACCCGGTTTCGCTCGGTTATTAACCAAAAAGTTCGAAATTTAAACATTTTAACTTTATTTATAAATAAATAAAGTTTAGTGATTATTGCTTCAAAGTTTTTTTTTATACTAGAAGATTGTTTCTGATGCAGAATTTAATTCATTTTATAAGTATTTTCCATAAAAACTTTCTACCCTTATTTTGGAACCTTTGGTGGCAGCGGGGGTAAATGCCATTAAATTGAACGTTAAAAATGTTATACATATCATTACTAATTCAAATAATGTTTAAATAAACGTTATTTCTGTATGCGTTTTGATTATAAACGCATACAAAAACAACGTTCAGAAATCACTTGCAATATATACCCTTCTGACTCCATGATAAGTCGCTTACAGCACTTGTGCTACAGACAACAGACAGCTGAGGAATCAAAAATATAATACTTAATTACCTATTGTAAACCCAGATACAGAACAAAAACAACTATTCACAATATAAGGGTTGTCCTGAATGAGGATTGAACCGACGACCTTTGGAGCACAAGATAGGATCACAACCATCTGGGCTTTCGGGCCCGTGACAAATCTGCTCACACAATGGGTGTTCAATAACAAATGATATTTAAATTCTATAGGTAGATCTCATACGACGGTCGTCTGCTTTGATACCTCGCCTCATGTTATGTTTCTATTTGAAGTGTAAAGGTAATGTATCATAATATCAAGTTATAATGTTGGCTACGCGTTAGATATATCCGTGATCATCATTATAGCAGCCATAGAATATAGTCCATTGCTGGACATAGCATATCTTTTATAGACTAGTCGACGTACAAACATACAGTCCGCGTGATAGTAGACGTCACTGCAGCCTATAGACGCTCGCAATCATCATCATCATGATACCAGCCATTGGAAGTCCACTGCTGGACATAGTCCTCCCTAAAAAAGGGGGAATTTTACCTATAATTGCCACGCTGGGCAAGCGAGTTGGCAATCGCAGATAGCGGCTTTCGCGACGGATTTCTGGATGGATATACCGCCATCTATCGGTTCTGGTACCTCAGTCGCCTCTTACGACACCTGGTATAGGGGGGTACCGGCATAGTAGTATAGTAATTCTACTCTGCCAGTACCTTACGGCACACGCTTATAATATCACAAGGTTATCACAATCGCGTTGCCAACCTTGTGACTTGAGGATATTATGCCACCTTAACCAGTAAATTCACTGCCTCTTTCATTGTTCAGACCGGAACACAGCAATGCGATATGCGATATTTGGCGGTAGCCTTTCGAAAAAAGGGGGTATTTGCCTAAAATGGTCGCGCTGGGCAAGCGTGGTGGCAACTGCACTGCGTGGCTTTACAACGGGAATACTGCTGCCTATTGCATTTGAGCTACTCTGCTTCAGGTGGATACACCGCCATCTGTCAGTCGCAGTACCTCACCCACGATACCTGGTACAGGGTAGATACTATCATACTCTGTCGGTACTACATGGTATTCGTGATACGAGCGTCTATAGGCTGCGGTGACGTGGATTATCACTCAGATCGTATATGTATATGCTCATAAAGCCTTCGTATTCCACTGCAAAAATAAATTAAACATTAAACATAATATGAGCATTCTAAATTCGAATAACACTGTACGGTATCAGTAATGCCAGCACCAAATTGGGTCTAAAGCAATATACGATAAGGCTGACCTTTGACTTGTGCTTAACATTGAATATTGTTCTCCCAGTATCTAATAGAAACAGCGATAATGATAACAGACATTCAAAATAAGAGTAAATATATATAAAACTTAAATTACTACTTTAAAATGCAGTTAGAAACTTTAAAATACGTTGTTTATGCAAATATAACCGGAAATGTTTTTTAATTTATACACTTTTGAATAATAATGAAACTTAAAATAAGTAATTCATTCACTGCTTTATTATTAAATAAAATTTTACCCCAACCTATGCATCTCTGGTTAAGACAATAGAGGAATCACAAATATAATACTTAAATAAACATATTCCAGTTTGTTGTTTAGGTGTTGAATAGACGTATTTAACAACCAAACACAAATATTTATCATACAAATACTCATCCCTAGTTAGATTTGAAACTAAGAATTTTGCCACTCAAGATAGGAACATTAATGCACCAACGAGCCCGCTAATAAAAAAAATAAAAATCGATATGCCGCATCTAAGTTCGTTCGTCACTTGAAACATTTGGCTGTTTTTTATTCAGTTTTTCGGCTATCATAGACGCAGCTTGTGACATTGACAGCTTGACACTATATATTAAACTATTGTTGGCTTGTTAAACTGGATTGTTTGAAGATAGATTTCAAAGATATGTGATTTGTACACTAGACGTATTTGTCAGGCTTGTTTCTAATTGGTACGAGTACTGTTGACGAGCTCGATGGCACAGATGGCAGTGATCCTATCTTGTGCGCTAAAGGTCGATGGTTCGATCCTCACCCAGAACAAATGTTTATATGAGTATATTTGTGTTTGTTTTGTGTCCGGGGGTTGAATATATGTTTTTCAGTATAATAGTTGTATATAATAGTTGGCTCTGTGGAATTAAACATATTCAGCTTTTTAATTCGCATTATTACATCGAAGTGCAGGGTCGAAACGAACGTATGAAATAATGATAATATCCACATAACTTCTCATACATTGACCTGATTCAGCTGTAAGTCGCTTAAATAAATGGTGTTCACAGCAGACAATAAAGGAATTACAAATATGATACATATTTTTAACACCTAGACAGAGCACAAAGAAAAATATCAGGGTATAAATATTGGTCCTAGGTGGGGATCGAACCCACGACGTTTGTCGCATAAGACAGGATCACCACCATCTGTGCCATCGGGCTGGTCACACGAAGAATTTATATTGCTCTACGCTTTATTAAGTCTAAAGCTATCGACGGGAAGTATATATTCTCCGAGCTATTTATTCATCTGCTCGAATGATCATTAGGAATTACCTCGTAAAGATGTTCCACACCTACACAGTTGCGGATGCCTTGCATAATAAAATAATAACTTTATTTTCTTTATTAGACCAGGTCGACTAACAAGCACACAGTCCGCGTGATTGTTAGCGTAACTGCAGCCTATTTACGCTCGTAATTTCACGAGGATATCACTAACGCGTTGCCAACCTTGACTTGAGGATTTCTGCCACATTACCAAGTAAGTTTACTGCCGCTCTCACCCTTCAGACCGGATCACAGCAATGTAAACACTCGTATTTGACATTAGAAATAGGTGAGAGTGAGGTACTAATGCAGACGACATTTTTGTATGAGGTTTACCAACATGGACAGCTTGCATTGGATTTTACGTTTGAAACGTTTTTTTTTATATTTTGCCATAAATGAGAAAGCTTCGCCATATCATCACTATAGAGTCACGACAGGATTTTGATGTGTACTTGTCTGTCTTTAGCTATATATTTAGGTATTAATTAGAATATATTAAATTTATAAAAAGTCTAGATACTCTACAAATTTGTTACAACATTTGTGGTTTTTTGTTTGTTCCCTTGAGAAACATATGTGTTGTATTTGTTATTGAAATATATTGATAAATTAGTTTGGATTACATGTAAATTGCATCTGTGATTTCTAATGGTTACTTATTTATAGACAATTTCTAATCCACACTTCGATCAAGTTAAACTGTTACAACAAGACAAAAACAAACTGGTAAAGTTACTGGTGAAGCGTTGTATAACTAGAAATGATGTTAACAAGTTCCTACAGGAAGAGACTTTGCAATACCTAAAAGTCTAGCGGACCGGGGACAATCCCAATATAAATAAACTGCTGTTTCGTCTGTATGTAAAGAATGCATCTGAGCCACGTCGCTTCGTCACCTCGGCCGGGAGACTTGCATCGAGACAGTCTCTAGGTATTGTATTTTTATACCTGGACACACTCCAAATACTACTAACTATTATCAAAAAGAATCTACTTACCAACCATTGATTACTATACAATAGGAACACGGGTAACTTTTGAAAATTAACCAGTGTATTTAATAGATATCATCACGAGATTATTAATATCTGTATTTAATAATATATACAATACGTTTTGTTTTGTTATTGACGGTACATATATTATTATGATTTTTTATAGATATTTTTAAGTACTTACGTAAAAGTTAACTGTTGTCAAACAATGACAAATTGGTGATATTTTGACACTTATGTTGTATACGCTTTCGTCATGGCACGGGCTCGATTGACGCGAGCGGCGGGATCGCTGTCGCGCAAACTACTGCGGTATCGCTGCCGACCGCGTGTTGTGTTATAAAAATATTGGACGTCCGTATGTACGGCCGGTGATAACTGAACTATCACAGCGATAACTCTTTCAAGGGACGAGGAAAGTTAAAGGCTATCCTGTCCGGCCTTTAGTTTGCTTTATGAGCGTGTAATGGGACCTAGTTTTCATTAATAAATGCACCAAATAATCACTACATAGTTAAGCAAAGTGTATGTTTAGATCTTTAAAACTACGCAACAGATTTTGATGCCGCTTTTTTAATAGATACCTAGAGTGATTCAAGAGAAAGGTTAATATATATAATACATGTACAATATAGCAGAGAAACATTGATAATTTTAGAATTTTCTAATGTGATAAATATATTTGCAATTAGGTACATACATTATTTTATTTTTCTTTGGCTTAAAAACTATAAATTTTTTATAATTTTTGCTCAACATTTCAGTTACCTTGCGGTAACCGTTTTAAAGATTCAATTTGAATGTTAGTAATTTTATACGATTTGTATTATCTACTTAGTTACGGCGAGGTTTACTCGATTGGTATTTTTAGCTACATTTTCGAAGGTAGACCTAACATTAAATTAATCATAGCTTTAGAATTAGTACCGACAGATGGCGGTATATCCAAGACGGTGTAGCTCAATGCATAGGGCGGAAGAGGGCAGCAGCATCTTCATTACGTTTTTACAAAATATAGCTAACCAGTGTCTACTAATTATCATCACATCAGTCGTAGAAAGGCCACTGCTGGATATAGGCCTCCCCAAGAAAGGAGGATTTTGCCCATAATTGCCGCGCTGAGCAGGCACAGTGGCAATCACAGAGCATAGTTTTGCGACGGCGATGCTTCTTTCTATCCCCACACTGTTGTATATGATCGAATATACCGCCATCTGTCGGTTCCGGTACCTAACTCGCTTCCTACGTCATCGTGTTTTCTAACAATAACGCGTTCACTACACATAATAAAACTACTCTTTTAACGGCTCTAAAAAGCGGTTTATTCAATATTTTTGCTTTTCCAAGTTTCGGTTCTTAACTATAACAAAAGATGTCAGGATTTCAAAGTTACATTACCACCATCACAAATATTTATTTATTTTTAATCGATCTCTAAAAAAGAGGAGGTTTCTGATTCGACTGATTTCTTTTTAATATTATATTTTTGAGTTCGTGTTGCGATCAACGCAGTAGGTGTTGACATCTTGTAATCTGGTCCTTTGCTAGTAATAAAACTGATCCTTTAATAAAGTAGCTACTCTGATAGTAGTCATTAAAAGTAATCATCATCATAGTAGCCGTAAAACGACCAGACCCATTGCTAGACCTAGGTCTTCTCAAAAATATTAGGATTGCCTTACTGCGCAGACGTGGTCGCCATCGAACTGCTACCCATCCCTGGCCTGTGTATGCTGATTCGAGTGGGTACTCTGTTGTCGATAGTTTTTATTTATTTCATTAATCATCCTTTAAATATATAAAAGTCAGTCAAGCATAGAAGTCACTGTCAGTAGATCAAAATACCCAAAAAAATATCATTGTTAGACGACGATGAATTTCGTGAGGGGCGCGACAGCGCAGATGATAATGATTCTATCTTGAGCGCCAAAGATTGTGGGTTCGATCCCCACCCAGGACAAATATTTATATGATACTATTTGTATTTGTTCTGTGTCTGGGTGTTTAATGTGTGTATTTAAGTATTATGTTTGTGATTCTGTTGTCTGTTGCTTAACACAAGTGCAATTCAACACACAACACAAGTCGCTTTGAATTTGCTTATAGCACTTATGTTATGGACATCAGACAACAGAGGTATAACAAATATAATACTTAAATACATATTTTTAACACTCAAACACAGGACAAATCCAAATCCAAAATTAGAAAATGTTTCAACATATAAATATCTTGGCATAACATTAGATTCCTTATTAACTTTTAACCCTCACATAAGTATTTTAACGCAAAGAATTCGGAAATTAACTGCAGTTTTTAGAAATATAAGACATATTGCATCAGAAAAAATTTTGAAAATATTATACGTAACTCTATGTCAGTCTCTCTTATCGTACTGTATTACTATTTGGGGGGGTGCTACTAAAATGAATATGTTACCGCTAGAAAGGGCACAGAGATCAGTGCTCAAAGTTATGTACATTCTACCCTTTAAATACCCTACCTCAAAACTCTATATACATAGCAAAGTTTTAACAGTGAGACAATTGTACTACCAAGAACTTATTCTCAAACAGCATAAACTATGTAAACCTGAAAATAAACTAACTCTTAGTAGACGAAAGTATGTGGATTTCCAAAATATACATCAGCCATGTCGAACACGGTTCGCACAGCGATTTCTAAATTTTACAGGACCATTTATTTATAATAAAATTAACCGAGAAATAGATATTCATGATATGAATAAATACACTTGCAAAACAACAGTAAGGGAATGGCTTTTGACATTGGACTACAACAAGACAGAGGAATTGCTAACAATATTATGCTAGACTGGACTACATTTATTGTTACTATTATTGTTTGTGTATACTGTATGTACTGGCTTAGCACTATATTCTGTGTATTTATGTAATGTGTGCGTAAATAATGTATTGAATTAACAAGCTTTGTATTACACTAGACCATATAGACACAAATCCACACCTACATGCACACTAGAGCATAGGTGCCTATAAGAACAGGCTAGACCTAGTTTAGGTACCTAAGTATCAAAATGTATTTTAGTTTAAGTTACCTTTTGTTGTTGAATAAAGTTATTATTAAAGTTATTATTATTATTAAATACAAATATTATCATATAAACATTTGTCCGGGGTGGGGATCGAACCCATGACCTTTAGCGCATAAGATAGGACCACCACCACCTACCACTAACTTTTGCGCCATTTGCCAGTTTTTTTTATTTAAATTTTGTATTTCTTCATATAAACGATGGGCTATAAAACCAATTGTTGGACATTTTAAATGCCAATGTGTAATTCATAACATCACCAATATAAAACTTGTATGTATCCTATTAAAAAAAAATAGAAACTTGTCGGTTCCGGTACCTCAGTCGTCTCTTACAGCACCCGATACCGTACCAATGTAACATGTTTTGATTAATAAATAAAAATGTCACAGATAAGAAAAAAGTCATTCTATTATTTCTGGTCAACTGATTTCGTCTGTACTTTCTCTGGCATCATATCAGAACACATCATATCATATTAAATGTGTACAATAAAGAATATATTATTATTATTATCAGACGTAAAACATATTTCTCGAAAGATATACACTGTGTCTGTTATTAACGCAATTCGATGTAATCCCAATAGTGAGGCATTAAACCAGGTCGACAAAGGAGTTTTATCTGGATAATAATAGCTATGCATATTCGACTCGAATCCTAAAGACAATTAACCGAAAATCATTAATGTAACGGTTATCGACGAAGCAGTTGATCGAAACGCCATTCGGCCAATAAAATTAAACTTTCATCAGCCATTTGGTCAAATTTAAAAGCTAATCGATCTATTATGTGCTAATCTAAATCTTAGATGAGGTAGACTTTATACGAAGGTCTGCATTGGTTACCCACTCTCACCTGTCTACTATAAAATATCAGTGTTCGCATCGCTGTGTTCCGGTTTTAAGGGTGAGAGAGCCAGTAAATAACTGGGTAATGACAATATATTTAGGTCATAAGGTTAACGTCGCGCTAGTGATATCCTTATAATATCACGCGGACGGTGTGTGTCGACTTAATAATAGAAATAGAAAACAAATAGTTTTTATGGTATTTTGTAAGTGTGGATGTTTGTAAGAAGTAAATCTGTCAGTGAGTGAATTGAGGGTACCTGTTCGTTACGGAATTTACCTTACGCAAGCATTGTTTATCGCATCTCGCCAATGCGCGATTTAAACCAGATATACTTAATTATGCCCAAATATTTACTTACGCGCTCGTTCATTATGCTGTACATTTTTACGTTTTGAACTTTTTGAATCATTTGTTTACCCGTGTATTCTCTCTTGACTGACTAGGACACAGCTGGTTTGTAACAGCTAAAGGGATTAAAGTACAAATATAAACACTATACGAGTATATACATTCTATTTTGAAAACTGATTGTTTTTGAGAAGTCTTTATCGTTTTGTTTTAGAGCATGTTGTTTCTGGAAATTTAGCAATGAAAAAAGATACGTGTAAACCTAGTTTTGAATTTGGAACATGATGGTCTTTTTAATTTTTTTATTTAAAAGTGAGGATTAAGTCCATTAAGTGAAAACGATTCCTGACTTCATTCAGCGTTTAATTTATTTCCAACACGAGATTATCTTTCAATATTTCAGCTACAATTTATCACTACATAATATAAAACAAAGTCACTTTTCGTTGTATGTACCTATACTTAGATCTTATAAAGTACGCAACGGATTTTGATGCGGCTTTTTTAATAGATAGAATGATTTAAAAGGTAGGTTTACATGTTTAAAACATGCAGAATATGGCAGAGGTATGGTAGAGGAGAGTATGGTACACATTTTTTACATTGTAAACACTGGTTGAACTTAACGAGATAGATCTAAATAATGTACCTACCTGCTACAGCTACTACACCTTATATATTTGTCTATTTCTTAGGCATAACCCACAATAACCATTTTATACCTTCATTGCACCCATATGAAGCCGGGTCGGGTTGCTAGTTATTTTAATAAGCTTAAATTATCTTTGTATACTGTGTGACAGAGTTCTAGTTTCATCTGGGGAAAACATGTTGCCAGGTGGTCAGACTCTAGGGCATAAGGAGCGTCAATGAAAAATACATAGACATGACATGAGATGAGATGATAAAAATACAGTGACATAGACCTCCTCAAGAAAATGGGAATGCTGGCCATAATTGCCACGCTGGTCAAACATGGCGGCAATCGCTGCGCGTAACTTCGTGACGGGGATTCTGCTGCCCATTCCCGTCCCGTTCATTTAAGCTACACTGCTTCAGATGGATACACCACCATCTGTCGTTTTCGTTACCTTAGTCACGTCTTGCTACCCCTGGTACAAAGGGAGGTACTATTGTACTCTATCAATACCCCACGAGAACTATGTTATATACTATAGAACATTTTTTTATTATACCAGGTTGTCAAAGAAGCATACAGTTCGCGTGATAGTAAGCGCCGCCGTAGCTTATAGATTCTCGTAATATCACAAGAATATCACTAGCATGTTGCCAACCTTGTGACTTGAAGGTGTTATGTCACATGACCCATTGGTTTCTTTGCGTCTCTCACCCTTCATAAAGGAATGCACAGCAATGCGAACTACTATTCTGTAGTAGAAATATTTAGGTAAGAGTGAGGTATGCGGCTAATGTAGACGATTTTGGTATGAGGTCTACTTCAGTGACTAGAATGTATAGATACATGATGATGCGTTATCTATAGAGTAGTGATAGCGGATGCCATGATATTTATATTATGAGGGGTGTTGGAAACGTCAACTAATTTTGCATTTAGCTTCAGCCGCATTAAACTGACTAATATTTAATGACAAAAGAAACGAGCGAAATGTGTGCATGTTTGGTAAAGTACATTGCCTTTTTTCAACGTTGCCGTGCCGTCTTAAGTGCAACGAACGGAGCAGTTAGGAAGGCGTGTTTTAATAATTTATAATGAACCGACTCGGTCGTAACCTCGCGCCTCATTGTATATTTTATCGGCCTTAATTTCGTTTTACGAATTTTTTTTTGTTTTTCATCGTTGGTAATCATTGGTAATCACTGCTGCAGATTCTTCCTCGAGAATGGGGGAATTTTGCCCATAATTGCCGCGCTGGGCAAGCAAGTGTTGGTAATCGCAGAGCGTAGCTTTCGCAACGGCGATGCTGTTGCTCATCCCCGTTTATATCCCTGTAAATTTTAGCTACACTGTTTCGGATGTATATACCACCATCTGTCGGTTCCGGTACCTCAGACGCCTCTTACAACACCTAGTACAGAGGGAATTACTGTTGTAATCCACCGGTACCCGACAGTGAAATAAAATATAATACTTAGATACATATAAATAACACAGACACAAAACGAAAACAAATATCCATAGTATAATTAGTGAACGCGTAGTTCCCGTACCAACAGTAAATAATAAAAGTAGCCTAACTTACTTGAGGATATAGCTATCCGCCAGTGGAATTCCCATTGAAATTGGTAAAGTAGTTTAGGAGTTCAAACAAACAGACAATCATTTAAAAGCTTTCTTTATAACATACCGTATATATGTCATATGTCTATTATAAAAAGCTGTACTTTGGTTATACAAACGGACACTACCACTTGTCTATATATTTGTGCAGTCATTATAGTTTCATCCATTCTCTCTATATGTCCAAACCATCTTAACATTCCTTTCTCTATTGTTGTCACAGCATCATCTGTTACGCTACATCGATCACACTATTCTTTAATATAACTCTCATACTCACACCATACATACTGTGAAGTGCTCTCATTTCAACAGCATTTATTCTACTTGCGTACTTTTTCAGCCATACTCAACATTCACTATCATATGATATTAAAAAAAAAACACACCTCTATGAACAGCCAGTCGTGCCTTTTTTGACACATTTTCACAAAAGCATGTAAGACTCCATTAACATTATTTCTTTATGCTTCCCATCTCTCGTAAAAACACTTCGCAGGTACTTCTCTATAAACTCTGTTATACCTATATAACTTGTTCAACTTTCATGTCTTCGACCACAATCTTACAATTTATTATATTTCTCCTGTTAAAGATCTTGCAAAATTGTTACCATCTCTTGCAAAACAGTAAAAGAAGTAGTAAAGTAACACCGAGACGTAGAACAAATACAAATATCATCATATAAATGTTTGTCCAGCTAAGGATCAAACTCACGATCTTCAGCGCAGAAGACAGGATCACTACCATCAATGCTATCAATGGATGCAATAAGGATAAAATGTATATTGTGGCTTACCTTAAGATATAGATATACGCCGTCGAAGTCATTTTTATATACCTTTTTAAGGTGTACAATACTGTACACTTTAAAAATTTATATAGAGATAGTTCGTCGGGTTGAGCAAGCTGTAAACGCTTGCTCGTGCACGCTATGTAATCGAAAAAAATGTGTTTATAAACGACATTGCACTAATAAACTCTAAAATTATAAGTGTTTTTCTTTTATTTTATGCATGTTATATAACCTTTCTTTTGAATCTATCTATTTAGAAAACCGTATCTAAATCCGTTGTATTGTTTGTTTTAAAGAATTAAGCTTATATAAAAACATACAGACAGCGGTGGTAGCGAACTAGCATGCGGTTCACTTGGTAGTATCCAATTCTATAGCATATAACAATAATAATAATAATAATAAATTCCCACAACATCTCATACATTGACATGAATCCGTGGTAAGTCGCTTACATCAGCCAACAAAGGAGTAAATAGTTACACCCAGACACAGAACAAATACAAATATACCTATATATATATAAATTACCATCTGCGGCAACGGGCCCGTAAAAATATATGGTCGTCTAAAACACAAAATAATACTGGCCCATAAAAACAATTTACTAATTTTTAATACATATATTTAACACCCAGATACAGAACAAAGTTAAATATCACCATATAAAAATTACTCCTAGGCGGGGATCGAACCCAAGACTTTTAGCTGCGTCATCAGACCCCTCGAATATATATGTATATTTATAAATAATAAACATGTTTTACGAATCACAATTGTTTCGTGAAACATGTCAACTTGTAATAAAAACAAAGAGTGTTAACAGTTTTAATAACCTTTGGGAATTCTGCTCGCTGACTATTTCGTTTTTCATTATCAAAGTTTAACAAACTAGTTTCATGAAATGTTCTGAACTAGTTTGGAGTATGATTTTCATAATATAAAAGCTTATTCGCAAAGTTTTGTTGTTCAAATATGTTTATGAGCATTTATTAATAATTATTCAACACTCGCGAGGTCTATTAAATACTATATGGATTAAACATTACAAAATATATAAGTAGAAAAAAAATGGTTGCAATTAGTATTTAATTTTTGATATGAGGTACCGAGTATGTGGTAACTATGTTATTTCCGATTTCCTTCCTCATTTTATCAGCCATTTGTATAAATAGTCACTCACTGCAGAGATAGTCGCTTTCCTTATCCTGCTAAAATTTTGAACGCAAACATTAGTATTGATGTATGTATGTATATGGATGAATGAAGGAATGGATGGATGTTTGTTTGTTTGCAATTTTTTCTCACCAATACCCCTAAACAGACCGCGAGCGAGTAACTGAATATTTCCCCCTGTACCAGGTACCAGTGAGGCAATTATTGGCAGAATTCCCCCTTTTTTAGTGAAGCCTATGTTCAAGAGTGGATATTAATGGTTATATAATAATGATTCATTATCATCATAGTATACAAAATATAGCCTAATACAATATAATTATAACAGGCTATTTAGGTTTTTATAGGTTCATAACTGACCTGTTCTTAGAACCATATCTTCTCTAGAGAGTGCGGGCAAAAAAAGCGTGTAATAAGCGTACCTAGAAATGAGAAAATAAAGAGATCATCATTGCCGTAGGGCGTCCACTGGTAGAAATGTTTTACTATAATGCGCGCCGGGCAGCCGTGGTTGTAATTGCAGAGAGTGGCTTCGCGACAATAATGCTGCTGCCCATCCCCAGCCTGTTGTCAAAAAGTAAATATTAAACAAATATTATAGCGTAATACCTATATCAAATATCTTTTAAATAGGTAGTAAAGTAATTTAACTATGGGATTTTGTATGTACACTATTTTACTAATTATTTAATAATTAATTAACGTTTAGTTTTTCAGATAACAGTTGTTGCTACGATATGGCGCCAAGTTTGTAACGCTCGTCAACTATAATTATAACCTTGAATAGTTGTAAAACTTAAATTAAAGTATTTAAAAATAATTGTTACAATGTCGTGTAATTATGACGCCACTTTTATTATTATTATGATATGCATTTTAAATTTCATTTGATACAATGCGATTAGTCATGGTCATCACCATCATCATGGAAGCCCTAAAACCCACCCACTGAAGGGGGAATTTGCCCATAATTGCCGCTCTGTGCAAGGGATGTGGTAATCGTAGAGCGAAGCTTTTCGATAGGTATGCTGCTGCTCATCTCCGCCCTGCCTTTGAGCTACTCTATTTCGGGTATATACCATACCATACCGCAGTCGCTTCATACATGGCGAGGTAATATTCTACTCTGCCGGTACCTCACGGCAATGTAACTATTGCCAGTGATTTAGTAAGTTAAAGCCATTATATGGCAAAAGCCTGGAGAAAAGAAAAAAACATCCGGAAGAGATAGTATAATTTTTGCTAAATCTATACATACTCTCAGTAGTGATTAAAATCAGTTTTATAGTTTAGACGACCACCCTGAACAAATTCTGTGACACATTTTTATATATAAATAAAAGATACGTCACTTGTAACAACGCCCTCTATAAAATTTTTTTAAACTAATATGTAAATAGCACAAGAAAGCAGATGACTTAGATGCAGTACATCAATCACGTAAGGTTTAAAAAAATATTTTAGCAGTTAATAGTAGAGTAGATTTATGTTAATTTTCATAAAAGAAATCTTGATGACTTTGAAATTCAGTAGTTTCTAACTCAATATTTTATTATGTTCAAGCTAGATGGCGCTACGAGTCCCAAAATAAATTTTAACTAGCTATGCTTCATGACATATAAATTTTAAATAAAAATGATTATATAAGCTAATAAATAAATACAAAAGTTGATAAGTTTTCTTAAGAGGATAGTATATAGAGATAGAAGTAGCGATATATTATGGTTTACAGGGTGAGAGGTAGCTGTCCGGAACTTTTAAACAGGAACATAGTAACGTGTCGTTTAGTGTCATTTGCAGAAGTCTTTCCTTTATAAAGCTATAAATATAGCTGGATTAAAATGACAGAGGTCGGAGGAATGACAAATGCAATAACATCGCACGAGTTATTTATTTTCGCATCATGGTATTTAGCATTATATTTTGTTATTAATATTATTTACATTACAAAAGATTTACAAATAATTTTAATTAATGTATAAATTAAAATAATAACCCATTAGACAATATTCAAAACACGTTAGTTTGACAGCTATCATTCTAATTATGCTATTAAACTTTAGTAATGTAACGTCAGTAAAAGGTCGATCCATAATTTTATATTATTAACTTTCAATACAAGCAATACATTATAGCGAAGGCAAGGCATAATTGCGCTTCTTTCTGCGCAGAGAAATAAATTATAGATTTTTTAAAATATCGGACCAGGCCGACCATCAAGCATACAAACACACAAGAATATTTCGCTCAGATCCAGTAGCCAAACGCGCTGTCGTTGCTGTGGGGTGCGTAAAGGTGGTACGTTGGTGAGTAAAGGCTCGCTCATAAATAAGCAACCTCGCCGACCTTCCTGGTGGTCAAGCAGTAGGTTCGGCCAGAAAAAACGAGGATATCACTAGCACGTCGCCAACCTAGAGGCTTAAAGATATTATGTCACAATACCCAGTAATTTCACTGCCTCACACCTTTTAAACCGATACACAGCAATGCGAATACTGCTATTTGGCAGTATAAATAGATGAGCGTGAGAGGTACCAATGCAGACGACCTTTGTATGTGGTAGACCTCATGTAAATAAGTACTATCTGATTGTGTTAAGATATCTTTTACCGATATAAGCGTTTTGCTTATCAAGGCGCGGAAGCTTATGTGGATGTATCGCTAGACTTTTGTAGATAGAAATTTTTGTAGTAGATAGAGAAGATTGTTGAAAAATACGGCCTACCTAAGATCCTGCCATACAATTGATTAAGAACCAAAACCGAAATTACAGCATTTCCAGTTTATATGATACCTTCAACTACTGCTAGGATGGGAAACTCCTGAATCCTGGAACATCTTTGACAAAAAGTTATTTTTAAAACCGTTAATTTAATTAGTTTTGTTATGAGATCAGTGGATTTTCTACGGTCAATATGATGTGCTTATCTCAAAAAATCCACTGTTAATCAAGGCCTCTCCATATATATATAGATAGGGGGCGGTAGGCGCGGTGGCAATCGAAGAGCGCTACTTTATGAGCGCGACTATTATGCTACTGCTCATCCCCGCCCTCTAATATTTAAGCTGTGCTGTTTCCTGTGGAAACAGTGTAGCTCAATTGCACAGAGTGGGCAGCAGTTGCGAAAGCTGCGTTAACACGATTTTGCCAATTATGGCCAAATTTCTTCCTTTTTAGGTTTGCCTTAGTGCAGTGCAGCAGTGGACTTCCAATGGCTGATATGATGATGATGATGATGATGAAAGCAGGTATGTCTGTTTATCTTAGCCGGTAAATTGTTTATGATGAATTTTATCCAGGTAAAGGATTGACTATAATATTTATACCTGGAAAAAGTCGCAAACAGAAAGCTGTGATCTTTAAATGTGCATGCATTAGACGTAGACGAAGTTGCAGTACGCTCTTAGTGTGAGAATTACGAGATCAATGAACTCTGACATCGTTCGATTAGACTGATTACTTCGACCGATTATTCGCCGTGAAAAAATTACTGCAATAGTAATTTTTTCACGGCGAAAGTATTTGATCTGCTTACTATTAGCAACTTTTTATCAGCCGTTGGACATCACTGAAACACATAGGCCTCCTCTAGAAAGGAGGATATTTGCTTTTAATTGCCATACTGGGTAGGCGTGGTGGTAATCGCAGCAATTTGGTGATGTTCCTATCATTTCCGTCAAGGTGTATTTATATGATCACTATCATTATAGCAGCGTAAAGCCTTATCCCACTGATGGACATCGGCCTCTCCAAGGTATTTGCCTATAATTATCGCGCTGGGCAAGCGTGGTCGCAATATCAAAGTGTAGCTTCGTGACGAGAATGCTGCTGCCTTAAAGCATCCCCATCCCCCAGCTTTAAAGCATTTGGTCTGCCTCTTACGACAGCTTGTAAAGAGCGAAGTAATTTCCACACGGCCAATTTATATGATAAATATAAATATTTGTTCTCTGTCTAGGCGTTTTAATATATATTTACATAAATTTGAGAACATAATTCGATTGAAACGTAATTTAAATTGGTCTACACGAATTCAGTTGTAGTCAGTTAAGTATAATAATGCATTTTTGACATTGATAGTATTTGACCGTTGTTTGGAATGTAGCTAGCATAATTAGGCAGCTTGCTTTCCACCTTCGACTTGACTGTCCCATCCCAAAGGAACTCTTAATATTTTGAGATAAAAAAATGTTCGCTGTCAGCTGTCATATAGAAAACCTCGTGTCGATTCCATAGGGAAAAATAATATGTTAAGCCAATAACAACATGTTTTTGGCTTAATAAATAGCATATATGTTACCCCGAGTAACACCTTAACGTTAAAAAATCCTGTGCCGAATTTTGTCCAGATCAGCTATTCTGGCGTGAAAGAATTACAAACATGTGACGAGACGGTTCGATCCCTTACCAGGACAAATATTTAAGTATGTACTGTGTCTGGATGTTGAATATATGTATTTGATTTATATGTTTCTGATTTCTATGTTTTCTGACGTCTGCTTTAAGCGACTTACCTCGGAGTCAGGTCAATGAGGTGTTATGTGTGAATATCTAAACACAACTATAATCACAAACTTACGCGTTTAAAGTATCAGTAGGAAGTAACATTTTAGTTACAAATTAAGATCTATGCTTGGCAACAAATGTCATAATGTTAAGCTTGTGAATGTTCTATAGAATGCTTTCAAATTAATTTCACTCCGAGCTTCATTCAATATTTACATTCAAGCCTTTGCCGACTGTATTCCTTACAAAGGTTTATAAGCAATTTTTAAACGTCTTCTCATACTTCAAACATTATTTCCTGTAAAAAGGGAAAAGGAAAAGTGTCGGGAGCTTTATTTCCTGCCTGTGATGGATCATCCAATAAGACTGAGGTTGTAACTAGACGAGTCAAGTGTTCACTATTTTTTTTCCATTAAAAACCAACACCACATTTCAACATCATCATCATAGCAGCCGTAAACCGTCCACTGCTGGACATAGGCTTCCCCAAAAAAGGGGGAAATGGCCCATAAGTGCTGTGCATAAGTGCTGGTAAGAGTGGTGACAATCCTTTCCCTATGGTATTACCCAATATTAATGGATGTACCCAATTTCTGCTGAGACCCTACAAGCCTTGCAGACGTTACCGGAGCTAAACGTGCGGACTGATCCGCGGGGTACGCATGGGAAAATCAGGCACTGGGTCGCTCATTAATGAGCATTCTCACTTTCTCCTCCGGTGGCGCTGAAATTGACGTCTAAACAGCCCAGCAATAGGTTCGACCAAAAATGAGAATGGTTATACCGCCATCTGTCCGTTTCCGTACCTTAATCGACACCTGGTGCGGAGAGGGGTAATATTTTTTTTAGATTTTTAAAAAAAGTGTTATATTATTAATTGTTATTTTGTATTATTTTTTTTACAATACGTTTTTTAACACTATTTCTAATGCAAACAAGCATGGTAGCGTAAAGCGTCACTGTAGCTTAAATTTGCAAGGAAAATCAATAGCGTGTCTGAGAACCTGGTGACTGAGAGTATTACGTTCTCCAATTATTACGCTACCACTCTGGAAAATAGTTACACGTGCCCGTTAGTGGAAAAGATCCACCTTGATTCCTCCTTAACTTAAGCCACATTGCTGCAACTATCTTTTTTACGTTGAGTACGTCTTCGCCCTTATTAGTCACCTAGATCAAAGTATAATCTGATGACAATGACAGTGTCACTAGGATTTGTTCGAATAGTTGTATCTTCTAAGCCATGATTACAACTTCTATTGAAAGCGGTAATCATCAGAAGATCAGGTTTGTAACCATGGCTCCGTTCATATTATAGCATAACGTCTTTCTTTGCATTTTGTCAGGAACTGAGCGAACCGTACATCTCCTCTGTTCGTTATCAGCAAAGCTCATTGTATGAACGACTGTTTTGTCAAGTGTCATCTAAAACCGCTTGATAACTTCTATAAATGCTTCCCTCTCTTGTCCTCTGACTGGGGCTGTACAATGACAAATAATGAAGGCCAGGTCCAAGACCAGATCGTCAATGAAGTTTACAGTCCGCGTGATAGTCAGCGCCACTGCAGCCTGAAGATGCTAGTAATATCACAAGGATATCACTAGTGCGTTGTGACTTAAAGATATGTCACCCAGTATTTCACTGCTTCTCTCACCCTTCAAACTGGAAGAACACTGATTTTTGGCGGTAGAAATAGGTAAGAGTGAGATACCAATGCAGGCGACCTTTGTATTAAACCTGCGCATTCTTTTCGTAGAGCTAAGTTCGCCAGCAAACGCTTGCAGCTAATCGAGATTGATGCCTCAAGTAGGTCCTCCTATTTTGCAAACGATTTTATTGTCCAAATTGACGACTACTCGTGCCGTAGCTTGGCTTCTGAGGCGCCCTCGAGTGATCGCACGCTCAGACTTCGCGATCCTTGCGGAGGCGTTTGCTACTACGTTTGCTTTGGAGCTACTATATCTACACTCTACACTTGCATATGAATAACGATCCATATTTTTCGCCAGATAAGTTCTGCTAAGTCCTTTTGCCTGACTGCGAAAAAAGAATAAATTGATACTTAAAGAGAGCTCTTTATCGAGATCGTGTTCGTGGAGACTGATGACACAATCTCATATTTTCAAGACCTTTTTCTAGGTCATATGACTTTTATAGTTTCCGTTTATTAATGATAAATACTTACTTTCTGTTGCTTATTACGTCTCGCTAGAAGAATTAAGTGAAATTTAATGCCCGAATTTCTTACGAATTAAATTTAATTTACGATTGTTCTATTTTTAAGTTAGGTGTATACATTAAGTAAATTTAATAAATAAATTATATTGAGCAATAGTTTTACGAAAAAACAATAGATTAATGTTTTTCTAATATCGTGTATATTTTATTGACTGTGGAAGGCTGAGATATTTTTCTCGGAAGCAATTATCGATGCTTTCCAGTTTCTCAAATTATGTTTTTTGTTTAATATTTAAATTTATTTTTTTATATATTATTGTATGGTTCATATTATTTATCATTGAACTATATAAAAAAGGAAATTCATCAACGTGCATGATTTGGAAGGTTTTAAAACTATTTATTTTTATTACATATACATACATATTTACGCTTAAGGTGAACACTGTATTTATTATAACAAGAAATAGTATGTTAAAATCAATGTTAGTACAACATATTCACAATATCATGCAAACCAATAACAAAGTATCTTATAAAAAAATATCTCGATAAATCACCCTTTTTTATTGACTAAGTCGGCAAAAAACCATATAGTCCGCTTTACCGCAGCCTGTAGACGCTCATAATATCACAAGAAAATCACATACTGCAGTAAAAGCATGAGTTGTATAGACGTTGATAATATAAGTCGCGTTATAGTTTACCTCAATAAAAACAAATCTATGCCTTTTATTTAATACAAAAATAAAAGAAAACCAATGCCTTATATTAAAAATAAAGCTGTGTATTTTTGTTTACGCGAGTCTTCGCAAATGTCGATGATTTTTTTCAGAAAGTATTATTAGATCATTCAGCTCTCGAGTATAATTTAAGGTTTAAGAAATTTTATAAATATGTGTTGTACATTTTATGTTTTACATAAGACACTACCAAAGTAAAATTTAAAAACGTATCAATGTCAAAAAGAACACGCGTTGGTGTTGCATGTCCCCTTGCACTCCCAACAAACAGAGAATTACGTTAATCATGGCCTGAGTCGTGGCAATCGCAAAACGTAGTTTCGCGACGGGAATGCTAATTTCAATCCCCGTCCTAGTGCATTTGAGTTGAGAGAGTTGCCCACTTTCTGTCAGTTTTCGTACCCTAAACGCCTCTAAAGTCACTGTCACAGTGAGAGATACTGGTTTTATTATCTGCCTTATGCAATTGCATTAGAGACCAGAATTTTTAAATAAGGATTCCTGCAAATGTATGTTATACGAGTATATTTTGTTTTTTTTTCAAAATACACTAAAATAATATATGCCGCTCAAACAGTAATACAATGTATATACAATAGAAAATATTGGTCAATTAGGTTTAAAATATATTGCAAAGAGATTTTTTTTTAAGCATTTTGACTAAATTGCTGTTCAAATTTAAATCTTTATCAGTTAAAATTAATTTAAAATCTATTGATGGCGGCCTCATATAGGATAACATGTGATTACTCTAAACCTACCAAATGCACTCCAAGAAAATTAATTCAACTACATCAATTGCAACTTCCCATTAAAGTTTGTCAGTTCAGTGCCGTCACCTTCTAGTAAAGAACGTACGGTGAAAAAATATTAAGATTACACTAGAACCCTAGCAGTAATACCAACTATCATATACGAAAGAAATTTATCAAGGAGGTTGAGTTAAAAAAAAAATCAACGAAAACTCCAATGGAAATCGGGGGTTATGGCTAACAAGGTCTGATGTGACCCCTCCCTCAAGCTATCCGATCGCAGTCTCATTCGTGCGTCCGAACCAGTCGCACCCCACCGCCGGGCCGACGTTCGCGCCTCAACACTACTCGCATCGCAATTAAATATAACAATGGCCTCACGTCACTAGGCATCAAACCTTTTTTACACATACATATAATTGTTTATTGTGACGACACAACAACGTGGGATCGTCTCCGGAGAAACAAATGCGAGGTGAGTCCACTTGTTTGACCGTGAAACGGCGATTGCAGTTTTAAAAACTTTTAGCATGTTAGATACAGAGATTTTTCTTGTGTTTGTGTTATATAACTGAGTACTCCACATCTGGTCTTTCTATATCAACACAGCGGGCCCGCGAATATTTACTAGTCGCTTTACGAGCGTTTTATTGCTGTAGTCTGGCTTTTGTAAACTTTTGCCCGGTTTTTTCGTTAATTCGAATTTTATTTCCAGCTAAAGGCTCGGTAGCTTTGAAATTTTTTATTTGAACATTTTTGTAAACACTCGGTAATGTTTGCGACTACTTGAACATTATAGTTCATCTTCTTGTAGTGATTGTAACACTGCTAGAGGTATTTGGATTTTTTTTCAAGATATAAACATATTACTTAATTGTATAAAAATTTGTAATATTGAGTACATTTCGGAATATTAATTGCAATTATATAAATGCGAAAGTTTAGATGTTGTTTGTTGCTCCATCGCGTTGGAGCGGCTAAACGGATTTGAATATAAAATTTAGTGCAGAAACAGATCTGGCCTGGAATAATAATTATATACTCTTTATTGTACATAAAAAATTAGATAGATAAAAATAAAATCTTACAAACTTTAATACAATTGGCGGCATTTCCAATCAGAGCGATCTCTTCCAAGCATCCTTTGGATGGATAGAAACGGAAAAAATTGTAATAGGGCAGTTCGATGGATACTAATTTTTTAAACTATAAAATATATGTTTATATTTAAAAAAAATAATACACAGAGTAAAAATTACGGAATGGTTAACGATCCTCGCGGTAAAACTTTGTCTCGAACATTAAGCTTATTAATTAACAAAAAATTTTATCTAGATATACATCGCAAAATTTCACAAGTAACTTTTCAAGCTTCAAAACGCGGTTTATTTAACTTCTTACATTTCGTGTTCGACGTTTCGGTTAAGTTGCGGAAACTGTTCTCAATATTGATAGAATAGGTTGTGTTGATGAACTCATTTTGAATTTAATGTTAATTAAAAAATTTAGAAAGCGTCGGAGAAGTTGTTTTTTAAGTACTAATAATGTTTATAGGGAATCGAGCTCGCTACGTTTTCGTAGCGAGCGTTCTTGACTACTGATCTATCCATCCTAACAGTCACAGAACGTTTACTACTACCGACATAGGCCCTCCAAAAAAGGGGGAATTTTGCCCATAATTACAGCGTGGCGGCTATCGCTAAGCGAAGCCGCCACGCGGGAATGCTGCGCCCATTCCCGTCGCGACGCGTGTTGCTTTTGCGCTACGCTGTTTTGGGTGGATATACCGTCACCTATCGGTACTGGTACCTCAAATGCCTCTTAGGACACCTGGTTACATGAGGTACTATTTTACTCTGCCAGTACCCCACGGCTACCCTCCGGCCACTGATCTAAACAGTTATAAAAATAACCCAGACACCATTGAGATGTCAAAACTAAACCATATTTAAACTTACAACATGAGAATCACCGTTAAAAAACCAAGAACCAAGCGCCCCTTCAAGCCAAACTTGCGCTCACCTAACTCACTATTGTGATACAAAATTATCAGTCCATACAATATGTCACCCTAACGTTTTAATTCGGATAAAGCTGTGCCGGTTATCGTTCCATTATTTTTATTCCTCCCGTACCCTTTTGTGAGTTCCACGTTTCAGAAGGGCTAACACAATAGACCCCGCACAAAAGATTGGGGTTCTTTCCACCCCAATAGCTAATGCCGCCTCGTTTTATTAGATGTTTCTATCGGATATCTTATCTTGCTCCGATTAGGTTATGGTTTAATGTATTTGGGATGAGTCAGATGTCTTTTGGTACGAGACGGAGAAGCATGGATTTATTAAGCGCGTGATATGATATTTAAAGAGGGAGCTAAAAAATGCTGGTCTCGTATAGTATAGTGACATAGGAGCCAGCTCGCTTATTGATGAGCGATGGATTTGGTTTGGAACACTCGTCGCTCGTTTTGCAAATAAAAGTATACCAATTTCTCAAGAGTTATACTATGAATGTTTAAGCTTAGAACTTAATACTTGTGTCTTTGTATACAGTGCAATAACTTCAATCGTCTGCCTTGGACAACATTGTTAGTTATACTTGATAAGTTCTTATTTTTGAATCTGAAAGCACTAATTATCATCATATCAGCTACTGGAAGTCTGTTGCAGCACTTTTCTGCCCTGTGCAACGACACTGCTTTTATTTGATATACCGCCATCTGTTGGTTCTGATACCTTAGTTGCCTCTTACGATACCTGATTCAAAAGGTACCTCTCTTTGTACCACTCTACTCTGCCGGTACCAGGTAATTATTATTTTTCTAAATATATATATACAAAATAATTATTTTGTTGTCGCTTGTCCCGCTATAACTTAAGAATGGCTAGACCGGTTTGATCAATTTGTAACAGTTCAGGTTTAGTTTAAAATAATGAAAAATATAAATAAAGTAAAGGAAAATACTTGTCTTTTTAGAAATAAATAAATTTGTCACTTAGTTTTCTGAACGCGCCTATAAATATTTGACATTTATAGGCGCGTTCAGGGCGGGGATGGGCAGCAGCATCCCCGTAGCGATAGCTGTGATTGCCACCACGCCTGTCCAGCGCGGTAATTATGGACATAAATCCTCCAATCTTGGGTATGCCTATGTCCAACAGTGACTTTAGATGGCTGATATGATAATATTTAAATCTATGTAAATGACTTATAGTTACCCTAAAACGTCGTAATGTTTTTAATTATTAAGTAAAATAATTAAATGTTACAAGAACTAAATTAGTTTGTACAACGTCTGTCATATACAGGGGTCATTTGAGAGGTCAAGAAGGTATAATAAGACAAACACGTATAAGATATTACCCGGTACCTCATTAGTTGTGAGGTACCGGCAGATAATAACAGTACTTTCCTCTGTGCC
Organism: Heortia vitessoides; assembly: GCA_020976665.1. Lineage (NCBI taxonomy): Eukaryota > Metazoa > Arthropoda > Insecta > Lepidoptera > Crambidae > Heortia > Heortia vitessoides. The sequence goes on from JACJUM010002878.1 coordinate 16,358,445, forward strand.
AGGTGTCGACTTAAGTTTCAGAACCGACAGATGGCGGTATATCCATCCGAGACAGCATACCGCAAATGCATAGGGTGGTGATGGGCAACAGCATCTCAGTCGTGGAAGCTATGCTTTACGATTGCCAACACGCTTGCCCAGCGCAGTAATTGTGGGCAAAACTCACCCTTTTTTGGGGACTCCTATCTCCAGCAATGGACTTCCAATGGCTGTAATGATGAGAATGATGATTATATAAGAAAAATAAACGAATATAAAGGAAAATAAACATTTTGATCATTTTTAATATTCAATTCTCCACATTTATTTACTTGTAGAAATACACTCTTATTTATTCCTTTAAAATAGAGACTAAATATTAGAAAAACTGATTATACACTACTAGTTTGTATTTTATGCACTGTAGCCAGTTACCGTGTGAATTTCTAGAGAAATAAAATTGAAGTATAAACGTTACGTAATCGAAAGTACTAGAAAATCCATTAACTACTTTTGTGAGTTTTTTTTTTATTTGAAAAGGTAAAAAATCAAGAATACAGTGCTCGTGATAGTTGCCGTCACTGCAGCCTATAGAAACTCATGTGTCTGTGGCATGTGGCAACAAAAAGAGGAGAACAAATTAAATTTAAAAAATTTAATTAGCCGTTGGTTACTCACAGAGTTGAATAGTACCTCTCCAGTACTACAGTACCTTAAAAAGTACCGTAAGAGGCGACTAAGGTACCAGTACCGACAGATGGCGACGACTGAGGTGTGAAAGTTAGGCTCTGCGATTGCTAACACGCTTGCCCAGAAAGGCAATTATCGGTAGAATTCCCCCTGTCTAGGGGAGGTCTATGTTCAGAAGTGGACTTCCAATGGCTGTTATGATAATGATGACTATAACACAATAAAGAGTAATGTTCACAAGTTTAATAGAAACCAAAAAAAAAAATTGAAGTGTCTTTTGTTCCCAGCCATAATCTCTCTAGGTACTCGCGTTGTTCAATTCAAGTAACCGCGGGCGACTCGATATTTCTAAGTCAATGCAGTAGCGGGCAACATTGATAATACAAAGTTTATGTTTTACTTGGCACAAGTCGATCTATACTAAACTTTTGTACAGTTGGTATTTCTTTATAGACGTATTTATTTTGTTTTCCAGCGAATACTGCATTTAAAATTCATAGCTTTATTATAAATGGCGGTCGCCCGGTGGTTGACATTCAACCATAGTTAATTAATTTTCATAAAAACTCTCATCATTTGTACGTCACTCAATACAATTCGACCAGCAGTTAATAAAATCTATTAAAAGGAATTTCAAGTATGTGTGGTGCATTTTGTTTAAATAGCTTTTTCTCATCTTCTAATATAACTGTATCATATTACACGTTCATAATTTAGTGGTTTTTAACGAATAAATAAATAGGTTTCTATTGTCAGACTAAAAACAAAGCTTATCACTCAGTATTTTTTTTTATTCCGACTCACAAACAAGTGTACAGTCCGCGTGATTGTAAGTGACACTGCAGCCTATAGACGCTCGTAATATCACAAGGATATCACTAACGCGTTGCCAACCTTGAGACTTGAGGATATTATGCCAATTATTATATTACTCAGTAAATTCACTGCCTCCTCACCCTTGAGACTGGACACAGCAATGTGAAAACTGCTATTTGGCGGTAGAAATGCGTAAGAATGAGATACCTATGCAGACAGACGATTTTTTGAATGAGGTCTACCTCATGTAATGCTAGTAGATGCTATTTTGTTTTTCTTATTGTGTTGCTCTTATTTTATTTTCTTTATTCTAGGGAATTGAATAGTTCAAAATCATTATTATTCTTACGTAACTAAATCAAAATTTTATAATGGCATTAATTGCCTAACGATTAAATAACCTTCATTTACATGAAAGATGAGTGAATGAAATTACAGTAAACAGTAGTAAACAAATACACCCCAGTTCTGACATTAGGAGTGCAAACATCAAAGCCAGTATTTCAAAAGATTGTTAGCATCTTTGTGGGAAAGAATGCGAACTCCTTCTACTTTCTAATGTTAAAAATAATACTCACGTACGCATAAGAGCGTTTCTTTTTATTTCTCTTTTATGTTATCAAAATAATTACTTCGCGAATAAATCATGAGATGGACTCTTTAAAAGCTTCGCATGATGGGAATCGACTATGCAAAAGCGACAGAATATTATTTGCATTAAATTAGTTGATTACGCTCGTTTTACCTTTTTACATTTTCGGCTGCCCGTGGGTTTGTTCGTGTATTATTTTCTTTATACTGTTGGCTACTGCGGTAGATAAAGGATTATTTATATTATGTATATACGGTGTATAATTTATTCCCAGTCTTTCGTATACACATTAAACCACAACCTGACAAGAACTCGCCATAAGTGAAACTATATCTTAGATATAATTCAAAAAAAGCAATCGTCGTCATCACATTACATCATCTGCAGGACATCTACGGCAAAACATACATGAGGTAGGTCTCATACAAATGCCGCCGGCATTGGTTTTCACTCTCACCTAATTTACCGCCAAATGACAGTATTCGAGAGGTATGGTGAGGTGAGGTAAAAGTGTGAGAGAGGCAGTAAAATTATTGAGTTATGTGACATGATATCACAAGATATGGTTGGCAACGCTCTAGTGATATATTCGTGATTATACGAGCATATACAGGCTGCGGTGACGCTTACTATCACGCGAGCCGTATGCTAGTTCGCTTACTTCACCAAATATCACAATTAATGAGAAAAAAGTCAAATAGGTTAGAAACCGTAGAGTTGAAGTTTGCGCCTTGTTAATACTTTGTAATCTTGTCATAGTGAAATATGTCCAAACGCGGTTTTCTCCGCGTCTTAAGCTTAAAAAAATATTTTTTAAGCTAAAGACGTTAAAAATAATCAAACACATTTGCGTTAATATTATGAATTATCGAATATTCAACTCTGCACCACAAACAACAAGTAAAAATATTAAATAGGTTAGAAACTTTGGAGTTCTCTGTAACCTTGTCATATCTCCATTCAGTTTATACAAACATAATACAACGGTTTTAGTAATAAAAGCATTAAATCAACAAAATGGCAGGAAGATAAAATAATTGCCAGAAAGACTTCCAAGCTCCTTGTCAGCGTGCCAAACCGCTGTTCAAGAGGATGTGAAGCCTTGTGCGCGCTACCGGTCGCAGGGCCATTGGTATACAATAAATAAACATACATTTGTAATGGCAGCCATTTTCTTCGATTATTATTATGAATACACTACGTTATTGAAGTTGAGATAAGACTATAATTTTATGGTCGTAAAGGTTTCTTAGAAAACGGACTAAATATGTTTTTATAGTCGCCATTTTTTTTAAATGTTAAATATTGTTAGTTCTTTGTTTAGTTGTTACATTTATGAATTAAAATTTTAACGGGCCCAATGGCGCAGTTGGTCGTGATTGTATCTTGTGTGCCAAAGGTCTTGGGTTTGATCTCCACCCAGGAGAAATCTTTATATGATAAATATTTGCGTTTGTTCTGTATCTGAGTGTTAAATGTGCATTTAATTTTCTTTTTTATTTGTGATTCGTCTGCTGTTTGATATATGTAACACAAGTGTTTTAAGCAACTTGGGTCAATGTATTATAAAACTTACCAATTCTTTGGATCGTCAAAATATATAACAAACAATAAATATACAATATTGTATTATATTCATGTCCTGATGACATGACGGAATCGCAAGAGACATCTAACATTTAAATTTGGCTTACATTATTTGCCGGCACTAGGCGGGTCTTAAAACTAAGTTTTATGCAAGTTCATTACACACGCTACCAGAAAAGAACCTACAAGAAAAACTGGTGGTGATGAAGGTTTCATCAATACTAAATAGTCAGTGTTAATGGAACCCCTACCAGCGCCGGCGCTAACAAACCGTTGTCTTAAAGCTAGGTTATAGTTTCAATGAACTTACTCTTCTAAATTTATTAACCGGTGAGCCTGCTATGCTGCCTGCAGTTGGCCTTAAGAACATTATTTATTTTATGGAGCCGTGTGGTGTAAATTACCCAATTAGCCCTCTTGTGTAGTACAAATATGAAATTTACTTCAGCCGCACTACCCCACAGTAAGAAAATTAATAAATAAGGTATAAAACTGTAGAAATAGCTAAAAATAAACAAGACGAGCTTTGTCGACGTCTGTTAGTTGTAAAATTTTGTATATTACAAACGCTGCAAATCTAAGTCCATTGGCGAGACAATTATATGAAGTAGTAACTTGCTGTCCAAAGAATACCGTAGTGTTTATCATTTCTAGCTCCTCGTTTATAACAACTATGCATGAATGTGTTTGTTTAATTTGGTGTACATAACAAATTTAACACATTTCCTTTTTTTTATGAGAGACATATTGTTTACGATAAACCAGTTTACTTATTTCAATATATTATTGTTTACATAGTCATTACAAAGCTGTTGTCTTTTCACTTCGAATGAAAGAGAAGTATCAACTGCAAACAAAACTATATCAATGCAGTCTTTTGTTTGATATGGCAAGTCATCAATATATTCAAGAAACAGGAAAGGGCCTAATATTGAGCCTTGTGGTACGCCCATTAAAATTAATGACCCGGGTGACTGACTTTCATTCATGTCTATCGTTTGTTCTACATTACCTTGAAGGTAAGATTCAAATAGAATTACAGAGGATCCTCTGACCCCATAGTGGTATATTTTCCTGAGCAAAAGATCGCTAAAGCGTTTTGTGACGTCCCATGTTATCCCACCCATCCCATGATGTCCCACGTTAAATTGTAGAACTACCATACTAACTTTTAACCCCTCTTTTACCCCTTTAAGGGTTGATTTTTTAAAAATAACCCTGCGTTATAACAGGAACCCCTGGGATAAATTTCAAGTTTGTAATCCTTATAGTGTAGGCCTTGTTTTGATATGTCAGCCAGTCAGTCAGCTTTTACTTTAATAAACGAGTATATAGATTCTTTATTAATGTAGGAGATATTTATGTCGTGGACAGTTTTTGTGTACTGTATATACGTAAAGTAAATATTGCTTACGTGTAGGTGTAGTTAAGGTAAATATTTCTCAGTATTTTAGCTAGCAATATTGAACCTTATTATTATGTAAAGAAAGGTTCAATATCAATAGATAAAAGAATTACAGTTCTATCTTCTAACTTTGACACTGTTCTATCGGTCGCTCCGCAAACAATTTGTGGCGAACGTCACTTTAATTTAATTAATGATTCGTTATTCTTATATCTATAAATAATACTACGTTTCCACCCCCGGCTTTTGCCGCGTCATCATAGCAGATGTAAAACAACCACTGGTGGACCTAGGCCTACCCAAGATAGGGGGGAATTTTTCCCATAATTGCTGCGATAGGCAGGCACGGTGGCAGTAGCAAAGCGTAGTTTCTCGACGGAAACGCTGCTGCCCATTCCCGCCTAGTATGCTTTTAGTATGCTGTTTCGGGTAGTTAGACCGCCAACTGTCGATTCCTATACCTCAGTCGCCTCTTACGACATCCAGTGCAGGCGGAGCTACTATTCTACTCTGCCCCCACGGCGTTTTGTTCTTAATACAAATCTTTAAAGGTTGAGATGTTAAGCGTAATAATGAATAAATAAATAAACTCCCACAACGTCTCATACATAGACCTGATTACGCGATGCGCGTTGCGATAATTCGGTTAAAGCACTTGTGTCAGCATCAGACAACAGAGGAATCACAAATATACTATTAAAATACATATATTTAACACTCAGACACAGAACAAACATAAATATTATAATATAAATATTTGCCCTCGGTAGGGATCGCACTCATAATGTTTGGCGCAAAAGACAGGATTACTACCATATGCGCCATCGGGCTGTCAAAATAAATAGACACAATATTTATCTATAATATTTTTAGTATACTAGTAGTACTCAAGAGAGTAGATTAAATGATAATGTTTTTATCATTATGATTAATGGTTTTTGTTGCGTAAAAAGTTTTAGTAATACATATAAATAGAAGTATGACCTATCTAAAATTAAAAAATATATATTGAGCCATATTTTGTACTACCTGTGCCCGCGACTTTGTCCGCGTGGAATAGTTCTTTTGGGTACCATACCTCTTTACCTTAACTTATATGAACTTTGATTGTCATGTTTATTTATATTGAATTAATGGCCTGAAAAATAAGTTGCAAGTTTCTAGCTGTAAAAATAGCGATACTTCCATACAACTTTTCATCCCACTTTTTGACCTCTTACAACGCTTATTTCAAATTAAAAAATAAACTATGTCCTTTTTCAGGGCCTAAAGATTGTCTGTGCTAAATTTCATCATAATCGGTTAATAAGTTTAAGCGGGAAAGCGTAACAGATAGACAGAGTTACTTTCACATGTATAATATTAGTAAGGGTTAAGTAGTTAAATTTAACAAATAATTTTTTTTAATTTTTTTTTACTAATCTAATTCTAACTGACACTGACGTGAGTTCCAGCGTAACCAATTAAAGAGACCAGGCCGCACATTTATGAGCGGCCTTTTGGCCGCACATTTGCGGGATCGGTATGAGACCGAGGGCCATCGCTCAAGAACGCCTTTAAAGCACGGACCTCAGCTTGAGTGGACGTCATTTAAAGGACTCAAAGAGGGCGAATGCAACCGTCGCACTAATGTGGGGACGGTATGCGTTTTCTGGGAGGAGGATATTTTGCCTCAATAATAATTATTATTTTTCCCCGAGGATATTAAATGTTTACACTAATTAATGTTTTCAACAAAATTCAACAAAAAGTTTTTTTTATAGTTTTAAAATGTAGTTCATTTGAAAACCGCAAGTCAACCGAAACGTCGAACTAAAATGTGAAATGTCAATAAATTAGTTTGCAAGCCAGTAGTTTTCAGTTCTCTACAAAGTTTCGTTGTATCTCTGAAGTCAGATTTGTTTTACACTGAGCAAGGGTTTGATATGATGTTTGCATTCAAACAAAGTCGCGAGCGAATGCTATTGTAAAAATATATTTATAAATCGCATGTGTCAATTCAGTAACATAGTAGATGAGCTTTCCACATCTCGCTCTCGACGTATGCCAACGAAAAGGACAAGCGACGAAGGTCGAGTCAGGTATATGGAATATAGGCTAGATCAGAATTTGCGATTCAATGAGATGTCCAGAGCGACAATTGGTCTACAATTGGTGTTTAGGTAAGTATTAGATTGGTCCTGTATGAAATTATGCCACTGCCTTTATTGGTCGCGTCAAACTGGCCTTGCAGAGGAAACTTTGAATCTAGAGTACTATGCTCCGCTTTTGTGGTGGATCAACATTCGCTGTTTTGCAAGAGCATAATTCTAGAGTAACTTAGTTTAAATTGGAGCCAGGAGGATTGATTATAATCCAGTTCGACTTTTTTTGAACGTGCGTTCTCATTTCTGAAATACAACGTATCTTCTGAGATGTCTTGTTTCAATTGCTGAGTGTTCATTTTGTTTTATTTCTATTTTGGATTATATGAATTCACAAAAAGGAATATCGGAAATAATCATTATAGGGATTTATAATCCAAATTTTATTGAAATAATATTTAAATCAGAAAACCATTATACTTACTAAGCACCCCCTTTTAACCCATTAAGTGATGATATTAGAAAAGAAAATTACACAAGATTCATGACTTTCGATCACAATATATACATACATACTGAATTTCATTTGATTAACTTCAAAAATAGTAAACATTTTTACTAACTTTTCACCCCCCTTTTAACCCCCTTAGAAGGTGAAAGGTGATATTTTACGTTATAAAAAGAAACCCTGTGCAACATTTCAAGATTCTAAGCATTATAATTTAATACTGCGTTGATATGTCAGTCAATCAACTGACTGACTGACTAGTCAGCTTTTCCTTTTATATATATATATATATATAGATAATCGTACGCAAATTAAACATAATAATAAAATTGTGTATTATTTTATCTAACATGTAAAATTCTATTTGTAAATACTTTAGATTTGAAAAAAAAAATAATAGAAAACATCAAGTTTTCTTCGATTTCCGTCAGAACTCATACTCATCCAATTTTCTCTTTCTCAGTACAAAAATAACACAAGGAAAACTTTTTCAGGTCTAATGACCGAAACCTTGAAGAAAAAGTTAAAAACAAAACTTGTTTTGAAGCCGTTAAATAAGAAGTTTTAATTGAAGTTGTCATGGGCAATGTCAGTTTGAATTGATTTCGAATTGTGACTGCAAAATATAAGTAGAAAAATCGTCATACGCAGAATCCACTGTATTCACGTAGAGCGTGAGTTCTAGTATTTATAAAAATAAGAGACATTGGATCAAAATAACGAGTTTGTGATTAGTCGGTGAAGGTAAACCTCTTGACGCCGTGCGCGCATCTAGACTGAACGCCGTGCGCGTGCGCCGAACAGGGTACTACATTATGTATGAATTGATATTTTTTCTAAACTACTAGTACAGAAAGAACACAATCCATGTTTAGTGGTAAACAATCAATAAATATAGCAATAAATTAAGTAAAAGACCATGTTGCTTATTTAAAAAATTAATGCTCTTTTGCTTATGGTAAATATATAATAAATTTGATTTTCGATCGATATTTATGTTTGTTCTGAGTCTGGGTGTTGAATATATGTATTTAAATTGTATATTTGCAATTCCTCTGTTGTCTGGTATCCGTAACACAAATGCGTGATTTAAACGACTTATAACGGAAATGTATATGAAATTGTGGGAATTAATTAATATTATGTCTTAAATAAAAAATAAAGTAAATATAATTATATAATAGCAATTGTTTTTATTTGATGAAACCGCGGGCCGCAGGCGTATATATCATAAAATAATAATTTCACTCTAAAACTCATACATTGACCTGACGCCGAAAAAAGTCACTTAATGCACTTGTGATCAGACAACAAAGAAGTCACAAATATACTTTAATACATATTTTAACACCTAGAAACAGAACAAACACAAATATTTTTTATATAAATATTTGGCCTGGTCGGGGACGGCCGTGTTGTATCGGCAGAAAAGAATAGTACCTCCCCTTGAGTCAGGGGGATTTAACTTTCTTGACTGAAGCGATTGAGGTACCAGATCTGACAGGTGACGATATATCCACTTAGAGCGGTGTAGCTCAAATGCACAGGGCGTGGATGGTCAGTAGCCCTGCGCGGTAATTATGGGCAAATTTCCCCTTTCTAAGGGGGGGCTATGTCCAACAGTGGACATTTCGCGGATGCTATGGAACACAAGATTATCATTACCATTTTTTGCCGGACCCGGCAAATACAATATTAATATTTGTGGTTACCGGCAAATACAATAATAAAGGTTATGGTCGACATTCGACCACTATGCGACAAGCGGGCGACCATAGTGCGACCACTATTTGTGAATGTATAAAATATACACAAACAACTCTAGAGTCTCACTCATTGCCAATGAATATTTTCTTATTCATGCCACTATCAATCTTTTATGATAATATATGCATTGTTGTATTTTCACCCGGGAAAATGGACGCGACGCTGTGTAGCGACGACGAGTTTTTTAATTTAGGTCAATCGTACGGAATTATTGCTGTTTTTATACAAATACAGAATTGCTTTGTTCGTGCGATATAACGAGATTTATGTGGATTAAAAATAGGGATTGAGTTCATATGTTTATTTGTACGACAATGGAGGACATGTTAAAACTAAATTTATATATATATATATATATATAAAGAATTTCTCTCAGGCTTTAGGCGGGACTTGAACCTGCATCTTTTCTATGCCGGAGAGCTGCACTACCATTATACTACCGAGACTTTAGGAGACCTTTCGATTTTTTCCTTGTGTTGTTTTTCTGCTGAGATATCAGCGCCATTTTGTTTTTGTTACTAATTATTTACCTACAAACACTCATTGACAATATAATTATAAGTTTGAAATAATAGATTAAGAAGAGTTATTTAATTACGCTAAAGGTTGTATGAATGGAAAAATACTGTTTTACATACAATTTTATATTTACTACTAAAAAATCAACTAGTTTCAGACTTCAGGTGGCTTTACAGATTACCTCTTTATAAATTCACATAACATCCCATTTGTCAACCTGGCCCGAGATATATAGCTTAAAGCACTTGTGTGGCGGATATCAGACAACAAAGGAATCACAAATAAAGTATTTTATTTAATACCTTTATCACCCAGACACAAAATGATCACACACTTTTATCCCCAATCATAAATATTTGTCCCAAGTGGGGATCGAACTAACCAACCTTTAACGCACAAGATTAGAACAGTAGCGAATGAAAAATCTTACGTTGAACCTTGGCTGGCTTAATTTGAAATCACCTACATCAGTGACGGTGATATAAAGTGCTGTAAATTCAAACAAAATGTAAATAGGCCTTTATAGATCGCCAAAATAAACAATATATTTACTATAAATACTAACGTCACTATTACGTTATCGTGAGATATCATTAGAATAGAATATTACCTCTCCCTGTACCAGGTGTCGTAAGAGGCGACTAAGGCACTAGAACCGACAGATGGCGGTATATCCATCCGAGACAATGCAGCTCAAATGTACAGGTTAGGGATGGGCAGCAGCATTGCACTCAGCGATTGCAACACGCTTGCCCAGCGTGGTAATTATGGGCGAAATTCCCTCTTTCTTGGGGGGAAATATGTCTAACAGTTGACTTCCAATGGCTGTCATGATGATGATGATGTAATACTTATGACGCTACTTACAATTTTACTCAAATGACTAATAACCCTGAATACTTTTTAAGTTCTTAAGAGTCATCAGAATAAATATGTTATTGAGAGATAGATCTCTCTTTAGAACTAGTTTGGCGTCACCAGATAGGTCTTATAAGTAAAATAACCAGCTAAAAAAATAAGCAGCGACAAAAGGCCATTAACACTTAAAAACTAATCAATTGAACCCATATATATGTACTGATATTACTTATGTAGGTGACAGGCCCGATGGCGCAGATTTTAGTGTTACTATTTTGTGCGCCAAGGGTCGTGGGTTCGGTCCCCATATAGGTGAAAAAAGCTTCTATTTCTGGGTGTTAAGTATGTGTCTGGGTGTTAAATATGTGTCTGGGTGTTAAGTATTATATTTGGGATGCCTCTGTTGCCTTGTTTTCGTAACAAAAGCGCTTTAAGCGACTTACCGCGGCAAGAGTTATATGTATGAGATGTTGTGTGTACTTTTTATTATTATTGTAGAAGACTTGAGCAAAGCTGGACAGTATGCTTCCATAAACATTTAAGGAAGCGTGGCTAACACGAGTTATTATAGGAACAAAAGCAGATATAAAACCGCTTTGCTTACCTATGTGGTCATAAAACCTCTCAAGAGATTTAGAAAAAGACCACTTGCTTGTTATGCAGTGTGTGGTCTTGCGTGCAGAAAAATCGTGCTGATTCCACAAAGAAAAATAAGAATCTAGAATATAGATTTTTATTTTATTAGTTTTCACGTTTTTTTTTAATTTAAATTTGTAAAAATTTATTGATACGTGCTATGAGTCACTGTAGTGTAGATTTAAAAAAAATAAAGTTGGATAGGGTCATTACTTTTTTGAGATCCACTCACAGCACAATCAATTAAAATTTGTTTAGTTGATATTATTATCAATTGTCAAAACCTTTCTGTTTCAAAACTGTTAATTTGTCATTCGTAAATAGATCTTATCTTTCCTTTTTTCGAATTTACGAAAATTAATAGTAATTTAGCTACAGGGCTCGAAAGTTTAGAAAGTGGTCTATGAAAGAAAAGAGTTTGGGAACCACTGATCTAGATCTATCTCACATACATGGAACATGTTTTCGGGACAAAAAGTAGCCCATATGTTACTCCAGAATGTCAGTTATCTCCGTGCCGAACTTTATCCAGACCTATTCAGCCGTTCCGTTCCACATACAGATATTAAAATACTCCATCACTTAGGATACGCAGTCAAAAGGAATCGAACATTGTACTTTTACTTCAGTCGAAGCAGGTATGTTTTAGAATCAGGCCGTCGTCAGTTCTACAAAATAGGACAGGGTTGCCGCTTGCTCATTAAATTTTCACAACGCCGCGGTGCACTTGCTGTGTGGATTATTCAGCGGGTTTCCGAGACAGCGCGCTTGCGACGGCCCTGGCGTAGTAAAAACTTTTTTAATTATTTGGCCATTTTGAATAATAAGATAAAGTGAACGTTGTCTTGTTTGACGAATGTAATAGGAGGTACGAATTTATAAAGTTAAGACTATTCTTTTACTAAATTTGGACTTTTATACGGTTTTTAATCAATATGCATAGCGATAAATAAAGTATAATAAGTCTACAATTAGGCCTTTTCAAGTTTTTTTTTAGAACAAGTTGACAAACAAGAGTACAGTCCGCAAGATAGTGAGCGTCACTGCAGCCTATAGACGCTTGTAATATTACAAGGCGTGATTTAATGATATTATTCCAATTTCACTGTTTCTCTGTCGCCCAAAAAGCCATATTGCTTTGTTGAGCGACAGTGACACACAGACACTTTAGCGGTAGAATTAGGTAAGAGTGAGGTACCAATGAATAAATATACATTGGTGAGATACCGGCAGAGTAGAATAGTATCTCCCTATTTATCATGTTTCGTAAGAGGCGACTGATGTACCTAAACCGAAAGGTGGCAGTATATCCATTCAAGTATATAAATTAGCTCAAAGGCATAAGGGCGGAGACGGGCAGCAGCATACTAGTCGCGTAGCTACGCTTTGCGATTGCCTCCACGCTAGCCAGCGTGGCAATTATGGGTAAATTATGCGTCTTTTGGTTGGCCAGTGTTTAGCAGTGGACATTTCAAAGTCTGCCATGATGATGATGAGGGCCAATGCTGACCAACTTTCAGTTGAGGTCTACTTCATATAACATCGAAATTAATAATATATAACTAACTCACCGAGGTATCAGTTTCAAAAGATATTCATAACGCGCATTCTAACAATAGCGTTAAATGTCAAACAACTGACAGTTATGTCAAACGCCAAAAGGTAATACTAGTAAGTTGAAAGGTCTTTCATCATCGTCATCAAAATATCAACTATTGGTAGTCTACTGCTGGAAATAGGCCTCCTCAAGAAGGGGGACTTTTGCCCATTATTGCCGCGCTAAGCAAGCGTGTAAGCAATCGCAGATCGTAGCTATCGCGATGGGGATGCTGTTGCCCATTCTCACTTTGTTCATTTGAGCTTCTCTGTCGGCTTTATATATCGCTATTTGTTAGTTCTGGTACCTTCTTCTATTAGTTTTACAACACCCGATACTATTAAGAGATAGGATATATTTTACTCTGCCGGTACCTCATGGCAATACGGTTTTTAAATTTTCTTAGTTACTGCGCAACTTTTAAATTTGATTCTTATATAAGTTTAGTTATAGTTTACTTATATACTTTTAAAAAATAACAAACTTAACACAAAATTTTCGAAATTGGTCCATATATATAGATTGTATATATATACGCGATAGAAATAAAACCATATGATATTATTTTTAAAGGAATGCACCCCTATTGAAACATTGAATTGATTCAAAGCTTGGCACAATTTTGAAGATCGTTGACAATGCAATATATTTTATTTTAATATTTATACGTTCACTATTTAAGTAGAATTTAGTTTTAATTTAAAATTTAATTTATATATAAGAAAAGAAATACCTATTTTTTACATTAAAAATAATTTTTTTGTTGTATCAAAATTCTCATGTTTCGAGACTAATATAAGAAAAACTAATTCGAGACGAATAAAACTACTTTTCCAAAAAAAAAATGTATTTTTTCTTTATATTTTTGTGCGTGAACGTGGCATATAACAATTTTATTTTAATTTTGTTTTACTATTACTTATTTATTAGATTCCTAATCCGGTTTGTAGGAAAATAGCGGCAGATTGAATCCCCGTTTAGATCAAGGTCTAGTTTGGGCGTTCTCCAGATCACTGCAGCATATGTCTGGAGAAACGATTCTTATGATCCGGTTGTGTTCCAGAGTTTCCCACCGTACTGCATACTTATGGTTTTATCTTACAGCTTGCCCATGCTCAGTGATTTTATGGCAATCAATAGACGTTGGATGACTACTGCTTAACATGGTGGATATTTGGGTCTCCTAGACTGCACTTATCAGTATTTTTTCAGTTTAAATGACCTTAATGTGAGACGGGGCAATTGGTACTAATTTACTAGTATTTTGTACAGTGTCTGACCATGTCATGTCGTCCCTCGTTAAAGTTTCATAGCCACACGTGTTTGATTATTCACGGAGCTTTAACACGAAAACTAGGACTGTTCAGAAACACTACTACGCTAGTTCGCGTGCATATTGAAGTATACATTATTAAAATATTGGACGGTAACGGTAGAAATAAATAAATAAATTCATACGACATCGCATAAGTTCATGTTAATGCCAAGTGCTTGTGGCATCTTATCTCTATCCCAGTTAAAGGAAATCAGGCAAGAGAGAAGTTACAAATGAAATACTTAATACACATACATATTTGCTTGGGATGGAGATCGAACCCACGACCTTTGGCGCACAAGATTGGATCACCACTACCATCAGCTCCATCAGACCCGTCAAAATATTCAGCAAATAGGAGTCCAGAAAAAATCACCAATATATAGAATTCAGTATATAGCATACCAAAAACAAACAACAAAGCAAACTAAGCTGCCTGGCGGTAGGATGATCATTATTTGTAATTGGCGCTCATAAGGCACCCATAGTCATATTCTTTACCTCAGGCGTGTCTATGTTATATAATTAGTTATTATGTAGAACTTTTATACTAACTTTGAACCTCACTTTGAACCCCCTTAACTGGTGATTTTCAAATATTTTTTTTACCTGTTTCTTGACTTTTTATGATAAACCTTTATACTGAATTCCATTCGAGTTACTTTAAAAGCAGCAAAGTGACTCAGTAGCACAATGGTAGTGCAGCCTGAGATTTCTTTTGAAAGTTGATATCTTAACTAATACATATTATTTTTAACTTCTTTGCTTGCCAGAGGTTTTAGTTTAAGCACATCAGGTTAAATTTCATGGTGGTCTCGTATCAAAGAGATTTTAAGGAAGCCGTTTTGAGTGGGGACACGTGTGAATTGTGGCGTGCTAAGGGTAGCAGGACCGTGTAGTGTAAGTGGGAAGTGAGGAAAGGCAACTTTTTTTGAGTGTCAGTTACCTCACGGCACATGTATGTATAATAAATAAATGCCTAAAGCTTCTACTTACCAGATTTGTGATAAGTCGCTTAAAGCACTTATATCTAATGTTGCCTGATGCCCATGAGGCAACATCGCAATCACAAATATAATACTGTCACTCAAATTTTTGACACCCAGATAAATAAATACATAAATATAAATGTTCATCCCAGGTTTGGATTCAATCCATGACCATCGCGCATCGCTGCTATTTGCGCTATCGAGCCCCTCAAAGTAAAACTATTTAAAAACAGCTTTAAAAAGTGGTTTCTTACTTACAATTTTAAATTCTTTTTAGGCTTCTGAAGCCTAAAAAGTCTGAAACAAAAAGTATGAAAGTTACATAAACCTCGTTTTAAAGCCGTTCTATAGTTTACTAACAATATTTATACTACTGTAATAATACAAATTTAAAATAATATAAGATTAAGTTTTTTCATAAAAAAGTTAATAAATAGAGTCAAAGGTCTTAATTTCACTATTCAAGAATCGTTGTTAGACCTTGCTTTGTTCCTCAATGTTAGAGTGAATACCATGTAAACTTGCTTATATCGTTCTAGAGTACTGTGTTGTACTTAACTATGATCTATAACAAATCTACTAATAGCTAGAAGAAGCCGGTTAAAAGGAGTAAAATTCACACCACATCTCATACATTGAGACTCCGAGATAATTCGCTTATAGCACTTGTGTTACGGACATCAGACAACAGAGTTATCATAATTATAATAATAACAATCAAAAATATCATACATAGATACATACATACATCACGCCTGTCCCATAGGGGTCGGCAGAGACTATAGATCTCCATTTGCTACGATCTTGACATACCTCAGTAGCTTCCCTTACTCGCATTAGTCCTTTCATACACGCTCGTTTATTTTTTTTACTTCTGACCTGGCCCTTTTTTAATATCACTTCTACCTGGTTGAGATATCTTTGCTCTATATATTGTTCTATATATTTGTGCAGTCATACTTTCATCCAACCTTTCTACATGTCCAAATCATCTCAACATTCCTTTTTCTATTGTTGTCACCACATCATCTTTTACACCACACTGTGATCTCTTATCTCTCTCGAATTGGTCGAATCTATCTCGAACTCTCGTAATTCGGATGTAAATTTAGTTTAAATGTTCCTTGTTATCTTATCACAATACTAGCTGTGCCCGTGACTTCGTTCGCGTGGAAACTCTATCGAGATTATTTTTTGATTGCTCACGTTTGGTTTATATTATTGTATAATAGTGAACAAGATTTTTTTTAAATAATATGTAAAAAAATAATGTTTTTAAAATTATGGGTCAAAATACTTTGGCATAAATTATATTTTTACTATTGTTTAAAATAAAGCACGCTGTATTCAACAGTTCCGTAGGGAGCCGACCGCGCGTTTGAGCCGCGCGGCATGGTACCTCACAAAGATACACTCGCGAGTGGTAGTGGCAAGCACGGCGGTGGGGCGAGGCCCACCTCCCCCTCACCCGCCGCCGCGCGGCCTGCTTGCACATTATAATGGTAGCAAGCCTTCTTCGACAAATAATGTTATTATGAGTAAATCTTGAGAGATAGATATATACAGTCGCGAACTTTCTTTTATTATTAAAAAGGAATAATTCTTCCATACATAGTTTTTGAATAACTTAAATAGTTTATGCGGCGCATGCGACGAAAAACCTCAAATGTGAATAATTTTCCCCGTTTTTGCAACATTTCTTACTGACGCTTCGCTCCTATTAGTCTCAGCGTAATGTTATATAGCCTTCTTCTATAAATGGAATATCCAACAAAAAAGAATTATTCAAATCGGACCTGTAGGTCCTGAGATTAGCGCGTTTAAACAAACAAACAAACAAACTCTTCCGCTTTATAATATTAGTATAGATTCTTTGAACTATAACATAACTCTAAAACTCACGTCACACTTACTTCGAAGTCTCATTTTGACTGCATATATTCAACTTGCGTGCTTATTCTGCCATACCCAACAATGACAAATAACATCATAAAAAATTTGTCCTAGATGGGGAGCCAGTGCACGACTTTTGGCTCACTAGATAGAATGACTATCGTATACGCTATCGGGTCCGTTAAATAAAAATTAGTAATAAATAATATAATGTAGATCCTACAAACACTTGAGGTCTTAAACATATAATTGTCTGTGTTCATGTGGGAACAACACGCGTGATTATCTCTGATGTGTTGCACTAGTACTGTTTTATCGAGACCTTAACAGCAAAAAATAACACTAGGAAAAATCAACGTGTATAAGTTCTCTGTAGAACAATGGCAATGCAGCTCTGAGCATGGGAAAGTTGCAGTTTCGAGTCTCATCTCAAGCCTGAGAAAAAATATTTTTTTTTGCAAAAATTTTCTCTAACAGACCCAATATATTCTGTCATATGCAAAGAACCGCTTTTATCTAAACTTTATATCTGCAACCTAAATCAACATAAACTTAGAATGTACTATATTCGGACTTAGTCCGAAGCGATCGCTACTCTAGTTTGTAAGTGACTTAGAAACTCGCTAACTCCGGCTCAAGTTATCTTGGCAAATCAACTTAACAACTGTCTTAACTTGATTCATCGCAACCTTACTTTTTCTAATATTGTTTTCAGAGTTTTTCTCCTTTTTCTTTGAGTTTATTACTTGGACATTTAAATTTGACGTTTTATTTATGCATAAAGAATATTTTTTTTCGTCTTTAAAAATCGCGCTCCTTGTGACATCATCATTTATAGTTAGTTGATAATAATAATCACGTTTAGATCGTAAAATCTACACTAATATTATAAAGAGGAATGATTTGTATTTTTGTATGTAGCGAATAAACTTAAAAAGTACTGAACTGATTTTAATAATTCTTTATTACTAGATTACCTTATTAATTCCTTTAAAAACCCACCAAAGGTGTAAAAAAATTGCTTTTCATCACTTACGCAGCGAAGAATATTAATGATAGGACAAAAATTGTTTGATAATATAGAATATATCAATATCTACAAAAACTTCGCAAGGCCATATATCTAACTATTGTAGTTACGTCACTATAACTACTTTTTTACATTTACAAAATTGATAGAAATGCCGACCAAAATCAGACCGTGTTATCCATACCATTTATAATTTTTTATCCAAATAAATAGAATTTAATATTCAAAACTGTCTTAATACCTGATGATTACTTTTTGAATTATAAAAATCGGATATTCCATTCAAAAGATATCATAAAATTAAAATAAAAATACATACTGGCGGCGGCCGCCACGCAGCGTATCGAGTAACTGACTCGACAAGAGCAATTGTACTTGGCCTTTCTCGAGTAGGATCTCCGAAAAATCAATACGCTTCGTTGCTACCTACAAATACCACAGCCAACGTAGTGTACAGGGAGGCTTTAAGATAAGCATACATTTTTTTCAAATTATGGATTCATGGTCGTTTTAATTAGCACGCTTATTACTTTAATATATTTACCTATTTATGTCTACCCGTGTGAAACCGGGACGGGCCGTTAGTAAGTAATAAGACATTGCAACTAAATACAAGACCTGTACTGAGCACAGATATAGAATTGTAACATAGTAATGTTGGACACCAACAAGAGACTGGCATTGACACTTCTTCATGCTTCACGACATGAAGAGGTGTCCTAGGAAAAAGTGAAGTAAAGCCGTGAGGTACCGGTACAGTAGAACAGTACCTCCCCCTGTACCAGGTGTAGTAAAAGGCGACTAAGGTACCAGAACCGACAGTATTAGGATGGGCAGCAGCATCCCCGTCGCGAAAGCTGCTCTCAGCGATTGCCAATTCGCTTGCCCAGCGTGGCAATTCTGGGCAAATTTCCCCCTTTCTTAAGGAGGCCTATGCCCACCAGCAGTTGATTCCTAACGTCTAATATGATCATGTTTTTACTATCTACCAATAGATGATTAATTATTGCATGTTTTTGTAATGTTCTTGTGCTATTTTTATTGGTGTACAATAAAGAGTATATTATTATTATTATCGAGCTTGATACGAGCCACATACTATAGCTTCTGTGGGAAACCGCTTGGGATATTTCGCGTGGAAGTGCCAAGACTGCTATGATCATGGTAATAACTATGGTCAGATAGATTAATTGGACAATTATAAACAAGTCGATATTAACTCAGCGTTAATTGTGCGCGTAAGCCTAAGATATCTTCAATTGATTTTGCACATCCACACAATTATATATGCGGGCCCAATAGCGCAGATGGTTGTTATCCTGTCTTGTGCTACAAAAGTCGTGGGTTCGATCTCCACCTAGAAAAAATATTTATTTGATGATATCTATGTTTTTACTGTGGCTGGGTGTAATATATATGTATTTAAGTTATATATTTGTGATTCCACTATTTTCTACTGTCCGTAATTAATGTGCTTTAAGCAAATTATCACAGAATTAGGAAAATGGCATGTTGAGGTACCGGTAGAGTAGAAAAGTACCTCCCCCTGTTCCAGGTGGACATCATATCAATGCGCTTACCCGGCGCGGAAATTATGACAAAATTTCGTCTTTATTGGGAAGCCTATGTCCTTGAATGAATTATTGTAATATTGAATATTTAAACAACCAAAGAGGGCTTAGAATTACGCAACGACGCCATCGTTTAAACCCATATGGCTGTCGAAACAATACGTAAAGCGAAGTCAAGAGTATAAAGTTACGTCACACGCTAAACACATCTCCGTATCAAGTCCCGATTTCAATAATCAACGGCTGACTCAAATCTGTGCGCACAAACACTACTGTTCATAGTGTACATTCAACTTTGTTATATTTCATTGAAATCTGTTCTAGCAATCATAGTTTGGTGCGGCACAATGTATAGGATGAAGCGATTATGATCCGAGAAAATATCAATACGTACACGCATCTCACCTGTGTCGGGATAGGCAGAGACTATGGATCTCCACTTGTTACGATCTTGGCAGACCTCTCTCGCTTCTCTTACTCGCTTTAGTCCATTTATACACGCTTATTTATTCTTGGTACTTCTGACATTGTAAAATAAGGGCTTTAACACCTCTTCTACTTGGTTAAGATGTATTTGCCTCGGTCATCCTATACTAACTCTTCTATTCACTTCCGCTCTATATATTTGCGTATCATTCTAGTTGTGAGTGTGCGCAGTGAGGTGAATTCTATTGCCTGTAAAGTAACACCTGAGCACTTCTTGCTTGCAAGCTTTTCAACTGAAACGTGAAACTTCCAAAAGCAAAATCCTCGAGTGATCATAAAAATCGTTGATCGCTTATGACTTACAATATAGAAAACATCAACCATAACCGCGGTAGGAACACAGATGCACTCAACAGATGCAACGCTCGATTCGGGTCAAAGTTTAACGCGGCTTTTGTTCGGCAAAGCTCAATCAGCGTTCACTTTATATTGTTATGTACTGTTCTATTAAATATCAAAAGCATTTAATAAATTAAGCATTTAATATAAGCTTGGACGCGAAGTGGTTTAGATAAAGAATATATAAGTAGTTTAATATATCGTGTATCATCATATCAACCGTTGATATCCATAGGCCTCCTTAAGAAAGGAGGAGTTTTGTCACGATGGTCAAGCGTAGTGGCAATTGCAGAAAGCAGTTTTCGCAATGGGGATGCTGGTGGCCATCCTCGCCCTGTGTATTTGAGCTACACTGTTAACTTTGCCGGTACCCCATGGCAATATGTGTTGATTGAGTATATCCAATATGTCTTAGGAGATTTGTGGGCCAAGTAGTGTTGGTTTTTTTTTGTTTGGATGTATGTATAAACATTTTATCACCGTAGTTTTTGATCCTTTATAATCCTTTATAAAAATTACGTGTCACGCTGTTTGTCCGGGATGAACTTCTAAACCGCTGAATTGGTTGTAATATCTTTGATACAACTTAAGAGATAGTATAGTTTAAATCTCAATTTATAGTTACAATATTTTATTGACACCATGGCAAACATTTAAGTATAGTTAAGACAGGACAACGTCTAACGAGTAAGTATTGATTTAAATTTGCCGATCATATTGATTGATGAACTTATACAAACGTAACAGATGCATTTTCTCACTGGCTACCGTTTTATTATAGGGTTGTAATGGGATATAAAGGGGGTGTGTCACTCACACCCATAGATTTTTATTAAGGGTATACTGTAACAATGCTTGGTACACGACAATTCGATATGCATTTGCTTTATAGTGTTTTTTGTAACAGTCGAGTGTGAGGGAGGCGTTGAATATCTTTTAGTGTAATAAATATGAAATCTCTGAAATGGTGTCATAACTGAAGCTATAAAATATCTATTATTATGTTTTAAATAAGGTTTTCAATTTAAAAATAAATAATGGTAAATGAAAAGGGGTGATATGACATAGCAAAACACAAATATTAAATATCAAACAATACACAAATAATAGTGACGTTTTACCTTGTCAATATTAAATCTTTGAACACTATTTATCTATGAATACTCAATATTAAAAAGTTATGTTGTATTTTCATCATCATAGTACCCGTTGAATGTTCAATGAACGTAGATCGCTCTTATAACTGGAAAAGTTTGCTAGACGTTTTGGGTGGGTATAACGCCATCTGTCGGTTTCGGTATGTCAGTCGCTCTCTGCGACTCGAGTAAAATATGTGATACTCCACCTTACCGATTTAAAATTTTATTGTAATTCACTAAGCTTATTACAATAATACATTCAAATCAGATCCCTTAAAAGACCTCTATTAATTTACAAATTTACGATCGAAAATACTCACTCTAACTTTTAACGTAACTGGAGCCTTAAGCGTGCATCTTATTGTTTGTTATAAAAGGTTAAAGCCATGGTTTCTCAACCTTTGTTTCTCGGTCCCCTATACGGATTTTCTTTGTTTTATCGATATTGACGTTTATAACGTTCATTGTAGAACATACAAGCTGTAGCGTTTAAAACAATTTTCAGTAGAGGTAGACCTTTTACAAGACGACCTTGCCTGTATTGGTGTGCACTCTTACCTATTTCTACCGCTAAACAGTAATGTTCGAATTGCTGTGTTCCAGTTTTAAAAGTGAAAGACGCAAAAAAAATACTGGGTATATGTGACATTATCTTCATATCACAAGGTTGGCGACACGCTAGTGATATCTTTGTGATGACGGTTTTGTAGACTACGGACACGTTTATCAAAAAGCGGACCGTATGTTTATTTATTGGGTTTATAATATAAAAAAGTACTCTTATGCAGATTCTGTGTAATAAATCATTTTTTATCTATACATGAAATTTGGTTATTGTATAATATCAAGAATAAACGAGTGTGTATAAAAGGACTAATGTGAGTAAAGGAAGCGAGAGAGGTATCCCAAGTTCGTAGCAAATTGAAATCTCTGCTAATTTTCAAAAAACCTTTCTTAGTAAGTTTCTAACACTTCCAGTTTTGGCACTACGTTGATTTGTCAGTCAGTTAGGAATCTTTTTCTCTTACATATGGCACCCCTTTTTATTTAAACCTTTCGAAATTGATGTAAATGATTGCATCAGGATCCACGACTCACATTCTTATTCGGGAAAAAAACTTTTCTGAACCTGTTTTCTGTTGAAATCATGCAAATATATTATATATGCAGTTTTTGCTAGATGAGTGAAATGCAGTCCGGGTTTACTTTCGGCAACTTTTATCATGTACTTTACTTCATATGGCGACCTATAGGAAATTTACTCAGCATCAAAGTAAGATATGCCCTACTCTGTTGTTTTTAATTTCGTAGCATCAAAAACAAAAGTACAAATATACTTTTGCTTGTATTATATTAATATAAATGCAGAAAATGTTATTTACTTCATATAACACTTCCCTTTAACATATAAATTGTGTAACAATTTCTAGTTATATGATCAACTTTAGCGTCATGGCGTCTTTATTGTATGTTTATACCAGAACTGAAGTTAGAATGGTTGCGTTTTGTCCTCAAAACAGCAAATGTTTGTAGGGGTTGACAAGGGCAATATTTTTTTTTACCGACCTTAGATGGGGGTCGTAGGCCCATAATGTTTGAGAAACATCGGTACAGGGTTACTAACCTTAAGTAATACATGGGTACTATTATTAATTTCTTGGGGTTCAAAGGAAGCGGCACGTGATCCAGCAACTTATCCAAGACTTATTCCCCATTTTATTATCACCCACAGCAACATTATCCCTTATTACAATGTACACTGAGCTTATATTCGCTTATCAAATACAATTTATTGTCTAACAAGGCTGTTAGAAGTTAGATTCATCGGGTCGCCCGTTTGCGTGGTGGTTACAAAGTTCGTGTTACGTATCTTACGAGTAAAAGTTTTTCTGTGATCAACAATATTATCGGGTAAAGTCGAAGCTATCACAAGTCAACACGAATTTTGAGTCTGAGTTCTGTACCTCTGATTTTGATTACTTATGCCTAACTAATTAAAGAAAAAAAAATTTTATCTAATAAAGTTTGCTTTTGTAGTTACTAAAACGAAATTTTAATTTTTATGAAAAAGCTCTATTTCTTAATTTCAATTATATGTAAAAGGAAAACAGTTTTGAATTCACATATTTTTATTGACTTTAATTATACAAGACGGCATAAATAAACCCACAAATACAAAAAAGAATACAAAAAAGACTTTAAAAATGAACAGATTTGGTATTTCTTCTGTGTAAGTTGGGACTTTTTCGTATGAGCCCCCAAATGTAGTCACCCATCATATTTTCATTATATTGTCCTTGATAACGCTTTTCGAAGTTCATTATATCCTGGTGGAAACGTTCCCCTTGCTCTTCTGAATATGCACCTAAGTTGTCTTTAAATCTATCCAAATGAGCATGTAGCATGTGGACTTTCAAAGACATTCTGCAACCCATAACTTTGAAGTTGTGAAGCATATCAGTAATAAGCTCCGTGTAATTTTCTGCCTTTCTATTGCCAAGAAAGCCATGAATCACTGCTTTAAGGCTGAGCCACGCTTGTTTTTCGTGCGTACTGAGGAGCTGTAGGAATTGTTCACTGGCCATTATTTTCTTTATTTGTGGACCGATGAAAATACCAGCTTTAATTTTAGCCTCTGACAATTTCGGGAAAAATGATTTTAAATATTGAAAGGCCTCAGAGTCTTGACGCAGAGCCTTTACGAACTGCTTGATCAGACCTAATTTAATGTGCAATGGAGGCATTAAAATATGATCGGGCTTCACGATTGGTTCATTTTTGACATTATGTTGTCCTATTTGAAACTCGCTCCGTTGTGTCCATGAGTGCTGCTGGTAGTGAAGTGCATCGGCTCTACTATCCCATAAGCAAATGTAACACGGATATTTAGTGTACCCGCCTTGCATTCCCATCAGAAATCCAACTATTTTAAAATCCCCTATCACTGGCCAGGCGTACTCTTCATATTTTATAATATTCGTTTTACATTGTGTAAAGGTACAAAAGCAAACTTTATTTTTTATAAATGGAGTTTTTGCTTTTTTTTCGATGTATATAATCAGAAAATATTTACTAAATAACAGACTCAAAGAAAAATATTTTTTTTGTTGACTTGTATAATCAATTGGCGTTGTTGTCTTTATATCTATGGGAGCTAAATAACAAACAACAAAGGTTTAGAAGAAACAGTTCTTGACTAGACACAATTATCTGAGCTTCCTTTTTCTTTTTGCTTCTATTTAAAAGATTTCACCCGTTTAGTTTGTTTACGGGAAATGTATACTTTCTTGTGTTTATAACTTTTTTGTGATATTACCCTAAAAATATACTTTGTACGTGATTATTGTAGGTATTTATTTATTTTAATGCTCCGTAATTAAAAAAAAAATTGGTGGACGGCTGTGAGGTACGGGCAGAAAGCTGTGAGGTACCGGCAGAAAGCTGTGAGGTACCCTCTGTATCTAGTGCTGTAAGAGGCAACTTAGCTTCCAGAACAGAACCGACAGATGGCAGTATATACATCCGAAACAGTGTAGCTCAGCGATTGCCACAACGCCTGCCCACCGTAGCATTTATGAGAAAACTCCCCTTTTCTTGGGGAGTATAATGTTTAGCAGAAGACTTGCAAAGGTCTTGCATCAATCAAATGATTGGTCATTTGTGGACATCTCAATTATTTTGTTGAAATAAAACAGATCTGACTGAGAAAATTGGTCAACTATTTTGGGGAGTATGGACTAGATAGTTAGACTGACTAATTATATTGCGTAAAAAAAGTATTTTGAGAGTAAACTGATTTTGATTTCTTAACGGATGGTAAGTGTTGGCAAAATTTGATCCGGAAACTGTCAACCTTGTCATTATATATCTTAAATATATGTTTTTGTTGGATAAATAGATAGGCAATGATCGAAAGTAGTTCGCATCTGAGACTAAATTAAACTAAATGTTTGTAAAATGTAACATTTTAATGTACATTTAACTGCAAAAATACCTGGATTATAATTGAGTCTATTCCGAGTCTAAGAGCCAGAATCATTCAAGACTTTATTAAATGTATTTAAGACCGAGACCTTTGTGTTATATTGTCAATATTAAAAATCCTTGGAAAACGACTTTCAAATTGTTTAGATTTGAGCTGGTTTTTGTTTGTTTTCAGATACCATGCTGGTGATGTGATGACTCAGGCGCGGGAACCACTCGGCATCATGGACGGCAATCCCCCGACTTGCGACTTCTCCACCAAGACCAAGCGTGGTGTCTACCTCTCCAAGAGCTTGGCATTCGTCATACTCGTCATTTTCGCTCTGGCACTGGTTGCCACTGCCTTCTTAGTCTATAACTTCGCCGCGTGCCCTAGAACCGACCAGTTGGCCAACGTCACCAAATACGAACTCACACATTGTGACCAATCAAAACTGTTGGTGATACCGCTCAGTACTGAAAATAGCAAAAGTGTCGTGCCTTTAGAAACTACAACTCGTGCTATACAAACTACCACAGAGGACACTCCAGTGACCATTACTGACGTACGGTTACCCACAAATATTAAACCTGATAGATATTTTCTTAAGCTAATACCGTATATCTTTGAAGGTAACTTTACTTTTGATGGCGAAGTAAGTATAGTGATTACAGTGAGAAATGATACACAACAAGTTACTTTTCACGGGGTGGAACTCACGTTTCATAGTATACATTTGTACGAGAAAGGTGATGGGAGAGAGATCAAGATTGTGCGAAGAACAGAAGACCTGCCGCGGCAGTTCCATATGCTGATGCTCGAGGAGTCTTTAAAGGCTGGGCAGCAGTACGTCCTGAATGTGACTTTCACCGGGATCCTAAATGACAATCTCCATGGCTTCTACCGGAGTTCCTATGAAGAGAAGAATGTGACCAGGTACGATTAACATACTTTGGATAATAAATATACTTTATTCTTCATACATCATAAAGTAAAATGCAAAATTTTATATGTATACAAAATAGTACAATGAGTTGTCTTATTGTATAGAGCAGATCTTCCTGGCAACTTATTACAGAGAATGAACGTAAGTACTAATTAGGCACTTAAATCACCTACTTTGTTTTAGAATAAATATAAATAATAGGGCTTCAGCTGATTTCGAGCCCGTAATTTACACTAGGGCTACTTAAATTAAATAAATTCTTCTAATTTCACACCGAAATTGACTTGAATACATTGACCGAAACCCGTGGTAATTCGCTTATAGTACTTGTGTAACGGACATCATACAACAGAGGTATCACATATATACTACTTAAATATTTATATTTAACACATCTATCCATCTGCGCCATCGGGCCCGTCATGGGTTATTTACTTGAAATTGTCTACGTTATTCAAGACTCTCTATTCATATTTTGTGTAGAGAGTCTTACGTCTTTCTTAGACACGTAGAGCCCACCTCAGGACAAATATTTATACGATATTTTATTTGTTCTGTATCTGGGTGTTAAATATATGTGTTTAAGTAGAATATCTGTGTTTCCTCTGTTGTCTTACGTCCGTAACACAAGTGCTATAAGCGAATTACCATAAGTGTTTCAAGCAACTTATCACAGAGTCAGTTCAATGTATGAGATGTAGTCGGAATTATTATTATTAATGATATTAAATATTGAAAGTATCATAAGATCAGAACTAATGGTATTGTTAATTTGATAGTAAACAATAGAACATTTAACTGATCTTCTTTAATGGGAGGTCAAACTATAGCGGAATGTCTGTACGAGTACAATACAACTAACGAGCCAAACAACTACATTGCATACAAATTGCGTGTTTAATGTTCTAATAAGAGACAGCAAGGGTATGCTACAGTGCATGTTCACACAACTTCATAGGAAATATAAAAACTCGAAGTCTTAGTAGTTAGTCCTTTATTTTTCCAAATGTGACGGGCTCGACGGTCCAGAAGGTAATGATCCTATTTTAAGTGCCAGAGGTTGTGGGTTCGACGGATGGGGACCCAGGATAATTATTTATATGATGATATATATATCGATTATCCTTTTATTTTAGGTTAAAATAAACTTATGCGTTGCTTCTGAAAACGAAGATTTATTTCGTTAATTTCTTACAAATATTATTATATAATCTTACAAATAACTTATTTAACTACCCTATTATTATAACTTTACCTGAAAACGAAGAAACGACAATTAAAGTCTATTCTTCCACCAATTATTCTTATTTATCTATCTTAATTAACAAATCACAATAATTTAATATGTACAATGCTATTTTTTTCATAACCCCTCAACTGACCATTGACCTCAGACTCTAGCGCTTGTCAGTTGTAAATGTCATTCAATGTCGTTCAAAAATTAAAGAAATATTATTTCTTTACATATATATGTTTGTTCTGTATCTGGGTGTTCACAATGTGTATTTAAGTACTATATGTATTTCCTGTATGATGTCAGTAATACAATTCCTTAAAGCGACTTGCTATAGAGTCAGGTCATTGTATGAGATGTGTGAATTAAAAAAAGAATAATCTGACTAATTGAATAAAATATTTTAATGGTTTTATTATTCTTGAAGTCAGTTTATTGTAGTAAAAGAATTCGTAATTTATCCAATTCAATTGTAGATAGGCTTTTTTCCTATTGTTAGTAAGATGCTGTTTCCAACAAACAAACTCATTAATTCTTCAAATCAATAAAGAGTGACCCTCATTTTAATTAATCCCCATCCCTACGAGTCACGGACACGCAAATAATTTACACCCTCTCGTGTCAATAGGGGCTTAACCAAATTTCTAACCGCTTTACGTGATCAATGGTTCGTGAAGTGCCAATAATCTGGCACATTTGTGTGTAGTGGGGGGTATGGGTGAAATGTAGGGCAGCCATGTGTGAACCGAAAAGTGTGGACAAGACAATTACTCGTTATAGGGCGTTCCCCTTCTAATCGAAAAATTACAATTTTATATATTTGCTTGCCTCCGTTTCTCGATTATCACTTTCCTACTGTATATTGGTGTATGTTTTCCAATCAATTTTTAATTATTATTTTACCAAAGTTTAAGCATTATTGCAGTATTGTACAGAGATGTTATTAAATATTATAAACATATTTAAGACAGATTGCATGTAATATTTAAAAGAGGAATTTTTGATAATAATTATAAATAATAATAATTTCCACAACATCTTAATCACAAGCACTTGTGTTACAGACGCCAGACAATAGAGGAATCACAAATGTACTACTTAAATATATATATATATATATTTATCAACCAGACACAGAGCAAACACTGTTTTTTTGTAAGTTTTTGTAAGTTTGTTCATTGTGTACAATTTAATTCGAAATCTATCCAAAATATAAATAAATTTTAATAATTATTTCAGGATTAGAAAGCTACATCATCACCGAGTAGCATAGGTCATATTATATTTCATAAAATCATTCTATAAACACATAAAATGAACGTGACGAGCCACGATTTATATTGCTGTGCGTTTGTTACAAATAAATTAAAACATTACGCGACTGAAAACTAATTAAAAAGTATTTTACTAATGGAAAGTTACATTATCATGAAGTTTTATAAGTTATCCGCCGTGAGGTACCAACAGAGTAGAGTAGTACTTCCCCCTGTACCACGTGTCGTAAGAGGCGCTTAAGTATCAGAACCGACAGATGGCGGTATATCCATCCGAGCATCCGAGCAGCATCAACATGATTGCCCAGCGCGGATTTTTGGGCAAAATTCCCCCTTTATTAGGGAGGCTTATGTCCATTTGTGGACTTCCAATGGCTGTTATGATGATTGTTACCTGCAATATATTTTATTCCTGAATTTCGTGTGGAAACAGGAACTACGCAAGTAAAACCGCGGTGCCTTGCTAGTTTATTATAATCCGCATCTAATGGAATTCACCTAAAATGTGTTACGCAATAATAGCTTAGAAGAATATCAATGAAGTTACGATGGTTATGTTTCACGGTAATAAAATAT
The DNA here is from genome assembly GCA_020976665.1 of Heortia vitessoides. Taxonomy (NCBI): domain Eukaryota; kingdom Metazoa; phylum Arthropoda; class Insecta; order Lepidoptera; family Crambidae; genus Heortia; species Heortia vitessoides. The sequence goes on from JACJUM010002878.1 coordinate 16,388,239, forward strand.
CGATCAGGCTTCGCGAAATCTTCGTCTCATTGAAAGTCAAGTCGCACACGACTCGTGCCTGAGATGGCTATAAAAGATGGACCATGAATTCAAATAGGACTGTTTTATTATACCTTTATGATATAGTCAATACGATTCTCTAACATGGGAAGTAATTAATTATTGAGAAGGAAATACTGAGTTGAAAAACAACAACGATTTTTTTTCATCTCCAACTGGCGTGTGTTTGTTTCTGTCGGATAATTTTATATTTTTGTAACGGATATTCAGATCAACGTGTTACGCTATTTGTCACATGTCTATGAATATGAATGACACGTCTAGTGAATCAAAAGATTTGAAATTAACTTTGATATGACATTGAAAGGAAATCATAATGTGTCATTAATTTCAACGAAACTACGTTGTCTTTAGTCTAAAGCCGTGAGGTACCGGCAGAGGTAGATAGTATCTTTCACTGCACCAGGTGTCGTAAGAGGTGACTAAGGTACCAGAAACGACAGATGGCGGTATCTGGAACAGTGCGGCTCAAATGCACTTGGCGGGGTGGGCAGCAGCATTCCCGTCGCGCAAGCTGTGCTTTGCGATTGTCAATACGCATGCCCAGCGCGGCAATTACAGGTAAAAAACCTCCTTTCTTGGAGATGCCTACGTCCAGCAGTGGACTTTCTATGGCTGGTATGATGATGACGATAATGTTGTCTTAACTAAAAAAAAAAATGTCTTTGTTTATAAATGACATGTTAAGACACTCAAACAATTTCGAATTAACTTTGATTTGACATTGACTACAAATTAAAACGTGTACTCTATTGCAACAAATCTGTTTTGTGTTTTATTTAAAAAAAAAAAAAAACTGTCTTTGTTTATTAATCTTAACCTGTAAGACGGTCTTATGATTTGTAATTAACTTTGACATTGATAAAAAATTGTAATATAATAAATGACCGGTCAAATGTTAATTCGACTCGGGCGTCGAGAGTTGTCAATTATAATAAATTCCCACAACATCTCAAACATTGACCTAACTTACCATAAGTCGCTTAAAAATTGTATTACGGCCGACAGACAGAGGAATCACAAATATACTATTTAAATACATATATTTAACACCCAGACACAGAACAAACACATATATCATCATATAAATATTTGCTCGGTGTGGAAATTAAACCCACGATCTTTGGCGCACAAGATAGGATCACTACCATCTGCGCCATCAGGCCCTTCAGTTGATACAGTGGATTTATAATTTTCTGATAATATTTTGTGCTGTTTACTTATGCTGGCAGAGCTTTCATAATAATGTTTCAAAGTAGATCTTAAGTGGCCTTTACTTTAAATTACGTTGATTAAAAGGCGGTCGGAGTTATTTATAAAAATAATAAGAATATTAACACCACATCTCATACATTGATCTGACTCCTAGCTAAGCTGCTTTAGAGCACTTGTGTTACGGAGGTCTGACAACAGAGGAATTACGATAATAATCCTTAAATACATATTTTTAAAACCCAGACACAAAATAAACACAAATATCATCATATAAAGGTGGGAATCGATGCCACGACCATTAGTGCATACGATTAGTTTACCACTGCCTGCGCCATCGGGTCAATAAAAATATGTTAATTCAAACTTGATACCTTCCTTTCCTGAAAAAAAAACGGTTCAACTCTTTTTCAAGTACAAAACTTTAAATATTACAAGGTATTGTTTGTAGATGGGTGGCAGTGACACAGTTCCAAGCGACGGACGCCCGCCGTGCGTTCCCCTGTTGGGACGAGCCCGCGTTGAAGGCTCGTTTCACCATTAGCATCGCACGCCCTGTCAATATGAGCTCTGTATCCAACATGAATGTCATCGGAAGACAGCCGCAGTAAGTACTACAGTACCTGTACAGTCAATATGGGTAGCATTGAACTATCTGGGTAACATTGACCAGGCATTTTTATAGAATAAATTATAATCTTTGACATATCGATTCCGATTTACCATGAAGACAGTTCTTGCAATCGATTGATCGATTAAACCTTAATCTCGGCTAAATTCGTTTTAAAGTCTACGAAAATGGGTAATTCAAAGTTACCCTAATAGTTTAATGTTACCCGAATTGATTGTAATAAAACTATTCTTTTGACTATTATGTACTCAATCTTGATATTTGTAGCAAATATTTTATTTGTAACATCCTTAATATTGACATTATAAACGTCAAACCAAAAAATAGCGAAGAAACTGCGTTATGAACTCGTTAAAAATAGTTTAATTATAAGCAGCGAACGCGTTATTAGAAATATATTAGAAATTATTCACCTATTTGGTTAGGTCTTGCTCAGATGGTTAAGTTCAGTTCACCATTTCCATTTCTTGCTCGAGTCTGTGTAGGAGTTATGTTGGAAGACATCCATAGTGAGTTCATAGTGTAGCTTTCAAATCTGGTACGGTTAAGGATGGATAGCTGATAGCTGGATTGGATGCAAGCGATATCTCTGGTCCATTCATTGGGATCATACGGTCTTAAAATATCAAAGTCGCCGGCAGACAGCAAGTGATGGTATCAGAAGGCTACTATATTATTAATGAGTATGATATGATAAGCATAGTCTTATCATATCATACTCATTAACGTGACTGGCCTAGTCTAATATAGATTTCATGGGAAAATCACCAGTGATTCATATTTTTATAAAACTCGTGCTGAACTGCTCTGACTACAAATTCGGAACCACCACATGAAAGACGTTAGACTACCCGCTTGTTTATAAATGATATGTTAAGACGATCGTATGAATTGGGATTTACTTCGATATGACATTAAAAAGATGTATTATAGAAAATGACTGGCCAATGTAAGCTAGATTCGTGGAAGGAATTTTTAGATATATTTTGCTGTTTACTTAGGCTGTCGGCCCTTTCTTGACAATGATCTAAAATAGGTGTCAAGTGGCCTTCTCATAAATTGCTTTATACCAATTGACTCACCGAAGGATGCTTTTATCCTACATGCCCACAAGAATCACATAATTTAAAAAAGACTGCTCTGAAGTGCTCAGCCCGTCTTTTTTGGGGGGGCCTCTGAGGTGACTTCTCCTTTATTGGTGTTGATGGGTGAACACCCACACCATTTCAAGAATTGGAGAGGTTATATTCGAGAGGATGGATGCGTCCAGCCGCATTATTACGATGAATATGAGTTTCAGGGACAGAAAGATAACATTAACAAGTAAAGTAGTTCACTCTGTAATGAAAACCGTGTTTTATTTAACTTTGTTTAATAATGACGGCGTTTCTTTCTGCTAATAATATTAAGCGAACGATTTTTATGAATCGATGACGATTAAACACAGTAACTAATTATAATTTAGTACAGCTTAAGTTAAACTTTCAAATCTTTTTATCCAAACCCATTAGGCGAAGTTATTACAACAGTGTTCAGTGGTTACGATTTAGAAAGCTAATCTAAAACATCTAGTAAGTAAAGAAAAACTTTCTTTACTTACTAGACTACTTCTTTAATATATAATTACTTCTGTTGAAAAGCTTGTAAGGTACGGGCAAGTAGAATAGTATCTCCCCTGTACCAAATGTCGTAAGAGGCGACTAAGGTATCGGAACCAACAAATGGTATATCCATTTGAAACAACGTGGCTTAAATGCACAGAGCGAGGATGGGCAGCAGTATCCCCGTCGCGAAAGCTGTGCTCTGCGATTGCTACCACGCTTACCGCGCGGCAATTATGGGCAAAATCATTTTATTAGGGAGGCCTATGTCCAGGAGTTGACTTCCAATGGCTGATGATGATAATTATTTCTATCATAAATGCTTGTTGAATCCACAGCGACACCATACCGGATTACAAGTGGGATCACTACGCCGAATCGCTGCCGATGTCAACGTACCTTGTGGCCTTTGCTGTGACAGACTTCGGAAGCATGAGTAACGAGAACTTCACGGTATGGGCCCGCAAAGAGGCTCTCTCCTCTGCCAAGTACGCTCTCAGCATCGGGCCGAAGATCCTCAGATTCTTAGAAGATTACTACAAGATAAAGTTTCCTCTGCCGAAGATTGATATGATAGCGCTGCCGGATTTCAAGGCTGGTGCGATGGAGAATTGGGGACTGCTCACTTTTAGGTTTGTATTATGTTTAATTATTTGGTATTGTATTAGCATATTACTTTTTAGTCTTAACTAGGTAACTCGACTAAAGTTGTTCAGTCTCTATAATGAATAATAATTCCAATTGGTTTAAAAAACGTCTTATCTGCATCTGTATTAAATATATGCGATATGTAAGAAGCGTATTCTCTCAAACGCGTTAAGACAATGCTGACAAGCAAACATACAGGCCGCGTAATCATAAGGGTCACAATAGCCAATAGGCTTGAAGATATTATGTCACGTTACCCCGTAATTTCACTTCTCGCACTCTTTAAACCGGAACTCAACAACGCGAACACAGCTATTAGGCGGTAGAAATAGGTTAAGTTGAGGTACCAATTCAGATGACCTTAGTATGAGGTTCCTTATGTAAAACGCCATGAGGCTACATTAAAATGATTATATTGTCAAAAGCGTTACATGTCACTTTAGAATAATTAATACAGTCGTAAAGATTGTCTTTTTTTCTACTATGTAATCTTAACGACTCATTAAATTGAATTAAGAATTGTTTAAATGAAGCCGTCAGTCGATGGAGCAGTAAGATCTGGAATGGAGAACACGTATCGGCAAGCGCAGTGTGGAACATTCACCCACAATGGGGACGATCTACAACTACGACTAGAACCCCAAGATTGTATAGAAGTAACACATTTGGGGAGGTCTATGACTAGCAGAGGACGTCCTACAGCTGATATAAGGATGATGATTAAGCAACCTGTATTTTAAACTTATGCTTTAAAATTCTTGATTGCCAAAAAAGAACTAAAAACGTACCAAAGTCTTCAGAAATATTCTAAGCAAATCCACGCGAGCATACCTAACAACAAAAATAATAACAAGTCTCGTTCGTTTTTGCCTCCTTGTTGTACATTCTATTAATATTAATCGTGTCAATTTTTATGTACCCCCTGTTCCCATCGAATAACAGCAGAGAAACTCTGAACTTGTACAGGGTCAAGCCTCGAATTGAAAACAAACAATGGACCTATTCTGTGGCATTGCTTCACTCAGCACTTGACGTTGATCGAGAAGTTATTATCAAGTAGTTCATAGCAGGCAACAAACTTTGTAGAGGACAGTTATTTCAGACAAACTGCTGATATAATTTAGTTTGGACGTTTGTGATTCATGTCTGTAATGTAATTTCCTTTTCCTCTATATTATGATTGTTAACGTGACCTTCACCTGGACGATATATAAAGCTGTTTGTTGAAACAGTCATGTTGTGACGAATAAGGACAAAATGTGTATTACACTTAATTAAAAAGCAAATTGTTGGTCAATTGATATCGTATACGTTTCTTCGAGTATTTAAATAATGTGTTTACCTTGTTTTGTTTTTCGTTTGTAGTATGTACATAAACAAATATATAATCTGCCAAAAATTATTAATCAATATTAAACCCTAACATCGAGTACTGAGTTTAAAAATGATAGCGAAATATAGACAGGCGCAGATTAAACATTCCATTGTATCAAACTATCTATTTATTTCATAAATTGTTTTCATTTGATAGCATATATTGCTCTTATTTACAATAGTGTTACATGAGATAACTTATTTTAATCTTTCGTTTTGAAATGTCTTAGACGTAGCGCTAAACGTATCCCTCTGCGTTATGTGTATTTTGTAATATGTAGTAATATTGAATTCCACCCTGCACATTTACCTAAGGCTAAACTTTAAGTTAACATCCAGATATGCACTTGATCATATCATCATTATATCTTACGTTATGACAGGCCTCTCCAAGTGATTTCCAATAGGACCGGTTGCATCACATGCGGCTTGCGCCCAGCGCGATCTTGCGGTTTTAGCCAGAACGTCTGGCCACCTTGAAGGTTGACGTCCTACTCTGCGCTTGCATATACCTACTATGTAGGTACGTGGTCTCCATTCCTGAACCATACGACTCCATCGTACATCGGTTCTGCGTGCTAAGTGCTTCCTTCCAAATCCAGGCTATGTCGGTAGACGTAGTTCTGTTGCGGATCACCTTATTTCTGATTCGATCTCGGAAAGAGATTCCGAGCCATTGCCCTCTCCAAAGCTCGTTGAGCTAGTTTGAGTTAGCTAATAAGGCCAATGGTAAAATACCACGTTTCGCTGTCATAGGTCATCGCTAGTGTTCATATCTATTGAAAACTTTGAAACAACTTGAGAAACTGAGGTATGTCGGACGAGAAGATGTTTCGCAGTTTTCCTAATGTTGCCCAGTCGACGTGGATTTGGCAATTGACCTTTTTCTAGATGTTAGACTTACTTTATATACTTATTTTTTATATATTGATCGTCAGAACATAGAACGTCCTGTAGAACACAGGCTTTCTATGAGATTTCCAATAGGACCGGTATGTGACTTTTATGAAATGCTATTCTGTAATTTTATTTTGGAGTTTGTAGCCGTAATTGCATCGACGTACTAGTGGCAACAGCACTTCCGTTGCTTCCGACAAATATATAGCCCTCGGTTCTGGTAATCCAGTTGCTTCTTAAGACGCATACAGAAGAATACAACTCTACTCTAAATATATTGCTCAGTGTCACATTGTATGATCTATTTTTTAAGATCCCATATTTACAAACGCAATCATAACCGATCGAAGATCAGAATAGGGGTGCCAATCGATCGCGCGCGGGTGGCGACACTTCATTACACTCAGACGCTTGGAGGCCATCTGTCATGCCTCGTAATTAAGGGGCGACCCAATCGCACCACGAGATTGGCTACATTTGTATGAGGGTTGTCCCTTGTTGAATAAATACGACGTATTTGTATGTGGAGGAAATTTGATCGTCTTCAAGAAATTTAGGGTTGACCAGATTCGTTTATCATGTCTGTTATTTGCATTGGCATTGTAATTTAATATTATATAAATCTGGATTAAATAAAGCTTATGTTATAAGCTGATAATGTAGTTTTCTCTCTGTGAATAAATTTTTATAATAAATTTAGTAGCTTTTTGCGAAACGTATTGAAATAAAACGTACAAATTTTTCTTTCAGTCCTTTTTTGTTATAAAAGATAATGTTAGTTGGTAAAACTGAAGCTCTTTAATGGTGAAAGTATTATTTAAGCCAGTCGAGTAGTTTTTTTTATTTAGAAACGATAAACAATGGAGTCGTAAGGTTCTGGAACGTAGACCACTTAGAAGACAAGGTGGACAGACGATCAGATTAAAGCCGCAGTATTGCCCTGGATGCAGGCCGAATACGATCGGTCATATTGGAAATAATTTGAAGTGGCCTATTTCCAGCAGTGGACGTCTTGCGGCTGATATGATGATCAGTAGTTTTAGTCTTTCCTCATAATGTTAGTATCGATTCGGCTATCTGCGTCGTTATTCGCGTACATTAAAAATAGCTCAGACGTGGTCTGCAGTAAGGTAGCTAGTATCATTGTGGAAGCTAGCTTTCTGCCTGTGACTTTTACATGGAATTTATGTAAGTACTACCGGCCCGCCCCGGTATATACTCGTATATATATATATTTAGTGGTGCAGACAATATATATACAAAATAGATAAAAGTGGCATACATATTTTTATAAATAAACGCAATAAATGCATATGATATAAGTTCTCGAGAGATATTAGTGCAGCACACGCCACCTTAGTCAATTATCGGTAAAACCAAGGATTAAATAAGAAGGGTTTTGGTTTTAGTAGAAAGAAAATGTTTTAATCGATAGAGAGTACGAAACGTTCCAGTAACCTTACTGCTGATGTCATGAACTAGTGTATCCCAGGTTAAGGAAGAGTCGATAAATAGGCCAAGATTCTTAGCGCATGTGCTGTAGGGCACTACCACGTTATTAAAAATAATTACTGGTATATTTAAACTGAATAATTTCCTTTGCTGCCTAAGATAATGGCTTGAGTCTTGGACGGGTTCACAGAGACACCAAACTTTTTTGACCAGTTTGTGATGTTGGTCAAATCAGCATTAATACGAGCAATGGCATCATCCAGGTCATTGTACTCTGCCTGAGTGTATAGTTGCAGGTTAACAGCGTAAAGATGGTAAGAGTAGCCAATAGATTTGGTGACAAGGTTTATGAAAAGGGAAAATAATAACGGAAAGAGAATGCCACCTTGCGGCACACCAGCATCAATTCCCAACCACTGAGACAAATCATTACCCAGGCGTAACGCTTGCTGGCGTTCTCGAAGGTAGGATGCAAACCATTCCCGAACCGAATCAGAGACCCCGACGTAAGAGAGAATAGAGAGGAGAACTTCGTGTTTGATAGAGTTGAAGGCGTTGGAGAAATCAATCCGAATTAAGACCGTTAGGCGGGAGTTATCCATTCCAACTCTTACATCATCCAGGATATTTAGTAGAGCTGTTGTAGTGCTATGTCCTGTACGAAAACCGGATTGAAAGGGACTTAAAAGGGCGTTTTGTAAGACATGGATAGAGAGCTGTTTGTGTACAGCTGCCTCGATAATTTTAGAGAGATATGGTAAAATAGAGATGGGACGAAATTGATGGGAAGAAGTAGGGTAAGGTGTTTTAGGAACAAAGGCGAAGGGATAACAAAGGCTTATTATATAAACATTGTGTATAATAATATTTAATATATTTAAATTAATTTAACTATAAATATATAAATTTAAAATATATATAAAAAATATAAACTAAAAAAATATATATAAACTATATAAATTTATTTATTGTTAATTTAACTATTATGCCGAATGTTAAGGTTAGTTTGTTTGTTCACCCCTAAAAAAGTAGGTACTGTTTCTAAGGAAAGTTAATTCTGGTGAAGCCGTGGGTAAAAACTAGTCATTCATAATGTTATTGTAAATTTACATGAGTGACAATCGTCACGTATGTCAAATAGATTGGTTTGTGGCAGATTTACTAACATCTATATATCCTCGTATACGTTTGCATAATAATATCATGATAGTGAATGTGTGTGTTGTATATAGTAATCTTAATTATTTACGAGTATAGGAATACATTTTCTATATCCACCCAACACGTCATACGTGGACCTGACTCCGTAGTAAGTCGCTTAAAGCACTTGTGTTACAGACATCAAACAATAGAATAATCACAAATATACTACTTAAATAGATATATGTAACATCTGGACACAGAAGAAACACAAATATCATCATATAAATATTTAGATGGAGATCGAACTCACGATGTCTAGCGCATAAGATAGAATTACTACTATCTGCACCATCAGGCCCATCAAATTAAATTTAAGGATACAATTTAATAAGTTTTGTAACATAATTAGGTATTTATAAAGAATTGGTTATATGCAGCGCGATCCTGCGGTTTTAGTTAGATCGGTTTTAGATAATCTCACTAGAGGTAATTTACGATCGAACTAAGATCAAGAAAGAGGAAGATAGAGAGGGGGAGAGAGAGAGAGGGGAAGAAAGAGCGGGAGAAAGAGTGAGAGAGGGTGATAGAGGGTGGGTGTGAGAGAGAGAGAGAGATAGAGGGGTGCTAAAGGTTTATCTTTAGCGTAGACCTACGACCAATAGTAGATAAAATATTATTTACTTAGTGTTTATTAAAAAATCTGGAAAGTATTGTAAATCATATCAAGATTTCGGAACTTTTTATATTTTACATTGAATAAATTCCCTAACATCTCATACATTGACCTGATTCCGTGGTAAGTCGCTTAAATCACTTGTGTTACAAACGCCAGACTACAAAGGAATCATAAATATACTACTTAAATACATATATTTAACACCCAGACACAGAACAAAAACAGATAACATCATATAAATATTTGCTCTGGGTGGGAATTGAACCCACGACACCTGACGCAAAATACTATTAACAATATGTCGTAATAGAATACTATTACAAGCATATTTTGTAGACAACGGGAATTTAAGCGAAGGCTGCTGATGTTTTTTTTTACTTCATGAAAATTGGGATATTATATATAATAATAGAAGAAACATTCACACAACTTATTATACGTTGATCTGATTCCGAGATAAGTACTCGTAGCTTAAAGCACTTATGTTACGGATTTCAGAAGCAGAAGTATTACAAATATAATACTCAAGTACCTACATATTATTTTACATTGAAGCAGGCCTCATGCAAAGGCTCTGCATTAGTACCGCACTCCTCCTATTTTTACAACCAAACAGCAGTGTTCACATTAATGTTTTCCAGTTTGAAGGTTGAATGAGGCAGTAAAATTACTGTGTAACGTGACAAAATATCTTAAAGCTATAAGGTTGACAACGCTCTAGTGACATCCTTGTGATTTTAAGAGCGTCTATAGGTGACGCTAACTATCACGCGAACTGTATACTTGTTTGTCGATCAAGTTTAATGAAATAAAAAAGTATAGAATATAACTATCTATTGTCCTAACATCTCCAATCGCTAGTAAGAAAAACATAAGCAGAATAACGCCTGTTGCAGAGAAATAGCAATGTTGTACGACCCCGGCGTGTATCCAACAACCGCGAAGGCGCGCGTCGCCGCTGTGGTTGCGCATGAGATTGCGCACCAGTGGTTCGGTAACTTGGTAACACCAGCGTGGTGGTCCGACATCTGGCTTAATGAGGGCTTCGCCAGTTATGTGGAATACGTTGCCGTTGATGCTGTAAGTATTACTTAATTTCTTACCGACTATTGAAGCTTACTAACTAATTGCGCAGGAGTTAATTTTATAACGTAGTGGAGCACTAAGAGCAGAAATTTAATAAAACAGGGGTGCAAAGTTAGTATAATACTTTGTTGTTTTTAATGTTGTTTGAAAAAAGTAGATTCAATGTCATGAAACATGTGTAAAATATTTTTTCGAAAATCATCTTTTAAAATCATCGGTAAAAGGGTTAGTATAAAAGTTATCTGATTTTTAAAGTTATTTTAATAGAATATTATATCAATATGAAAGAAGAAGCTTACTCACTGACATATCAACGCAGGGCCAAACCTATAAGGTCAGAAAAAATGTATATTTCATAGCCCACTTATCGAGAAAGGTCAACCCAAAAACAGCAGAGGATAAATAATACTAGGTTAGTTCTACAACTTCACGAGAGTGAAACTGCGGTTCAATGGTAGTCAGTTATAAATATAAAGATAACTGAAATTTTTATTGGTTTAATTTTGGCCAGACATACCATAATTATTTTGTTTAAACACTTCAGTAAAATATTTTTAATTTTGCTGCAAGGCACTATTTTATAAAACATGCAATGACAAGGCGGAACGTATTGGAACAAAAATTGGACGTATAAGTTAGGATTTTTAGTTTTTAATTCCTATTTTGTTTACGAGAAAATTTTTGATATCTGTCTCTGAAATAGGTATGCATTACTATATGAATTACTTCAAACCTTTTATTATGGAAAATACTCTAATATTATAAATTTATTTGTAAGTATGACATACAACAGATTATATAACATTTTATATTATTAAACATTTTTTTAAAATTTTGTATCTGTTTGTTATTATTACAGGTGGAAAAAACTTGGGAGTCGATGGAAGTATTCGTTTTAAACGAAGTGCAGAGTGTGTTCAAATTAGACGCACTCACTTCTTCCCATCAAATCTCAGTAGAAGTTGAAAATCCCGAAGAAATCGGTGCGATCTTCGACAAGATATCTTATGGGAAAGGTAACGTGTCTT